>JBAIZL010000004.1:72300392-72665392 GCA_036971475.1 Prosapia bicincta
ATCCAATTATTTTTCTGAACTTCAGGTTCCGTGTTGGCCAGTTATTTGTTTTCCACAAAGAAGTCATTAACTTTACAGTTTTATATGCCTAAGATTCTATTAAAACACATGATTCAGTTTCACACTAACTTTGTTTGACCACTTTAATTGAGTATGAATCATTTTTATCAAAATTATTGATGATTTTCTTAATTTGTATGTAGTTTATCCAAATAATAAGCTTGGATGGAATAAACAGAGCTGAAGTCTCTTAAGGAATAATAAGTTTGTCAATGCTGATTTTAAATAGCTTAAATTATGATTTATTCAAATTTTAAATTGTCTACATTACACACTGATGAAGATCTCTTAGCCAACTCAAAAATATTTGGCCTCTGTAAGGTTTTTATAAGTTTAATTTAATTATAATTATAAGTAAACTTATTGTGTAACTGAGTTTTTCACTTAGACTTAGACCTAGAGTTTTTCACTTCATTTACCCTGAGAATTTTCGCGTAAATGGAACAGCTTCATCAGCTTTGTAACGTGTCAGCAAGTAAGTTAAAAAGATTTCATTCAGCTACCATAATTACTTGATCAGTGAGTTTAAGATGATTACCGCATGCAACTTTAATTATAACTTTGGTGAGTCATACTATAATGCAAAAC
This sequence comes from Prosapia bicincta, assembly GCA_036971475.1. NCBI lineage: Eukaryota > Metazoa > Arthropoda > Insecta > Hemiptera > Cercopidae > Prosapia > Prosapia bicincta. Next base: position 72,301,041 of record JBAIZL010000004.1, read on the forward strand.
AGCTAATTAATAGCTGAAAAATTGTATAATTATGTTAAAATAACTCAAAACAAAAATATGTTTGTAAGACATAATTATTCCAAACAGTAAACATAAATTATTTCATAATGGTAGAAAATTAAACAAAATGTATTTTTAAAAACTATCATTGAAAAAGATATATGTTATTTTTTTCATTAAGTTCATTCTAAGTAGCATATATCAAAAGTAGTCGATTTGTTGGAAGGCGGAAGAAACTTGCTGTAACTACTTGTTGCCATATTCAGGAACTATTAAACAGCACATATTTAACTAAAAAACAGTTTTTTGGCAGAAACAAACAAATAGTGGTTTCAGCCACATTATATGGTCTTCAGTAAATGTTACATTTGTCAGGTGTGTATCTAACTAATCATTTTTACATTGCACTGGCTTTTTATTTACAACTTAATACATCTTTGCACAGGCATCCAGCTTCAAGAGTAGCAGATAGCCCGATGCCCATGGTGTATTATCTTTGCCAGTCCCCCAATGCTTCTTATTCATGAGAATATCTTGCCATGTTGCCACTTCGGCTCTCAGAAAGTCCCTAATTCGTACGGGGTACATGCAGTCAAACAAAATGTGCTTTACGCTTTCATCTTCACTCTCACAAAGTGCACAGATTGGAGAATTCTAAAGACCAAATCTAAATAAATATTCCTCCGTCATTAGATGGCCAAATCGTACTCGAGCTGCAAAAGCTGCAATCGGATGTGAAATGTCCCTGAATTTGTCCTCACTCAATAGTTCAGGCTGAAATTGAAAAAGGTAAAGACCTGTGGCCTCTTCTTTCCAAGATTCAGTCCAACATTTATAAAAGTATTTATTTGCCAAGCTTTTACAATACATGAGTGGATACTTGGCTTTAAATGTTGGGTACATATGGGATGCCGCTTTAGCTGTTTCATCGCCCCTCTCATTTCCTGGTATTCCACAATGTCCCATTGAAGAGTTATGTCCTTCCCCATGTTCTTCAGGTTGTTAGCAAATTTTCCATTTCAGCAATGTGAAAGGAATAGTCCCCTGTGGATGAATTTAAGAGAGCCTGGAGTCAGTGAATATGCATGTTTTCTCCTCCTTTGTTTCGAAGCAACTTGCCAACGCAGCATTTAGCGCCAGAAGCTCTGTGCCATACTAGAGTGTGAGTTTGCAAGGATGTAAAAGCAGATATCAGTAGATTCGTTAAAAAAACCTGCTCCAGATGTTCTCTTTTGTTGGCCAAGTGAGCCATCAGTGTAAATTCTAACATGATCATTGTAGCTGGTATGTATCATTTCCAACGTTTCAGTTTTCAGAACTACTGGGGTTTTCAGAACTACTGCTTGCTCCTTCTGCTTAGCAGGTTCAAAGAAATTTTTATTCCTGACCAGGTAGTGAGCGACTCACGATAAAAAGCAGGTATATGCTCGGGGATAGAATTTGGCAACATGGCAGACAAATCATTTGTTTTGTCTTGGTTAATACCTTTTCTTGCATTGTGAAGAGGATGAGCGGGTTGGAGAGTCTTTATAGCCAGAAACTTCGACCAGATCCATTTGTCAATATAGAGCATGATGGGTATCACACCTAATTCCACCTTCATTGCAGCAATTGGGGTGGTTTTAGTATATCCCAGGTAAAAACAAAGGACTGCCGATTGGATCGCTCTGATCTTGTTTAAATGTGTCTTTGCTGCTGAACCCCAGACTTAAGTACGGATAACCTCGAGGCACACTTTTCCACAACATAGGGCCCCCACCTGAGTTTTGTGTCCAGCACCACTCCCAACAATTTGGGGTTTGAGTTATTTTTTTTATTTACAAGAACAAATAAATCTAGCTTTTTAATTTTTATATTAACCTACATACAATTTACAATAACAAATTATATCAAAACCCTCTAATGTTAGAATCATTTGTCAAATACACATGATGATTTCAATTTGTATTCAGGTTGCTGATCCATGTAGTTGAAATCTGTTCCACAAGATCAATATAATAAATTATTCTAAATGCCATAAAACGACTTAAGTCTTGTTACGATCTGTTCATTTTCTTCAGATATCGTTGTGGCTACTGCTTATGAAATCTGTCTAGTTATGTTACAAGGCTTGTTATGTTTTCTTGCTGTAAAGGTTTGGTGCATAAGTTCCCAATGTAAATTTTCATTGTAATGTTGGGTTTTTGTGCGCTCTTAGCATTATAGTTTTTGTAGTCTCTTTAAAGGCATTGGAAGACTTTTTATTAGTGAAAATGAAGAGAAACCCATAACTGTATTCAGTGTTATGAGATGTAGTGTTAAATTATGCTTGTGATTTGTTTTTAAAATTAAAATTGGCTATTTCTTCACTATTCCTAAACAAGTAAAATGATTTTGGAATATCAGAGTCTCTAAGAAGGATGTAAATACTAAAAACAAAACTAACTCGTATAGGAATAAAAATAATCTCTTATAATATCAATCTATAATAAACAGATCAACTCAACAGTAACAACTTTTAAGCAATGCCTATTTTGTCAACATAAAAAGTATTAAAGTTGCTTGATGTAATCAACTTGAATTCACTGATTAAACTATAAATAAAAGGCACTTAACTAAGTAAATACGTAATGGCTTACTTGCTAACACGTTTCAAAACATTTGTTCCTTTTACAAAGCTAACCCTCTAGTGGCAGCATTGACAAACCCAAAATCCAGCTAAGCAAAACACTTAAAAAACACAAAACACACACACACACACACACAGACATACACACTAATTTAAACGTTCTCCACATATTAAAACAAAGTAAAAAACTAACAACTTTAGAAAAATATGAGATATACTAACACTACGCAACACATAAAGAAAACATATTAAATGATCACACACATTTTGAAGCCAACAGCCTTTCCCATTACATGACACACAACCAAAATACCCCACCCCTTCCAGTCATAAATCCATCCCATTACAGCCTTTGTACCTAACACGATGCCGCCAGTAGAGGGTTAGCTTCATAAAAGGAAGTTACAATGATGATGATTGATGTTTTGAAACGCATCAGCAAGTAAGCCATTACGTATTCACTTAGTTAAGTACCTTTTAACTACAGTTAAAAGTATTGTTAGAAACAAAATATTTTAAATACACCACAAATGAAATAACTTGCTGTTAGAAATGTGGATTTTTACTAAATTATCCTATATTCGTAATATACAGGTCAATTTAAAAGGCTAATAAAGTATTTTTGCAAAACTTATACAGAAACACTCTTATTTGTAGCTTCTTATAATGAATGAATTCAAATAAGAAATATTAAAACTAATTATTACTAGGAATGTTAGTAAGTTACACTTGTATACAGTGGGTGGCACTTACTATTTTGATTTATGAGGATGGCCGTTTCGAGAGACATGTCCCATTGTCAACTCAGACCGTAACTGACCTCTTAGTCATTTTAGATTAGGATAGGGTTGGACTGGATAGGGATATTGGGTGTATATTTAAAGAGATCTGAGGGTTATAATGTCGAAAAATGTATGTGTTATAATGTAATTGGGTGTTAAGTTTGTGTGCTGTTGCTACATTTATAATTGCAACTGCTAAACAAAAATCTACAACTGATTTTTCCAAAATAATTTTACAGAACTGTATGTGCAGTAATGTATGAATGTACAGTAAGTAATACAGTAAATATTGGTCTTTTCACTAGTTGTTCAGTGTATATTGTTTTTACGCAGAGAATAATATAGTAGTTTTCAAGTTCAAAGATTGTTTATTTTTCCATATATATATCTGTATTTTCTGATACACAAACTGATTTGTGTTCCAACCTCTAAGCCAGTCTCAAAAATGACGAATTAGAGGGGTTCTACCGTATTTCTAAAATACCTCACTTCCATAGACCCTAACTTATCCTATACTATTGGAACTGAAACAAACCATTCCCTTCTCTTGACTTAACAATCACGCATGAAGAGGAACATCATAAACCTAACAACACTAACTCCCATAATTTTCCCAACCACCCTTACCAGCATAAATTTGCTACATCATGATTTATTAACTATTAAAAACACCTTAAGGATAACAAGAATTAAACAACATTAAACATATATCACAAACCAATGAGAATCATCACATTTATAACCAATAAATTATATTATTCCCAGAAAAACAAACTCACCAAACCTACACTAAGTCAACACACTTGACAAACCTACAAAGTAAAGTTCCTAACAGATCATCCAAAAAACACACATACTAACCAACAACTTTTATAAATACAATTACAAAATAATCTACTCAAAACAACATATATTTGAAAGACAACATTACAAAGACATATAACTCCTTTGGTGTATACAAACTAACACACAGTTCATGCTCCAGTTTTAATAAAGGACAAACAAGACCTCTTCTCACATTACCAAGAACACATAAAATCACACTCAATCAAACTTTGCTAAAAGTCTCATATCTAAAAACAAAAACCATACAATTATATCATTAAACCTAGAAATTCTGTACAATAAATTAAAGTATCAGGCATTACACAATAGAACAGTACATAATATACAACATTTAAAATTACAACAGACTTACAACACTCCCAGAACTTTATAATTCAAAGATAGACATCAACACTATAAAACCTAACCCCATCAACACCACCAAAATCACCTAATAAAGTTATCCTACAACCAACACCACCTTATCCTTAAATAACCAAAAGGTTGATTACGGGAAATAATCGTAACACCTGCCGAAACAGTTGTTCTCATTTAGATAAAAATAAGTGCTACCATAGGCAAGATTTTACATATTAATATAAGTTAAAATATATTGCTTAATAATTGTGAAATATTTCATTTTGAAAATTTACAAAACAAAACAGTCTGTGAAATTCAATGCCACACATTTCCTTATTCTGAAAATAATCTTGAAGATTTGAAACAATTATATTGAATATTGAACAATTAGAAAAGTACATCTAAATGCTAGTAAGAATATTTGTTGTCATCCAAATATATAAAAAAATATTAAAATTAAAGCGACTGCATTCAAAATGAGTTGACTATTGAGCCTAAGATTGAGTTAACTCAAAGTGAGTTAAAATAATTTAGGAATTTCTAGACTAAGCACTTGCAGATATTTATAATTGTAAAAAAAATATTTACAAGTGTTGAGTGAAAACTAGTTAGCTCACATGAAGATGGAATCAACAATATGAATTTTTAAACATAATTTTAGCTAACTTTAAATTTTATTTTTTTAAAAATTAGATTGATATGAATTTTATTTTATTTTGTAAAAATAAATAGAAGTTTGAAAATAAATCTAAAAAAATATATGAATAATTATTGAGAATTAATAATTAAATGTAGTAGTTAAATGAAGTAACACCATATAAGTTTTTAAAAAAAGTATTTTAAAATAACCTTTGTTCAATGTTGAAATATCTTTTCAGGTTAGATTTAACAATTAACTTTAAATAGTAAAATTTTTCGGTAAATATTTTTATAGAAAAATATGGGATGTAGAAATAATTTATAATATAGGATAATATAGAAATAACTTTGAGATATTACTAACTTTGAGAAATTATTTAAAAATTAATTTTAAAAAGAAAAAAAATCCTGTACTAGAACAATATTTTATATAAATAAAAATCGATGGTTTTTACTAACTTCGACTAAGAGTAAAATTTATTTTGCACTAAATAATTTTCTTAAATAATTCTACAATTAAGCTGTAATGATCATTATGCTGTGATGCCTTCAAAGAATTCATTCCTCAAGATATAGTGACTCAAAGGGTTCAATAACAGTGTAAGTTAGGTTTTTCAAATTAAAATACAGTGACCGTTTTTTTGAAATTTGGGAAGCAGTAGGTACAGGTTCTGGCTTGTGTCAGATCTGCTTGTTTCAAATTTTACCTGTGTTGGGTGTTTATAGGTAAGTGTGAGGAAAACTGCCAAGAGGATTCCGCAGGCATTGGGTCGGTATACCATCACATTAGGTAAATGGCAGTTAACTATTTCTAATGGCAGTCAAAATGAGTTAACTATTCTTAATTCTTACATGAATTTGTTTTTAATGTATGACTCGTAACTTTTGTGTTTCATAAATATTAAAATTTAATACGAAGTGTACTTACAGTTACTAGAATAGAATTATTCTGAATACAAACCAAGAATTGTAACAGTAGAAAATGTTTATCAACCAGTAAACATTTAAATTAATATAAGATAATTTGTAATCAAGATATAAAAAATCTGATCAGAACTTCTAATGCCTGCTAATAGTTTTATAAAGAAATTAATTTTTAATACACTACAAAATCTACAACAATAATACATCAAGCAAAACATAACAAATACTTACCAAAGTTAGTGGGAATAAAACTATCACACTTGAAATCACAAGTAAGAATGTGTACATGAAAAACATTTTCTTCCAAATAAACTAGAACAAATAAAATATAGTTTTATTAAAATAAAAGTATTTATTTGAAGGTAGTAATAAGGTTTTGCAGTTTAAAAAAGTACTTTGTACTAAGGTTCTTTAAAACATTTTTTTCCACTTAAGATCATGTTACAATATATTTAATCCTCGTAGTATAAATATAAAATATACTCTTAATAAAGTTTGAGGATATATTTTTAATCACTTAAACAATAGTTTATGACTATCCGAACTTTAAATTTAGTAAATTTGTTAAAACTTACGCAAATTTAAAGTTCGGATAGTCATAAACTATTGCTTAAGTGATTAATAAGATTCACCGAACTTAATGGACTACAAATTCAAGGATATATTTTGAATGCAGGGTCACAAAAATTTTAAAACAAATATCACAAATTTTAAAAATAGTAAGGTTGAGAGGTATTTCAAAAATACCAAATTGAACCATATCAAAGATGAACCCGAGGTTAAGATTATCATGAAATTATATGAAAAGATTAAAAATAAAATACCAAATTTAGGTAATACAGACCTCTGTTCTGCAACATCTTTGAAAATATAATATTTACTCTTATTATGATAGTCTTTGCCCACATTCTGCAATTCAGGTTTCATTTCGCATAAAATATTGTTTTTGTGTTTATCCATTTGTTAGGAAACATATTTTCAAGTCCATGTATCAGTAATTTAATAATACTCCAGATATTCAGTATCTACTCATATAAAATTGACACAGATTTGTTTTTTTATTGTAAAAAGTTAGTTCTTTTATTTTGCCCCACTGGTGTTAATGCGATCACTTGTAAGAAACCAGTTTGGATACAGCTTTTTAAAGTTATCCTTCAATGCTTTATTTAGATCTATATTCATTACTTGGAGCTGAGTTCTTATCCTCCCAGGAATGATTACAATATTTGTGTTCATTTTTATAAAACTGTATTTTTTATATTTCTTGTCAATATTTGTTGATTCCATCTTCACGTGTAAACTAGTTATTACTAAACACTTGTAAATGTTTATAAACTTGCCTATTGTAGCACTTACTTATATTTGTTGAGGACCGCCGTTTCGGGAGATGTGTTCCATTATGAACTTGTGATCAGTTACGGTCTGAGTTGACAATGGGACACATCTCCCGAAACGGCCGGCCTCAACAAATATAAGTAAGTGCTACTATAGGCAAGTTTATAAACATTTACAAGTGTTTAGTAATTTCATCTCAATTAAATGCATTAAGAACCAACACTGATTTTTATTGTCAAAGCTGCAACATCTACTCCACAAAGTTTTTAACCAATACAATACTAAAGTTTCAGCTATCCATCTAATTTATTGTACTCTTACAACCATTCCAGTTAAGATTTTATATTTACATAACATTTTTTTTTAATATGATGTATGGTAGAAGCTTAAAATCTTAGGTAAGTACATCCTCCAAAACTGTTACTCTGCATCTTTCATTTCCTATTGATTCACAATGAGAGATTTCTCATTTTTTTCACTTTCAGTGTTATATTAGTTGCCCTCAATGTCTAGTGGTCAGGTTGATTAGTGCTGGTTGCAGTCTTTTCTGTCCAAGTCCAGTTCCTATTCTAAGGGTATGCCCCTCAGGGAAGGCCCACTGAGGGTCGATAAGGGTACTACAGTCTATTCAGTGTGTGGAGCCAGTCAAAAATCATCCGGTGTGGAGCGTTAGAGAAGCCGATCTCATTTAGTTGAAAGTTCACCCAAAACTGTTACATTAAAAACAGGCATTTGGTCTGTATTTTGTATCATGTTTAAGAAGTAGTTGCACTAACTTCTTAATTATATAACATGATGCTGAAAATTTACCAGTTTTTTTTATCATTTTGTAGAGGGTGAAACTAGACTTGTTTTCTGGCATCGTGCTTTTTCTTCCCATCATACCATAACACAAAACCTAAACTTGCTTTAAAACATAATTTTTTAAGCTCACCACAAGCTTTTAAATTTTATAATATCGTGGTTATTGGCAATACCCATCCGTCTATGTTTTTCAACTATATATTCACTACTTTTTTCTAGAGGTTGAAACTGCCCTTTCTTAAGTCCACAAAACTATTTGTATTGTAAATTGGGTCAAAAAATTTCCACTTTCAACTATAATTTCTGGATTCTCCAACTTGCACACCAACTTCAGTTACATTATACCTTTTGTCAGCAGTGCAGTTCATGAAACTGTCCAGTTCATTTACCACAATTAAATAAATTCACATCATAGCAATAAAACATACCCATGGTGCATATTTCCTTCGCAGAATCTTTGTTTTTCAACACGATCGAATACATTACAAACGGCAATATTTATAATACATATAATGAGGCAAATAATAATATGAAAGGAATAAATGTTATACGAATCCTCCATTAAAATTCCATGAGGGGGAAGTTGTTTATGGAGAAACTTACTTCTTAATAAACGTATCTTGCTTCAAGAGTACCTGATAACCTGACAGACAACATTATCTGTTATAGTGGACATGGCTTTATACAACCAAAGAAAAACAATCTTAGCTAAAATCTTTTTCATGACTGATTAGTTTGATTTACATGTCTTAACTATGAGCTCATGGTACAGGAATAAATAAGCATGCTATTGATAAAAATTTATGAAACAAAAAATAGCTTACTTTCTTACATAAGCTAATCAATCACTTAAACAATAGTTTATCCGAACTTTTGGATAGTTCTCGAAGAGTTCGGATAGTCATATACTATTGTTTAAGTGATTAATAAGATTCACCGAACGTAATGGACTACAAAATTCAAGAATAAGCTAATCAGTGCCTGAAGTAAATAACCCCTTCATTTTTCCCAACCACATAGAACATACATTAAAAAAAGGTTCTATGTACCAGTTACTATTTGAAAATTCTAAAATATAGCTAGAAAGTTAACAGATTATAATAGGTTTAGTTATGAAACACACAAAAATTACGTTTCTTATGTAATCTGACTGTCTAATTACACTAGTGAACTCCATTTTCTGAGGTTATAACAAGACTAAACAGCTTGTTATCCTCTAAGCTTTTGTTCCTTCTAATCAATCTTGTCTTAACTATATATTATGTTGTCAAGAAGCTTTATATTAATTTAATCTAGTACAAGAAATACAACAAAAAAATGTTCAAGTCAATTTCTACTTAGGTCAACAAAGAAATATTTTTATTAAATAATTACAACTAAACCCCTACTAGTAGTGTATATTATATATTTTACACAATGTTAATGTAGTTTTTTCATTTTTATTTTATTATTTAAAAATTTTGGTGTCTTTAGGTTGGATTTGAACTATTATATGTTTGAAATCCAGCACGTGCTGGATTTCAAACATGTCATATAGTTGGCAGTAGCGACTCCAACAGGTAGGAGCCAACTTTTTATATTTATTTGTTAAAATCCTTGTTAATTGTGGATAACAGTATAAGATTTACATGTGAGTGTGTTGGACTTACAAAGGATTAGTTGCACTTCACAGCAAAGAAAAATTACTTTAAATCTACTCAAATTTTGTAGTCCATTACGTTCGGTTGAATCTTATTAATCACTTAAACAATAGTTTATGACTATTAGGATAGTCATAAACTATTGTTTAAATGATTAATTTACATCTACCTTAAAAGTGCAGTGTAGTTTAGGTGAACCAATGTTTAGTGAGTCTAAAAGTATTATGGATATGTTGAAAGCTTCAACCACTTTCCCAACATTTAAAGAGTTACAACATTTATAACAATTTTACTGTCTGAGTTAAAAATAGGATACATCTCCTGAAACAATTATAAAAGTAAATGCTGCTATTGACAAGTGCAACATATTTACAAGTATTTTTATGTAAAAACTAATAGCTCACATGAAGATGGAATCAATTAATATAAAATAATGATATTTACCAGTTATCCCAATGTCATTGATAATGCAATAAAAATAAGGTAATTATGAGCTAACCAGTCGTCATTGATTTGGCAAACAAAAATTATTCCTGAAACTGAAAAAAGTCGTTAGAAATATGGAAAAATAATAAACGTAGTGTTGATATCCCCAAATTAAAAACTGTGAAAGATCCCCTTTACAACCGACACCAAACTTAATCAAATACTAGATCTCGGTAACTAGTAGTGGTCTGGGTAGCTTTGGTTATAAAAAAAAAATAATAAAGTTTGCCAATAGAAATTTACATACTGACAAGTACAATGAATTTCACTTTAGTATACATTTTTGCATTGCTGCATTGGAACGTTTCACTATAAGGCTTAAACTTTTGCATATTAAACTTATTTTTAAAGGTATTTAATTACATTTTGAGCCATTTTGTGAGTTACTACATCAAAACAAATAATGCCAAAACATTTAATTTGTAAAGTTTTAGCTGTGGCACCGAGGGAAGGAGGAACTGCTATTTTTCTAAATTTGTAATTTATAGAGCGCGAGCAATAGTTTTTATAATTGTTTTTGTATTCCTAATGACTTTAACATCACCCAGTATGAACCTAAATTTTTTTATTAAAATCAAACACTCATAACAGTACACTTAATTGTTACACCGCAATAACTTAGCTCTATATTTTATTAAAAACTCCATTAATTTTACAAAGTTTAGTGTCAATTATTATTAGCTTAAATGTTTTTTAATTTTCGGAGCAACACTTCCTGTCGTGTTTTTAAAATACAAGGAATTGATTATGTACTTTTTGTACATGACATCTGGCTATATGATAGTTACTAAACAGTTTACCATGCTACGTGGAACATGCTCAGTTATAGGAAACATTTTAAAACAAAAACGTTAAACACTAATGCTTATAACACAGAATTTGGTAATTATTAGGATCAGCGACTACCACTTTGATCGGCGAAATAATTTTATTCCTGGTCAATGTTACCATGCTGAACACAAATCTGAAGTTATATTTTATGGCAAACATAAATTAACATAAAATAAACTAACATGCCCTGGCCTAGGTGTTTAGTAACTCTCTAGTCGCTCGAAATTTTTTATTCTCGTCAAAAAGGCGCGAATCTTAGTCACGTGACCGATTGCCGATTCTCGATGATGAGATGCTTTCCGATTAGCAGAGAGATGCCACATAACTTTTCAACTGAAAATGGCGCAAATCTGTCATTTTTAGCAGCAAACCAAAATCAACCATCTAGGACCTAAAAGATTCTTTCCGATTGGCCGTCAGATGCTGCCAGACTTTTCAACCGAAAAAAACGTGTATTTAGTGTGTGTATCTTGCCACACATTATTTATTGAAGCTTGTATGTTCAATGAAAAGCTGGTTATTGAGGCTTTATGTTCGCAAAACGTACTCCCGGTGAATACGAACAGAAGTGTGATAACAATGAAGATCACTAGTGACTTTAACTTTAGGCGTTTGAAGGTTGTTTCATTGCCAAAAAAAGTGTGGGTGGAGGGTTTCGGTTTTAGAGAGAACCAAAATAAACATAAACCAACTCTGTGCAATATCAACTTTGTATTCACCAAAATACATTTAAGGTAAGTACCTAGGTTAGGTCAGGACAGTTTATTTTGTTTGCCGTAAAAAAACTTCGGATTCATGTTCAGCACGGTCATATTGACTAGGAATAAAACAATTTCGCCGTTCAGAGCAGTAATAGCTCATCTTAATAATTGCCCAGAATTTCTGTAATTTGCTGTTTCTGAAGACTTTCTACACCACCAGATATAATTATTCCTGCAATATAGATAACATCTGGATAGTCGAGAATTATGTATTTCTAAATAACGAATGTAAAGAATGAAATTGATATTGTTTATCGAATATTTAACAAGACAATTTATAGGTTATATTTTCTGCTCAATTTTACATAATCAGTTTCCCAGTTAAAGTTTATTGCTTTGACGGTTTTTGAACCCTTTATTGAAATTCATTAAAAAATTTTAATTTAAAGTAAATAATAAACTATATTATAATTGTAAAAAAAACATGAATTTTCATCCAATAATAGTAAGTACCGTCAGTTCACAGATTTCATTAACTTCTGAAATATTACTCACACCTGACAGCGTGGCTGGTTTGACAAAACTGTCAAGAGTCAAGTACTAACGTATTTGCGACACATTAAAATATCAATTTCTTTGCCAATAAGAGCACAGTTCTTAGCGCAAGTGCAGTTACACAAATTAATTGTTGGAGATTAGTAACAAACCATTGGATTTTTAAAAAAATTATGTTTCTTTAGATTTTTTAATATAAATTGATACAATATTTGGAAATATAAACTAATCACAAACAACTTTTAAAACCTCAAGTAGTCAATGTAATTGGCATTTTTAGTATTTTATATTTTTAAGGTTTAGTAGTGGTACACATTCAAAATCAGCTGGGTCTGGCATAGATGTTGGTCTTCTCATGGAAATTGTCTTTCAATGAAACCTAATTGTCAAACGAAATAGAAAATTCCTTTTCGCATATTTGAGAACCTGTAGTGATCACACAGATAAAATAATAAAAGTGTATACATATAATATTATTCTCGTGCACAATATCTATTATTTTGAACCAAAATGTAAATATTCAGTAGTTATACAATTTAAATGTGTATACGCATTTAACAGATTGATTTGTTTCATTTCAACAATATAAAAGATCTTTTTATTCTTTTAATTGATTTCTGTGTAGAAAATGAAGCTGTATGTTTCACACAGAAGTAGATGTTAATTTTCAAAATAATAGTATAATGTAACCACAAAAAATAACCGTTTCCATAGTGTGACTTTCATTACAATTTGAAAATTGTTACCTGGCTAACCTTAATCTCAATAAACTAAATCATGACCGACTCATGACTAAATGATAACGCATTGAAATCCCAATAGAATAAAAACTAAAATAATCGGCAAAATGTTTTGTTTAGAATACAAACTGACAAAAGCTAAAACAAGACTCTGGACAACTCAGTCAAGTCATTAACTAGGAAAAATTAGACACAGTAAGGCCGGCCGCATATTACAGTAAACAAAATGTCTGCAAAGCGGGGCAACATTGTTGCAACCAAACCAGTCATGATTGTTTGCCTTCAGTCTCTCCGCACACTTGCGCAAACACAACAAAACATTTTCCATGGAATTATGAAATTCTTGGAAGTGCTCTTTAAGGAGTTTTCTCAAAAACGACCGCACCGTTTACTTTCCTACCCTAGCAATGCATTTTTAGTTTGACTCAAAATGAGATAGACGAAATCGTTCCTCCTTTGTGGCAAACCTTTTTATTTTTAAACCAAAGAAAATACTGGGTTCATCCATTTGTTGAACACAGGACCAGATGTAATTAATTAAAAAAGTTTATTTCTGAATTGAGGCTTTTAAAATTCTGAAGATACATTTAAAAACTATACCCGTATGACAGTGAAAGGTTTTGGTTATTTATTGAAGGTGATCAAGGAGAAGATAATTAAGCAGGATACCACGTTCCGAAAGGCAGTTTCACCTGAAAAAAAATTATTGGTGGCGTTGAGGTAAGTAGTCAATAAAAAGTATTAGTAAATAAGAAAGAAAATCAATAGTATATTTTTTCAATACAAATAATTATGAAAGGTGATAATAAGATAAACTGTCTGTGTCTTGTTCTTGCTGAATATATTTACCGAGTGAATTCATTACATCCACTTTAAAAGCAGTTCTTTTTGCTGGAGGTAATAAATCCACTTCCTCCACAATGCCTTTAAAAAATAACAGAGTTGAGGACTCCTTTTCTGTGGGCTTGGTACGGCTTTTTTAAAATTCTATAATGGGTCCTACTACCTCCTCGGTTGAGGAAGTTTTTGGTTTCACTGATGGAGGAGTAGGAGTAGACGAAGGCATTGTTGAGGTCGAAAGACCTTCTCCTGCTTCTATGACATCTCCTGCTTCCTGAGACTCTTCTTGGGGAGTATCGGTTTCCTCGTTGGTTGGACCAGACTGCGAATTGCTGATGGTCTTCCTATGGGTGAAATCATTAAATTCGCGTTATAATTTATGCAAAATTGATTAACTATTGAAAATAGAGAGGAAAATGATAAAATCATACTTACTTTGTTTGCTTCAAACAAGGAGCCAAACACGGACGAACACTGACTGGCAGGCGGTTTGTTTGGCAAACAGATGCCCGGCCAGGTGTGCGCCTCCACCACCTTCTTCCACGTATTCCTGAACTTTTCAGCCTTCCGCAAACAAAATGTTTCGTTTGAACATGGTTGTTTGCAGCAGTGTGCGGCCGGCCTAAGATTTTGTTAGTATATTTTATACAATCTTTTTAAAATTGCATTTTAAAATGGTCCATTTTTTTAAAAATCAAATCATTCAAGTCGTTTTAGTGATCTATCTATGAAAATATATGTAATTAACACTTTGGAATCGATTTAATATCGTCTACTTTACAGTTTTGTAACTAGGGGAAGATATCATGAAAAAAAATTATAATGGTCTTTATACATGGATGACCTAAAGAATCCATATAGTAGGTTCAGGTAAACAACAAGATTGTACTTCAGCACAGCTTTTCCAACCCTGCCAGTCTCTACTGGATAATTTCATGATTCGTTGTTCCTGGTGTGACCTAATTATCAAATTCTACTCTCCCTATTTCCCTCATCAATCATATTTATCCTTAGCAAAAATTATATGCTCCTTCAAAATTCTCAAGACCTTCTTATAATGACTAACAACATGTTATTTGAAGTTCTGCATTTTCTTGCATACCAGACATTTTTCCCGAATGACCTGTTCCCTGACGAAGTTATTGTTTATTGTTTAGACATACACAATCCCCATTCAGAATGTGTATAAGTCGTTTCCAAACACATGCCATGACGTTCTTTTCCATCCAGAAGTTCCAACAGCGTTGGAAGCTTCATTATCCCAGCTTCAGAATTAATTAATGTTCTACATCTTGAGGTTTTTCAAGATTTACACTTTTGGTATTAGATTGACAAAAAAACCATTACTTACTGATAATTTTTAGCAGACGCGTTTCAGACTAGGTCAGCGCATTATTCAATGCTGTGAGTCATGGACAAGATGAGTACCATAAGGTGTATGTATATCTTGTCACAGACAAGATCTATTACCATAAATTAAATATATGGGTATATTTAATATACGGCCATATTTAATATATGGCTATATATATAAAGTTATTATTGTTAATTAAAAACAATTGTTCTACCACTAAGTGCAATTAATTTTTACCTTGTGAGATTAGGTACCTTTCAGTCTTGAAACCATTGTCGAATCACAGTGACCAAGTGTATACAGTATACACTTGTATACGCTTATATGACCAAGTATATACAGTACAACCATATAAAAGTGTGAAATGAATGAGCCGGCTAAGAAATATCAGTAAAATTATTAAGTGGACTAATATATAAGTGTTGATTAAAAACTTCAAAATATATAACCCAGCAACTGCAATATATTTGTATACATTTAGTATGTACATATATATGAATAAGATTCACCGAACGTAATGGACTACAAAATTCAAGAATTCTATTATAAAAGTGGACTCTTCAGGGGTTTTGTTCTCTTAATACAATTTATTAAATACGATGCACTCTAAAATCAAAAGGGTCATTATTTAGAGCAGTGGTTCTCAACCGGTGGTACGCGGGGACATTTCAGGGGGTACGCAGTCATATATTAATAATAACAATAAAAACTGTTACGATGCAACATTTCCGCATTAAGAATACAATTCCTCCATCTGTGTTTTACAAAGAATAGTGGCAGTTTGACGCTGACCTTGCCGCTACACAAACAACCCGAGTGACTCAATTCCTTCTCCAATGATATTTCTCTGAAGCCAGAAGTGACTGATGATATCACTAGTCATATGGAAGCCCTTAAAACGAGTTTTGATAAATATTTTAATCAAGATTTTTCTAAATATGAGTGCATTAGAAATTCATTTTCAGGGGAATTTCCTAGTCACTCAAAAGAGTGTTTCATCGACCTTACAAGTGACAGCTCAATGAAAGATTCGTTTAAAGAAAAATCTTTAATAGACTTTTGGATGGGGACAAAAACTGAATACCCACCAGTGTTCAAGCAAGCAATAATCTTTTTACTTCCATTTGTAACCTCGTACTTATGTGAATCGGGCTTTTCAGAACTGCTGTACATAAAAAATAAATACAGAAACCGCAATTAGTGTTGAAGAGGACTTAAGAATCAAGTTGAGTTCAATCGACCCAGATATAGAAAATTTGGTCAAGGACAAACAACAACAACGAGCTCATTAAAGATCTGTTTAAATTTAAATGTTCAATGAACTAATTTGAGATTGTTTTTAATGTAAGATACATTTCATTTTGTATCTAAGTAAATTCTATGTACATACATACAGTTGTAGAATGCATTTTTATTTTCCTAAACATGACCAAATGTAAATTATATATAATTATTTATAAAAATAAAAATATATATAAATATAAGGTGGTACGTCAAAATATCTGAAAATTTCAAGTGGTACGTGGTTACTAAAAGGTTGAGAACCCCTGATTTAGAGCATAGGTTCCAAACTGGAGGGAGAGGCGCACCCCTTGGGGGGCATGAAGACAAGTAGGGGGTGTGAGATCAGTAGGAAAATAGGAAGATGAATACTCATTTAGTTAAAATTTAAGTACACAATTTATCGAATTTTAAAACTAAATTTACACCCCAGATTTTTTTTATATAAGTAATTTCATTTGTTGATTCCATCTTCGCGTGAGCTACTAGTAATCACTTACACTTTTAAATGTTTTAAACTTGCCTATAGTAGCACTTACTTTGTTGAGGACGGCCGTTTCGGGAGATGTGTCCCTTTCTCAACTGAGTTACGGTCTGAGTTGACAAAGGGACACATCTCCCGAAACGGCCGTCCTTAAATAGTTGTTAAACATTTCAGTTAAAATTTTATAAAATAAAATTAATAAATTGGCTTTTCTCCTTAGTTTCCAAAAATGTTAATTTTTTTCTAAAAATCTTATTCCTCTGCTTTCTAATAATATCATCAATAATTTTAAGATAATTTTGCTATACTAATCTTTCTAATTCAATCTAAATATGTTTTATATCCAAATGCATGTTAACTAAAATCTATTTAATAAAGTGTTGAAAGTTGTAAATTTGTTTTTTTGGTTGGTTCGATTCTTTTGGAATATTTATCATTAAATATTAGCTTTCTGTAATCATCAATTTTATTTTATTCCTATCCCTAATACAACAAACATCAAGAATTTCAATGATAATAATGTTATATTAATTGGAAATGTTGGGATCAATAAATTGTTGAATAGTTTTGAATGTTTGGAAATTAGTAAATATGATCCTAGCTTTATTAAACTCTGATAGAAGATCTAGTCTGAAATCTATTTTGAATTTACTTGTAAAGTAAAATTATTTTTATAAAAATAATTTGGGTCCATTACTTTATTAGGGAATTCTAAAGATAAGAATGAAACATTAGATTAATCAGGTATTTACAATGTAATTGTAAAGATTGCTCAAGTGTATACTGGGCAGACTAGAAGAGAAGTTTTAACTAGATTTAAAAAACATGTTATGGACAACCAAACAGTTAGTATCCTTAGTGAAATCAAGTCTTGCTGCTCATATTGTAGTGACCACATAATGTTTAGATGTTTATAATATTGAGAATGTTAAAATCAATAAATTGTTGAATAGTTTGGAAATTAGAAAATGTGATTCTAAGATTTTAACCAAATACATTTGAATATATTAATAACTTTAACATTATTTTATAACTATCTGAACTTTAAATTTTATAAATTTGTAAAAACTTACTTAGACAGAACGTTTTTGATTGCTACCGATATGTGGCGATCTTTATCCTCATGTGGATGAAGATCGCCACATAATGATCGAAAACGTTCTGTTTCAGTAAGTTTTCAAGATGAAAATCACCACATAGTGATTGAAAACGTTCTGTCTCGGTAAGTTTTAACAAATTTTCAAGTTCGGATAGTCATAAACTTATGTTATAGTGATTAATTAAGATTCACCGAACTTAATGGACTACAAAATTCAAAAATTTGAACATATGTTATACTTTCCAACAGTGACATTTACTTTTTTGATTATTGAGGATGGCCGTTTCAGGAGATGTGTTCCATTGTCAACTCAAATCGTAACAATGGTCTCAGACATAGTTACGTCTGCCTTGACAGTGGAACTCATTTCCCAAAACGGGTGTCCTCAATAATCAAAAACCTAAATGCCACTAAAGGCAAGTGTAACATTCTAGTGTTTTAACTACTTGAAACACAAGTTCAAGTGTTTTTAGTTTAAAACTAGTAGCTCAAATGAACATGGAATAAAATAATGCTAAGGTTTTATTAGATTCTGATAGAGCCCCTATTCCAAATTTTATTTTGTATTCACTTGTTAAGTAAAACTATGATTTTTATAAAAATATGTTGGCCGGTTACTTTACTTTTTTTGAATAGGAATTAGTATATAAGTATTTGTTTTAGTGTTATTTTTGTAAGTTGACAATGTGACTTTTTGGTTAGAGGTTTTTGACTATTATTTAGTCTATTTCAAATAATAGTGTTTTACATATAAGCCGCACTTGAATTTTAAGACAAAATGTATAAAAAAGTAGTTGAAACATTTTGTTATAGACCTGGTACAATGCAAGCCTTAGGATACCAGGCAGAATTCTTACACGAACTCTTTATTTTAGTGTAAATAGTAGCATTAATTGTTTTAATGGGAATTGACCATGTAATTTGAAGATGTTTTCAAATAATTCCTTCTAGCCTCTGACCTCCATCAGCCAATGGTTATCTTTTACATGATATTGCCAGTTTAAGAGACAGTTATTTGTATCTCATAAGTAATTACTGAGTAACTGAGGGAAAACTATTCAATTACTTGGGGACGCGTTTTGAAACAATCCTTTAATTAATTTTAAACTACTTAACTAAGTGAATACGTAATTGCTTACTTGCTGACGCGTTTCAAAACAGTCGTTCCTTTTACGAAGCTAACACTCTACTAGAGTAGTCGGCAAGTAAGCAATTACGTATTCACTTAGTTAGGTAGTATAAAATTAGTTTAATCAGTGAATTCAAGATGATTACATCAAGAAACTTCAATCCTTTAATTGATGAAGCCAACCCGCTATTGGCAGAAATCGCTCAAGGTTGTAGGCATATGACTTATGAGTGTGGAGGGGGTATGGAATAGGGTGTTAGATTTGAAGTGTATCTCTTCACACCCCTCTACACTCATAAATCATAACCTTGGAACCTTGAGCGATCTCTGCCACTAGCGGGTTGACTTTGTCAATGAAAGAATTATTTTTAAACTCAATAGCAAGTAAGTTAATAGTTTTCATTCAGTTACTCAATAACTACTTATGATTTAATCAGTGAATTCAAGATGATTACAACAAGAAACTTAATTTCTATCTGTTCTTGCTAGACTTATGCAACAAAATCATCTATAAGTGCCTAAAGCAATAACTCTTTTTGGTTATTTATTCCCTAACATTTTTAAGGTATTCTGCAACTGGATTTAATTTCAATGTATTACATACTCTTCAGTAGAACATTATTGTGTCAGACAGAATTACTCTTAAAAATTAAAATTACATGTGTAAGGTATGCTAAAAAAAAATTATAATAGAGAATCGGGAAAAGGTTTGATATTGAGAAAAAGAAGTTGAGGCATTAAATTTAATTTGCTCTTGAGAAAAAAAAAACATAATTGGCTAGCACTTTGCAGGGAAAATATACAATATCCACAATGGGAAAACAATCTTCTAATTATATAAAAAATTTCTGAAAGAATGGAAATTACTAAATGTGAATTTAAAGTATGTTTTGGTTATGGTTAAGGCATTTGGTGATTAGTTGGAAAATATGAATCATGGGCACTAACAGGGGATGTACTTGCACCTGTCTGGCTGTGGATATCTGTAAATAAACAAACATATTGTAATATATAGCTTTCTGTTTAATGAACAGTATTATAAATGTGGTCTATTTAATCCAAAAACTTCAATCTCTTCTTTGCCTGTTGTCCACATTTCCTGCTTAATAGATCAATGAAGCCTACATGTTTGTTCCCCTCTCCGCTCTTCAAGTTTTAAGATTTATTTTTAAAATTTCATCACAATTGTAAAGCAAGATTAATTAAAATTCGAATTTATTGATTTACCTTTGTTTTAATGACAGCAAAGTTTACAGAAAATCGGCACAGAATCATGAATAACAAATGGTTTTAAAAGTAATGGAAAATTATTGTAATATTGTTGTACTAAATTGTGTATTGTAGCATGGTAATTCCTGGAGAACTACTCGTACTTGAAAAATAAGTGTTTAAAAAATAAAGCTATAGTTATATGGCAATTATTACCATAAGTTTTAACCATTATTATAGTTTGCAACATTTAAAACCACACTATTTTTGTTTAAAATGAGTTTTTGGGTTACATGTAAAAACAAACAAAAATTGAAAGTGGCAGAGTAACTGTAAACATTTACTAATAATTGTTTTAAACTAAATAAGCAAATATTTTTTTACTTTTATATTTCTGTAGATGAAAATCAGTTTTGTGTAAGGCATAAAACAAGTTAACAAGGTTTAACAACCTAATATCTCATTTACATTTTTTATAGTAGCTTTTAAATCACTTATAAATTTATTAACAAACGTTTATTAAATAAGCTAAATAATTTTTACTGTTATGTTTCTGTAGGTAAAAATCAGTTTTGTGTAGGGCATAAAACAAGTTAACAACCTAATCTCTCAATTACATTTCTTATAACAGCTTTAAAATTACTGTTATAAATGCCATTAACAAACATATTTAATATTTAGATAATAGGGTTCAACTCCAAGTAATCATATACAATAATTAAATATGTTATAATTTACTAATAGACATATTAGGTGGACAACCCAAACTGGTCTCATTGTGACGGAGTCCGACAACCACAAACACAACTTCTTTGTGTGCAGGTGACAATTGGAGAGATCAGCGCTGGAAAACAACATGGGGAAAATAGAACCTTAAAACATTGTGGGCACGATACTGTATAGCGTATCCAACTGAATAGAGATAGCGGCATAAATCGAGAAAATACTGCAGAAGACTCCAGGTAGAATGCTATAGTGATACCTCGAACAGATCTAGAAATGGCCGGAACAGAGGAAGGGTTTAATGGGTATTTACCAGGAGTCCCATATACCTGGTCTGTCAGGCAGACTTGATGGTGTGTAAATGTATTCCAAACTTGACAGTAAATATATCACTAAACTTTTGTAAATATTTACGAACTTGCCTATAGTAGCACTTATATTTGTTGAGGACGGCCTGTTTTGGGAGGTATGTCCCATTGTCAACTCCCGAAACGGTCATCCTTAACAAATATAAGTAAATGCTACTATAGGCAAGTTTGTAAATATTTAGTGAAAACTAATAGCTCACGTGAATTTGGAATCAACAAATAAGCAAATATATATATATTTGCTTTGTAATATCCTATAAAAGTAACTTTTGTAACAGTTATAAACAAAATGAACTGAAATTACAAAAATTAGTCATTTGAATAACATAGACTGTCTTAGTAAAAATTTGTTAAAAAGGATAGACTTTATCAAAACTTAAAATTTTCAGTTTCATATATTTATTTTATATAATTCAGTGTATTACTGAATAATTAAAACCAACACTAAAGTTAACTGGATCTAAAACTTGTTATATTATTAAACCGTTTTAATTCTACAAGGCATTTGAGAGAGTAATCTATTTTGTATTTTGCTTAAATTTGGACTCAGAAATACTAGTAAAAAATAAAGCTGGGAGTAAATTTGTGAAAGGTAACTCTGTTGTACTTTTAAGTTAATAATAATTTATCTATTGTCTTTAATAAGTTAAAAATACTTGTACATTTAAATGTTAGTATGTTACATTAGTAAATATGTGCATGCGTTTTTGTTAAAAACTAGTAGCCCAAGTGAAGAAGGAGTTAAAAATAAGTTTAATATCTTTTAAAAGTAAGTTTCAGGTCTAAACGTCAATTAATATTCAATTAAGATAGCATCATTAACTAATAACGACTTAAAAGTAGTTACAGTATAAACAAATTGTTATCAGAAATTTGGATTGTCAGCAACAATGGTTGGAGTAAGAACAGCTGACTTGAATTAACATTCTTTTAGTTGAGTAAACATTACCAAATATTTTATAATTACCTTTTTTGTTATCATTATACAATAAATTAATCTTCATTTCGATTATTTAAAATTTGACAAAATAATAATAATGACAAAAGAAGTATTTTGAATACTGTTAACCTTAATTAGACGATATTGCTAAATAATTAGGCTAATGCTTTTAAATGTATAAATTATATTGATAGGTTTTTTAAATTTATTATTTCCATACCTTGTGTTTATTTCGTGAAATACATTAAAGTTTATCAACTGTGGTTTATCTTAATTCAATCGTTTTTATAAAACACACTTTGATAGTAAAAATACAGTAGTTCTTATTTCCTCCACTTATGCGCTGTTATCACGTTGCCTAATTTTGTCGGCTGTTATTTGCTTCAACTTCAGTGAAGTGTAGTTTGTTCAGTCGTGTAGTTGGTGTTAGAATGATAATTGTTTGATTATATTGAAATATCGTGACAATATAGTCGAATGTGCATAGGTATAAAACGTCTTTATTTTAAACCATGCATAGATTTTATTGTTTTGTTTTTATTGTGTTAAACTCACCTCTACTTATTCAAACTATTACAGAATCAAAGCCAATTTCTCCTGATAGTAAACGTCTCTATCATGATATCGTTTCTGGTCGTGGTTTATACTACGGTTTTGACAAGCTACAAGATTTAAACAATACGAACTTTAAATCTTTCGTATTTAATAAAAGTTATCCAAAATTTTGGTTTGTGGAATTTTACAATAGTTGGTGTGGTCACTGTCATAGGTTTGCACCAACATGGAAAGCTCTTGCTGCAAATATTTATGGTAAGACTTGAAATATACTAATGCAAAATATATTTGGGTCATTGTTTTCTTTTGTTTTATTTATTTATGAGATACTTTATTCATTTATATTGGCTTATGTAACAATGTTTCTATTCAGTATTAACTAAAAACTAATTACAAGTCTAATAGATTTCTAATTTCTGAAATTTTTACTTTACCTATACAGAAAATTTTTTGATGCCTCGAATATTTTGGATCTGTGTTACTGAGTCAGGGACAAGACTCTTGTCTCAGAAGTGTAATTATAGAAAACCCTAAAGATGTGCAACACAAAAACTTGAAAATTCTCTATTGCAACTTGAGTTTTAGGTTTTAGACAGTAGCCACTTTTAGAAGTTTCCCCTAGGATCAATTAACCATTAAGAATCAACATCTCTCAACTTTGCCTTTTATTCATATGTGTAGCACATGGCCCTTTTCGTCATACAATCTTGTGAAAGATTTCTCATACAGTATCTAATTTTCTTTTAATTTTGTTTATCTTAGATTCCATATCTTTGAGTTTTTGCATTTACCTCAAGTATTGAACAAACTCCTGTTTCGCAATAGCTAAGAGGGTTGACCTGAAGACAGCAAAGGTCATAACTCCATGGCAAATTTTGGTTATGAAAACAAAATTTAGAGATGATATAAAATTAGGGTAAATCTATAGCAAAGTAGCATAGCGGTTAAAAATCCAGCTTAAATTTGGATGAAAGATAGATTGTATCCTAAAGCATTAAATCAGAAAATCAAACTCTATACAAACAGCAGTTTTATTACAACCTCAAAAATAATATACAGATATAAATTTTGTAAATAAATCGAAACAAGGTCAATTTAAACTATTGTATCCAACCTTCAATTTTTGACACTTTATTGCAATTGAGATGTAATTGTAAACAGCCTGTATATTTAAAAAATTTAATTTTTGCAGTAATACTAAAACTTACACAAATATTAGCACTATCGTATTTCCTGATTATTTAGATTCAGTCTTAATGTTCCGCATGTTAATTGCCATAAACTACTAGGAATGTAAAATATCAATCTCAGAAAGTTTTTGACTAGATATCTATGGAATTGCCAAAATAAAGCTAACTGCCATTTCAACTACAGTTAGAAGGCCTACTTCATGTCTAGAACTTAATCCTCTTTTTTACAAAAATATTTTAGATTATATGGTGACTATATACATAGTGGGCATCAGCAGAAATCCAATTTCACGATCTTAAAAATCTCCAATGCAGTTATTGATTAAAGTTTCATGTTTACAAGTGTCTATCCACTTGTTTCTACATCATCTTTGGTGGCATTTAAAGTCTTGTAGGCAGTCTAATTGATTACCTAAGATTTAGGCATGCAACCATTGGTCAGGGTATAAGTTCTGTCATATTTGGAAACTTGCAATAATGTTTCTAAGACTGCCGAGACCAGGTGGATATTTTCTAGGAACTTACTGTAAATATGGTAACTCTACATGTTCCCTTGTAATTCTAAATGGATTAAAATTAGTAGTAATTGGAGTTAAGTAAAAACGTTTGTTAATTGGTAACCTCTTGTCCATTGACTCTCCAAGGACAAGCAGGTACAGATACAAAACAATGTGAAAATAATAATGTCTTGAATAATTTGCACAAAACATTATTTGAAGGAGATTGGTCGATAGTCACTGGGACTGAATTTGTTTTTCCTTGTTTTATAAGTATAATTTACTTTTGACTATCAGCTGGGAAATGCATGTTTCTTAAATAAACTATCGTATATTAAAAAAAGGATTATTTTTTGTAATGATTTGAAATGCTCAGTTATGGAGTGTATCTTATGAATAGTCCTATAGCAGAATATCTAGAACGGAGAAATGAAACGAGTTTGTTTTAGGAGAAAAGTGTATTTAAAGTAGAATTGCTAGATGGACTGTCAGTGAAAGATGCTGCCTCCTCCTTGGCTTTGTATGTCCAAAAGTTATAACCATAAGCAAATTTAGATAAGAGGTTTAAAAAGGATCTACCCAAGACATTTACAATTTCATCATTATTTTTTTACAATATCAGCATGTTGCCTGAGCACTTTACTTGTTATCTGATAGAGAATTGAAGTATCACAAATATATCTTATTTTTTTCTATACAAGATATGTTAAGTTGTCATCAACACATCCTAAAAATCCACTGTAGTTTCAAAGAATTTTATATTTGTTTGGGTTTTTGTTTGACAGTAGCCTAACCTTTAAAGCTCTTCACCTTAAACAGAGAACATCTTTGTATCCACTATTTCAGCACAGAACTGGGCTACCACTCTAATGTTGTGATAAGATTTAGTTTTTATAGTCATCTGACATTAGTTTTAGTGATTGCAGTCCAGAGACTTTTTGATTGCCCCCAATATATAAATATGGAGATCTATTATTTACAACTACATTTTGTAAATCTGCTAATTTATTGAACACATTTTTGCATGCAGTTTATCTTTGTTTATGCAAGAGAATTTATTTACAGTAATTTGAGTAAAAAAATTAATTAACAAATATTTATTTTGTAAAAATTTGTAGAATCATATTTTACAGATTGAAGTAGTTATAATGTACCTAATTAACCAGGTTGGTATGATAGTGGCTACAACGCTAATTAATTAGAGTTAACAGTAATGACAGATTTTGTTTCTAGTATTGTTATAGCTTATAAAATAACTTTTTACTTCTAGTTCAATATATAGTTAATTCAAGTTGTTCATTTTGGCAAGAGTAATCATAGCTAAAATATATCTGTAAAAAATTAGATTATATGAAGATAAGCAAAGAAGTCATTTTTATGATTCATTAGAAAATAATTTTATATTATCATCAGTGTACAGCAGCCTACATGTTTTGTGTACATAGTGTTTTGTAATTTATAGTAATTCCATATGAAATGTATATGATTATTATTTTTTACAAAGAAAACTGGCCATCACCCTCAATAAACTCTTTTCAGCTGTTACTTAATATAAACAGAAAAGATTTTCCAAAAATATTTTTTAAAATTAAAATATTGATGTCACATGTTCATTATCATAATGATAAAGTGGTTATTAATTGTACATGTACATGAGCAATTAAATGTACATGTGTTACAATTAAATGGTTTCATATAAATTTGCCAAACATAAGAACTTTTTATATATAGCATTAAAAAAATCCATAAATGTTAGTTATAACCAATTTAAAAAGTGAATGGAGAAATATAAAACTTCAATATGAAATATTTGGAAAAATATCACAACTATGTAGTTTTGAAATACTAACTATTTTAAGCAAAAAATTAAGACTTCTAAAATTTTATGTTAAGTCCTAATGAACAAATGTTTTTAAGGACAAACACATTTCAGCACTTCAAAAAAAATATTAAGTTTAATGAAATCTTATCTCTTAGATGAAGTCTTAGCTCTTGTTTTTTTTTTTAATGTATGGCAGCTGTCTTTTGAAGCCATAAATTATCTTCAGATCCAACACAGCATTACACTTTTTTACATTGATTTGATTCCCCCATATACAAACAATTTTTAAGTATAAGCAGGCCCAAAAACTGGACAGTATCTCTGTGGCTACATCATGTGACATGTCATAGACTATTGAAGAGTTTGGTAGTGAGATCAGATCCTGATTATACTACCATGCTTTGATAAAGACCTTATAATATTGGATTATACTAAATCCTCATTAATCCTGATCCCATTAATGTGGACTTTACTTAATCTAGGAAGCCGGGTGACAATAGTTTATAAATGTATGTACCATTAAGTAATGTATAGTAAGATTGACTCTAGAGCCTCATGTTCTAAGTACAATAGTCTTGTCTCCTCTGCTTGTATAACCAAAAGTCCAAAATGGGCATTTCATATTTAATAAATTTTACTATATTTTGTATGAAATAAATTATGGTTTGTATTTAATTTGTTCGGTTTGTAAATTATAAATACACTGTACAAGTTGTTTTTAATATAAAGGGTGTTGAAACTTTGCAAAAGATGTTTTAAATCCCTATTACAGTTATTTTAATTAATCTGAAGAATCAGAACAATTAGCCTTAAGGTGGGTTCTACTGTGCTGATATCTATATTAAGCCTGTACATCAGGGGTTCCCAAACCTTTTGATACCACGCCCCCTCTTCTTGAAATGTAAGCCTCCACGCCACCCTTCGATATGGGATATAAGTGGTTTGGAAGTAAAAGTAGTATTTCCATATGGAAATTAATAGTATGGGCATATGAAAAAGAAACAAATGTGTGTATATATATATATATATATATATATATATATATATATTTTTTTTTTTTTTTTCCCCCAGGAGAAAAGTCTATTAAGGTTATCATCGCCTATATATATATATATATATATATATATATATATATATATATTTATTTAATAAATTAAAAATATTTCAAAAACAAGAATACTTTTAATGAATATATTTATTCAAAGCTTTTCGCCGATTAAATAGTATCAGCATCTTCAGGAAAAAAAAATTATCTAATAAAATACTTTTACAAAATTAAATCATATGGACTACAAAGAATCATATGTTTATAAGTATTGCACTTTATGTAATCGGCGAAAAGCTTTGAATAAATATATTCATTAAAAGTATTCTTGTTTTTGAAATATTTTTAATTTATTAACTATATTACAAGAAACATATCACCATATTTATTATATATATATGCTGATACGTATTCCTTCATGGATGGAAAAATATGATGAATAGTTACTATCTGGAATACATCTGTTCATTATACAGTCCATGAATTCGCAGTTCCGACATTTCGCTAGAATCTCATCCAGCATTGACGAGGTGAACCCAACAACAGTAGACTCGCTCTTCTACTGTTGTTGGGTTCACCTCGTCAATGCTGGATGAGATTCTAGCAAAACGTCGGAACTGCGAATTTATGGACTGCAAAATGAACGGATGTACTCCGGAGAGTAACTATTCATCATACACACACACACACACACACACACACATATATATATATATATATATAGATAGATTTTTTGGACTAGGAGACTGACAGACTTACCTTGATAATAGTCCACTCATTCTCTCATATTTCATTTTGTGTTTTCTCTTTGATTGACAAAGACCACTGTGTGGTTGGAATATATCATTGTTTAAGTGCTTTTATGTGTTTCTATTTCACGACTACAGAGTGGACTCTTACCAAGGTAAGTCTGTCAGTCTCCTAGTCCAAAAAATTTAAATAATCTTTACCAACCAAAACTAACTTATATATATATATATATATATATATATATATATATATTCTTGATATTTTACGTTATCCATTGTTTTTCCGTTGCACTGACTTTATGAAGTTAATATATTACTATTGTAAGTAATTTTATCCACCATTAAGTGCAATGATTTTACCTTGAGTGATGAGGCGCCTTTCGGTCACTTGACCATTGTCGAATCACTGAAAAACTAATCAGTTATATATATATATATATATATATATATATATATATATATATATATATATATGAAAACAATTTATTTATACATACTTTCACAAGAAACATGATATAACATTTTAAGTTTTAATTCGCAATGTAAATTTTAACTGATAAGAATAAAACCTGTTAGTGAGATGGATGAGCTTGAGTTTCAAAAGCAAGCCTATTTTAGGTCGTGTATTAATACAGGCACAATGCAAGTCATTGTCAACATCAAGTTTGTTCCTATATTTTATAATTGCAAGAAGTGCAGACAATGTTTTTTTGTACCAGTAGGTGCAAGTAAAATCAAAGAGCTGCCTGCCTGTGACACTTTTAATTGTTTTATCCAAAATGAAGATCTGTCCATTGTGGCGCTGTTGCCAACATTTCACAACACTTTTGTACTATAATTATTCTCAAGCTGTCATTATACAAAATTTGCACAACCTTTACTTATATTTCTTTTATAAATGCATACATTTAATTTAAATTTTCTGAACATCATGGTGAATAAAATTACCTACGTCAAAAAAACTGAGGTATAAATTTAGTTTTAAATTTTGATAAATTGTGTGCTTCAATTTTACATTAATAAGAATTTATTTTACTATTTTCCAACTGGTCTCTTGCCCCTCCTGCTTGCTTTCACGCCCCTCAAGGGAGGGAACCCATGCTGTATATGCTTAATATGTTTATACTCTTTACAGTATCACCCTAATTGCTTGTGGGGAAATACAATATAAATAATACCTTATGAAATTCAGAGAAAAGAATTTTAAAATATTATATGAATTTCTTTTATTAGTCATTATTCATGTGACATATTTGTGAAATATTGATTAGTTTATAATGAAATATTTCAATTACATTTTGAACAAAAACAGATTACTTTACTTTATATATCAAGGGCAAATGTTATTTCTAAATATAACTTTTTCAATGACTTGTAGCTTAGAGTTTTATTTCTTCAGTTGAGATCATTTGATAGGATCTCATCTCAATCCACTGGGGTGTATAATCTTACACAGTTCACTGTTATACTTGTAAAACGTCTTTTATTTTAAAATATCTCAAGAATGAAAGTAAATACTCTTATTTGTTTCAATTTTTAATCCACAGACTATATATATTCAGTTCATTGGTATGAAACATAAACGTCTCGATAATTTTATATGTTTGTATGTAATTATGGTTACTGTATGTTGACCTAGTATGAAATTTCAAAAAGTTAGCAGTTTCAGTTAAGCATAATTTATAAAATGGAGAATTTTATAAAACCTCAAGTTCATATGTAGGTAACAGATTTTAAATTTGTGGGCCCTATATTCAGTATCATGGAAATTTTTCACAGGGGAATGCATCATTTCTAGTTTGAAAACTGCAATGTTTATGATTCTTTAAAAACAAATTGATATTATTCAAGGCCTTCATTTGTTGCATTACAAGATATGTATATATATATATATATATATATATATATATATATATAGTCTATATATTTCAAAAACAAGAATACTTTTAATGAATATATTTTTTCATTAAGAAATATATATTCATTGAAAGTATTCTTGTTTTTGAAATATTTTAAATTTATTAACTATATTACAAGAAAACATATCACCATATTTAATATATATATATATATATATATATATTCTTGACATTTTACGCTATCCATTGTTTTTCCGTTGCACTGACTTTATGAAGTTAATATATTACTATTGTAAGTAATTTATCCACCATTAAGTGCAATGATTTTACCTTCAGTGATGAGGCGCCTTTCGGTCACTTGACCATTGTCGAATCACTGATTATTTTTTCTTAATTTTTCTGGTGCGGATGTTCGGTCCGTTTTGTTGGTAATTGTTGACGTCATATACGTTTCCTCTTGAGTCTTGTGTATTATGTTTTTGAATAGTATGTCTTCTGTATATGTTGTTTGTAGATTCATTAAATTGTTGTGTATGTTTTTATAAATGTGGTATTTTTCTAGTGAGTTTAGTTCTATTGGGTTATTATTTATTTCTAGTATGGTTAGGTTATTTTCGTAATTTGTTATTTCATGTTTATGTGATATTAGGTGTGCTGCAACATTTGATACTTTTGAATTTTTGTTTTTGAATGCTCTATAATGTTTTTCAAATCTTATTTTAAATGATCTGGTTGTTTTCCCTATGTAAAATGCGTTACAGGTGTTACATGTAATTTTGTAAATTCCTGATAGGTTATGTTTTTCTGAATTTGTTTTGTGGTTTGTGTTATTAAGATATTTTATTATTTTGTTGTTTGGTTTGTATGTTGGAGTGTAGTATTCTTTGTTGTATATATTTGTTATTTTTTCTATTTTGTTATTGGTGTATTTATATTTTAGGTAGATTTTTTATTTTTATTATTTTTGTGTTCCGGTTGTGGTGTTGTGTTGAGGTTAGGTTTTTTTGTGAATTTATTGTATATATTTTTTATAAGGTGTTTGTTGTATCCATTTTCTATTGCAATTTTTGTAATGTTATCTATTTCTTCGTTTAATTTTTGTTTGTTATCCTGTGTGCATTTTATTGCTTTATTTATCATGTTACTGTAAGTGTTAATTTTGTGTGTCCAGGGGTGGCGAAAAACTAGAAAACAACGACTACTTAATATTAAAATCTGATAAAACAAATACACCAGTAGTAATAGAAAATACCAAATACATCGATTCAATGACTAACTACATAAAAGAAAATAAATACGAACAAATCCCAGACCCAACTAGCAAATACCTTATTACAATAAGAAACCTAATAGTCACTCACCGAAATACCCTAAACTATAACAATAAATTAAAATACCACAAAGACTATACCCATTCAAACCATGCGCACCAATATTAACAGGCATACCTAAAATACACAAACCCGACACACCATTTAGACCACTAATAAATTTCACAACAGCACCATCTTACATAATCGCAAAAATACTAGACAAAATAATAAGATCTAAAATACATATCAACAACACATACAATATAAAAAATGGATACGAATTAATTAATAAAATAAAAAACATAAAAACAAACAACAACACAAAAATAATAAGTTATGACATAACTAACATGTACCCTAGTATCCCACTTGAAGAAACCATAGAAATAATAAAAAACAAACTAATACACAATAACGAAAAAAGAAACATAATAGATAGTATCATTACGCTAACCAAACACATATGTAACCAAAATTACTTCCAATTTAGCAATAAATATTATAAACAAAAAACTGGACTCCCCATGGGATCACCCATATCATCTGTCATATCAGAAATATATTTACAACATTTTGAACAAATAATAATTAAACCTATACTAAACACACACAATATTTCACTATGGACAAGGTATGTAGACGATAATGTAATTTTTATAAAAATGATTGCAATATAGAAAATTGTGCAAATAATCTCTTTATACCACTATTCCACATTTAATATAATATTAGTTATTCCATAACTATTTTTTAATGTTTATTGTAGACCTACCCATTAAAAATGACTGCAAAATTTTCTTGTCAAGAATAATTCAGGTTATTTAATTTAATGATACCTAAAAGATACATTATGCTAAGACTTCTGATGTACTTTTTAGAATTTAGGAAACACAAAATAAATGACATTCCCTTTCATATGAAAAACCCTTGCATGCAAATTTTTACACTTTCGGGAATATCCCATTGTAATACAGTTGAAGTCAGTTGTATTAATTAGGTGACAAAGATTGTAAATCCCTTAATTCAGTATCTCAAATGAAAGCTTATGCCACAGATGTTGCTATATAAGTTAGAATGTATTAAGCAAGTTCAGGAGAGATTGGGAACGCTACTAAGGGAACTGCGTAAAGTATACAAGCAACTCTCGGGAAAAGCTGTGCTAACAGCTACTGTAGTCTGTAGCCTCCAAAAATATTATGGCATGGCATTTGAGTAAAATATTAGAGGAAATGAAACAAGCATGTTTGGGCGACATATTATAAAGTTTCAACAGACGCTGACCCACATGGGGTCTGTGTCCACTTGGGGCGGAATTGTGGTGCAAATATAATCTTGTTAACCATGTCCAGAGCACACGAACTCACTTCCCCCCCTGAAGTAAGGGTAGTAATAAAGCCTGTATACTAAAATTTACGTAGCCCTCTAAAAAGGTGCTTACTTGGAAACGCCCAAAATTGTAACGAAGCTTTGAACAACATAATCTGGACGAGGGCTCCTAAAAATAATTTGGTTAACGCAGATACATGGATAGTCATTTGGGTATAATGGTGGACTTTGGGGAAAAGTAAAGGTTTTAAAAGATCTTTACGGAAAGGCTGGAGCAAACATTGTAATGGGCCTAAAAAATGTGATGCCAAACCCGTTAACGAAGCGGGCCGAGCTTCCCACGAAGTTCAAAAAAGGTCCAGGAAAGCAAAAAAAAAAAAAAAAAAAAAAAAAAACTAAAGAGAAGGCTTGAAGATGTAGAAGATGAAAATTGACTCAGTTATGGCGCTGGATGTTTTTAGAAATGTAAGACAAAACCTATTGTTATGCTGGTACTGGTATTTGAGGTTTTATGTGATTTACCGGAAATGAGTATTTTCTCACTCCGATACACTTTTTAGCCACGTTTATGAACGTATACGAATAAAACTTTCTACAGGTCATATATGTAAATTAATAAACAATAATATGAAGGGAAATTTTGATATATAATGTAAAAACTGCGTGTTTTTTTATTTGTCGTAAAATATTTATTTTTATTTGTAAGAGAAATCTGGTTCTTGTTATTGTAAAAATAAGTAAGTAGATAAAAGTGGTAAAGTTTCGGGTTTGTAAAATATTTTTAAAAACCGTTATGTGTAGATTTACCTAAAAACAGTTAGTTTAACATGGGAGGTATAGAGAGTTCCGTATCACCTTAAACAACTCCGTATGAAACAATTAGTCAGAGGTAAATTAGAAGTTATTACTTATCTAAACTATAAAAAAATTAATAATAAAAACCAACATTTATGATACTTTTATGTGGTTGAACTATGTTTTTTTAAAGCCACATTAATTAGCTAAAGAACAAGACTAATTTCTTTTAAAAATTTAGATTTTTAATAAAGTTACAAATTTGTTTAAGTAAAACACTGCAAAAAGGCGAATTCGAGGTGAACATTTTTTTAGCATACCGCCTGTTGAAAACGTGCACTTTTGAGATTATTTTGCTGAAAAGCCAAAGGCTGTGCAGCTTGGACGTATTGAATCAACAGTCACCGATTCATTTCAGAGATAAAGTTCCAGTGTTGATTATGAGTTAATTAATTGCTCTCAAATAGTCACTTCGGTAAAATGCTATTTGTGTTATTTTCAATTTGTGGTTTTATCGATTAACTTCCTATCTTATACTGAACATATGGTATTGGACAACTGGTTAATTTAGTTTAATGTTACGTAATTCATCAGAAAATACCTGACAAATGTTTTGTGTCGATATTTTTTCATTAGCTTTGTGTAGGGCTACAGATAAAATGTTCGTCTGATATCGCTGAAATGTTTATTTTCCACTAAGAATAACAACATTGACCAACACTTACATAAAAAACCTATTTAACCGTATTTTAAATTACTTAACAAGTTTTCTGGTACAGTATTACTTTCTCTTTCATATCAGGCACGAGTAAAACAATATTTTGTACTATTAGTGACGTAACAATGACAAACTTCGAAAGTTTATTATCTTTGTGTTTATAACCAAAACATGTTTCTTTTTACCTGAGAAACCTTTTTGTTACTCTTTTTAATCTACTTCTATGAGGGTTCTCAATTTAAGACTTTTCAGCATAATTTTGTATTTACCTTACTAACGTCACATAAAAACACAAAATTTCAGTGACATATATACAGTTGCTTTTTTATTCTACTATTGTTGGAGTAAAAACAATATTTTTAATGTATTGTTACAGTTCTTAGGCTAAGCGCACACTTGCGATTTGTAATCGCGTAATTGTTTAGTCGCGAAAATAGAACACATTATTTCAAGTTGAAATGCACGGATAAGCGACGGGAAATCGCAGCGATTAAAAAAAAGCCACACACAGACCTACATTTTTTGACGGCTTGATTGTCGTTCTTTTGAAATGAGTCAACTGATTGGCATGAATCTACAACGCACTTGCGACAATTCAGTAGCGCTAAACTTGCCAGTGCGATCTTTATTTCTTTTCGAGTCTGTTCATTTTTTTACACTACTTGTTTGTCCCATCTTGAGAAGAAGGCCTGATAAATAGTATGATTGATACCGACTAACTGGTTCAAGCAATATATAGACTAATAAAGAATTAAAGGACTATTATAGGAATCGTTACTTCAAAGAAAGACTTTGGGTTGACGTTTGTCTCAATGTTACTCCAAACTTTAAGGAACTTTCGGCTAATATCTGGTTTGAAAAATTCACGGGGTCGTCCCTTCATTAATCTCTGGGTGAAGCCAGTAATGGTATTTGTGACTTTGGTTTCGCGCGAGGATAAAAGAGCTATAACAAGTGATTCAACGAAACCCGTGGTGAAACCCTATATTACATCAAATGACTTGTTAGCCGCTGTAACCGTGAGGTTGTTGTAGCGTGTGCCAGATGCATGCTTTGTCAACAATGTAGTGTATGTAGCAGTTAACGGTCTCTTATCTGTAGGCCTACATATAGCATAAAAGCAATCTGCATACTGCCAATCAACGCTCAGAAAATAGCTAGACATTTGTAGGTAAATGAAATTTCGACGTAGTGTTGTTTTTATATTTTAGGGCTTGAAATGGGTAAAATGAGGTTTAAAAAAATATTTGCGATATTTCACGAATATTTTATTTCAAATGTTACTAACGAAAATATTTGTAAATCAATTTCTGAAATTTGCAATATTTTAAATTAAATTCTTTTTGTTTTTAATGAGCGAAAATGTTTGGTTTTACACATGAACATTACCAATAGTACCCCTCTCATGGCATTTGGGGCCTCTTATTTCACTTCCATTGCTAACATAGCATTTTGTTTGTAATATAATTTCAACGTAAAAATAAAATCTTCATTTGAAATTTATGTACAATATTTATTTAAAAATAATTGCTTTATTTTTATACGGTATTTTATGTACAAAAAAAGATTATGGGTGAAACCACTTTGGGTAAAATTGTAATTTAATTACAAAATAGTATATAGATGAAAACGGAGCTTGCTACAGATATCACTAGAAACATTTCAAGCTACGTTCAATGTTTGCACAATCTTGTTGCAATTACCACATGCATATCGATGCATTCTGATTTATGACCATAAACTTGCCGTTATGCGCTA
This sequence comes from Prosapia bicincta, assembly GCA_036971475.1. Lineage (NCBI taxonomy): Eukaryota > Metazoa > Arthropoda > Insecta > Hemiptera > Cercopidae > Prosapia > Prosapia bicincta. The sequence goes on from JBAIZL010000004.1 coordinate 72,337,325, forward strand.
CGTAGCAAGAAACATTTCAAGCTACGTTCAATGTTTGCACAATCTTGTTGCAACTACCACATGCATATCGATGCATTCTGATTTATGACCATAAACTTGCCGTTATGCGCTACGTAGCAAGAAACATTTCCATTAAAACTTATCCAGGAAAAGCGCAACTCTACTTTTACTGTTTGACTTTAATTATTCAGACAGTTTATATCACCAAGGACATTTGATTAATTATAAAAAACGCACTTTAAGATCTTACATTGGAAAAACAGTAAATCTGTTTAGTAACTGGGAAAGTGAAATATTCTTGAGAATTCGTTATTAATTTAGAGTTGGATTATCCTTCTGTTTTTAAGTAGCGTATAAATCTTGTTAAAAAATATTTAGTCTTTGGATTGCTGTTAGTGTCCTTATTAGTATGTATACCTTTAGAATAACAATCTTTGAAGTTTGTAAACTACGTATAGTTCATTCAAATTTAAGATGGATTCTTGGTTAATTCCAATGAAAATATTGGGAACAACCCCACCCAATACCACAAACATTCTTGGGGGTGTTGGGGTTGTTTGCAATATTTTCATTGGAATATATTTCACCACTGTGCTCTTGATATTGTAAATCTTGATTGATGGTTGATTTGTTTTGTTCATGGTATATTTTAGTTTTAAGGGAATCAGCTGGTATGACTGTTAGGGACATAAAACACTTTGTTGAGGGTAAGCTGAGATCATAGCTTCGTGTAGAAGGTTGCGTACCTGAGATAGACCTACTTTGTATGGGACTCATAAAGAGGTCTCTACTCCCTTGTAAGATGAGCAATAAAAACAGGGGCTAAGGAATCAGGTGGTATGACTGTTAGGGACATAAAACACTTTGTTGAAGGTAAGCGGAGATCATAGCTTCGTGTAGAAGGTTGCGTACCTGAGGTAGACCTACTATGTATGGGACTCATAAAGAGGTCTCTACTCCCTTGTAAGATGAGCAATAAAAACAGGGGCTAAGGAATCAGGTGGTATGACTGTTAGGGACATAAAACACTTTGTTGAAGGTAAGCGGAGATCATAGCTTCGTGTAGAAGGTTGCGTACCTGAGGTAGACCTACTTTGTATGGGACTCATAAAGAGGTCTCTACTCCCTTGTAAGATAAGCAATAAAAACAGGGGCTAAGGAATCAGGTCGTATGACTGTTGGGGACATAAAACACTTTGTTGAGGGTAAGCGGAGATCATAGCTTCGTGTAGAAGGTTGCGTACCTGAGATAGACCTACTTTGTATGGGACTCATAAAGAGGTCTCTACTCCCTTGTAAGATGAGCAATAAAAACAGGGGCTAAGGAATCAGGTGGTATGACAGTTAGGGACATAAAACACTTTGTTGAGGGTAAGCTGAGATCATAGCTTCGTGTAGAAGGTTGCGTACCTGAGATAGACCTACTTTGTATGGGACTCATAAAGAGGTCTCTACTCCCTTGTAAGATGAGCAATAAAAACAGGGACTAAGGAATCAGGTGGTATGACAGTTAAGGACATAAAACACTTTGTTGAGGATAAGCGGAGATCATAGCTTCGTGTAGAAGGTTGCGTACCTGAGGTAGACCTACTTTGTATGGGACTCATAAAGAGGTCTCTACTCCCTTGTAAGATGAGCAATAAAAACAGGGGCTAAGGGGACTCATAAAGAGGTCTCTACTCCCTTGTAAGATTAGCAATAAAAACAGGGGCTACGGAATCAGGTGGTATGACTGTTAGGGACATAAAACACTTTGTTGAGGGTAAGCGGAGATCATAGCTTCATGTGGAAGGTTGCGTACCTGAGGTAGACCTACTTTGTATGGGACTCATAAAGAGGTCTCTACTCCCTTGTAAGATGAGCAATAAAAACAGGGGCTACGGAATCAGGTGGTATGACAGTTAGGGACGTAAAACACTTTGTTGAGGATAAGCGGAGATCATAGCTTCATGTGGAAGGTTGCGTACCTGAGGTAGACCTACTTTGTATGGGACTCATAAAGAGGTCTCTCCTCCCATGTAAGATGAGCAATAAAAACAGGGGCTACGGAATTAGGTGGGACTAACAGAATGACATAATTTTCGCCTGCTATTAAGAATAAGAGAAAGTTGTGGCGTAGCGTGGACGGGGCCGCTTGCCTAAAGTAAATATGCTCTAAGCCGAAATGACGACAGTTGCATCCTCGCCAACCAGTTAAAATATTTTATCTAGGTTTTTTAAACAATCTTTATATATATAAATATTATGTTGATTTGTGTACGCTTTAAAAGCTCAAAGAGGACTTCAGCGGTTGAGGTTAAAATTTGTCACGTTGTACAACCTGTTTTAAAGGTTGTTTTCATCTATTTGCGTCAGTAACATACCCGCGACTCGGAAACGGTCAGCTGTGTACAGCAACGGCACCATATCGCCATCCTAGCCAACGACATCCACAGTCACATGTAAAACATTACCTATTCTCAGTTACATTGTTTACTATTACAAATAAACGTATCCACTTGCTTCCCATTCAGATTATTATTCAATCTTAATTATTTATTTTCAGTAATCGAAGTACTTTTGTGTGTTCATTATTATTTGAGCTGCGCCTTCCGCCAAATTATAAGGGTTATTTGGAAATGCCAGCACCCACCCTAGGTACGACTACTTCATGTGATGTGGATTTGGGTCGTGAACCTCAGTCATATCAAGCTTCGCCAAATTAACACATGGACATGAAGGGCGTTTATGTTCACATTAAGCAAATGATAAATGTCAGAGTTGGATTCAACTTCTTACATGCGTTTATCAGATTGATTCTGGCAACTCTAGCTCTGTGTTGCTCTTAGCCTCTGAAGTATTGCAAAATTAAACTTCCTTGAAACTTATGCTTCCTTTTGTTCCTAATTTCTTATCCACGCAAGCACAATATGCCGCAACAAAGCTTTACAGGGTACTGCTAGCATTTTCATAAATATTGAAGTAGGCCTACAATGTTTATTAGGAATCTTCTCACAACTTTGTAGAAAATCATCCAGCAGTTTTACCATTATTTTTGTAAAGTAAGACATTATCATCATTCTACGAATTTCATCATTATCGAATGAATTATTATCACCTCATTAAAGCAGTTATAAAAATAAATATGTCAAATAGAAAACATGTATAGGTGCATTTAAGTACAACTTTAACATACTTAGTTATATAGACGTAATTATTATTAAAGCTTTCAGTACAATGACGCAATGTAGTGTTTGCATCTAAATATCTCTAGAAGCGAAGGTCACAGAAGCAAACTATTCAATTTAATATTGAACAACAAAAACTATAACATTTTATTCAGTATTTCCATTATTACAGTAGCCTATTCCGTAACCACCTTTTCTTGTATAGCTCATATTTATTTTTAAGTCGTGCCATCTATTGAAATTAGTTTGAACTACTGTAAACAGTAATTAAAAAAACAATAGCGCAGTACTAACATGCATAGCCTGATTGAATAACAGTGCAATAATATATATCCTGCTCGCTCTAAAGGCAGTTTGTCATATTGTGAGCTAGATAAAATTCGCAGTTTTTTGAAGCATTATTGTATCGTATATTTACGATAGACGCTGGCCTACTAGTTCTTATGCAGTGTCTGTATTAAATGTAATTATGTGTGAGATTTGAAGGCTTTAAGGAAGTGAGAGAAGAGGAAACGGGTTCCTCGTAGTCCTAAAAAAAGAATACGACTTTCAGAGATTTTATCAACTTTATTTAGTTTTATATAACCTACTTAGTAATTTAAGCTAGCGCAGACGGGTTTGTGGGTGTAAACATATGGAAAAGACCCTTTAAATCTTCTTCCTCGACCCCGTTTACCGGTACTTTTAGTATTTTGTTGCTTAGGCATCAATGAACAATTGCAGAAAACGTTTTAATTCTGGGATTGTTTCTCCTTGGTTGCATTTTGTTGGTCTAATTTAACTTTACTAATAATATAATTTTTTTCGAAACTATTAAAGACAGAAACCTGTTCTATGTTTAACTGAAGGTAATGGTATATCGAGTGTTAACTTTCAGGCTGTCGGAAACGGGGCTGCCTCAGGTAACTACCCCGTAGTCACGAATCTTGCTCTTCCACCATGATCAGAACTAGGAGAGTCTAATGTGTCAACCCTAGTCTTAATGCTCTTCCACCATGACCAGAACTAGGAGAGTCTAATGTGCCAACCCTAGTCTTAATGATCTTCCACCACGAACAGAACTAGGAGAGTCTAAAGTGTCAACCCTAGTCTTAATGCTCTTCCACCACGAACAGAACTAGGAGAGTCTAATGTGTCAACCCTAGTCTTAATGCTCTTCCACCATGACCAGAACTAGGAGAGTCTAATGTCTCAACCCTAGTCTTAATGCTCTTCCACCACGAACAGAACTAGGAGAGTCTAAAGTGTCAACCCTAGTCTTAATGCTCTTCCACCATGACCAGAACTAGGAGAGTCTAATGTCTCAACCCTAGTCTTAATGCTCTTCCACCACGAACAGAACTAGGAGAGTCTAAAGTGTCAACCCTAGTCTTAATGCTCTTCCACCATGACCAGAACTAGGAGAGTCTAATGTCTCGACCCTAGTCTTAATGCTCTTCCACCATGACCAGAACTAGGAGAGTCTAATGTCTCGACCCTAGTCTTAATGCTCTTCCACCACGAACAGAACTAGGAGAGTCTAAAGTGTCAACCCTAGTCTTAATGCTCTTCCACCATGACCAGAACTAGGAGAGTCTAAAGTGTCAACCCTAGTCTTAATGCTCTTCCACCATGACCAGAACTAGGAGAGTCTAATGTGTCAACCCTAGTCTTAATGCTCTTCCACCATGACCAGAACTAGGAGAGTCTAATGTGCCAACCCTAGTCTTAATGCTCTTCCACCATGACCAGAACTAGGAGAGTCTAAAGTGTCAACCCTAGTCTTAATGCTCTCCCACCATGACCAGAACTAGGAGAGTCTAATGTGCCAACCCTAGTCTTAATGCTCTTCCACCATGACCAGAACTAGGAGAGTCTAAAGTGTCAACCCTAGTCTTAATGCTCTTCCACCATGACCAGAACTAGGAGAGTCTAAAGTGTCAACCCTAGTCTTAATGCTCTTCCACCATGACCAGAACTAGGAGAGTCTAAAGTGTCAACCCTAGTCTTAATGCTCTTCCACCATGACCAGAACTAGGAGAGTCTAAAGTGTCAACCCTAGTCTTAATGCTCTTCCACCATGACCAGAACTAGGAGAGTCTAAAGTGTCAACCCTAGTCTTAATGCTCTTCCACCATGACCAGAACTAGGAGAGTCTAAAGTGTCAACCCTAGTCTTAATGCTCTTCCACCATGACCAGAACTAGGAGAGTCTAAAGTGTCAACCCTAGTCTTAATGCTCTTCCACCATGACCAGAACTAGGAGAGTCTAAAGTGTCAACCCTAGTCTTAATGCTCTTCCACCATGACCAGAACTAGGAGAGTCTAAAGTGTCAACCCTAGTCTTAATGCTCTTCCACCATGACCAGAACTAGGAGAGTCTAAAGTGTCAACCCTAGTCTTAATGCTCTTCCACCATGACCAGAACTAGGAGAGTCTAAAGTGTCAACCCTAGTCTTAATGCTCTTCCACCATGACCAGAACTAGGAGAGTCTAAAGTGTCAACCCTAGTCTTAATGCTCTTCCACCATGACCAGAACTAGGAGAGTCTAAAGTGTCAACCCTAGTCTTAATGCTCTTCCACCATGACCAGAACTAGGAGAGTCTAAAGTGTCAACCCTAGTCTTAATGCTCTTCCACCATGACCAGAACTAGGAGAGTCTAAAGTGTCAACCCTAGTCTTAATGCTCTTCCACCATGACCAGAACTAGGAGAGTCTAAAGTGTCAACCCTAGTCTTAATGCTCTTCCACCATGACCAGAACTAGGAGAGTCTAAAGTGTCAACCCTAGTCTTAATGCTCTTCCACCATGACCAGAACTAGGAGAGTCTAAAGTGTCAACCCTAGTCTTAATGCTCTTCCACCATGACCAGAACTAGGAGAGTCTAAAGTGTCAACCCTAGTCTTAATGCTCTTCCACCATGACCAGAACTAGGAGAGTCTAAAGTGTCAACCCTAGTCTTAATGCTCTTCCACCATGACCAGAACTAGAGAGTCTAAAGTGTCAACCCTAGTCTTAATGCTCTTCCACCATGACCAGAACTAGGAGAGTCTAAAGTGTCAACCCTAGTCTTAATGCTCTTCCACCATGACCAGAACTAGGAGAGTCTAAAGTGTCAACCCTAGTCTTAATGCTCTTCCACCATGACCAGAACTAGGAGAGTCTAAAGTGTCAACCCTAGTCTTAATGCTCTTCCACCATGACCAGAACTAGGAGAGTCTAAAGTGTCAACCCTAGTCTTAATGCTCTTCCACCATGACCAGAACTAGGAGAGTCTAAAGTGTCAACCCTAGTCTTAATGCTCTTCCACCATGACCAGAACTAGGAGAGTCTAAAGTGTCAACCCTAGTCTTAATGCTCTTCCACCATGACCAGAACTAGGAGAGTCTAAAGTGTCAACCCTAGTCTTAATGCTCTTCCACCATGACCAGAACTAGGAGAGTCTAAAGTGTCAACCCTAGTCTTAATGCTCTTCCACCATGACCAGAACTAGGAGAGTCTAAAGTGTCAACCCTAGTCTTAATGCTCTTCCACCATGACCAGAACTAGGAGAGTCTAAAGTGTCAACCCTAGTCTTAATGCTCTTCCACCATGACCAGAACTAGGAGAGTCTAAAGTGTCAACCCTAGTCTTAATGCTCTTCCACCATGACCAGAACTAGGAGAGTCTAAAGTGTCAACCCTAGTCTTAATGCTCTTCCACCATGACCAGAACTAGGAGAGTCTAAAGTGTCAACCCTAGTCTTAATGCTCTTCCACCATGACCAGAACTAGGAGAGTCTAAAGTGTCAACCCTAGTCTTAATGCTCTTCCACCATGACCAGAACTAGGAGAGTCTAAAGTGTCAACCCTAGTCTTAATGCTCTTCCACCATGACAAGAACTAGGAGAGTCTAAAGTGTCAACCCTAGTCTTAATGCTCTTCCACCATGACCAGAACTAGGAGAGTCTAAAGTGTCAACCCTAGTCTTAATGCTCTTCCACCATGACCAGAACTAGGAGAGTCTAAAGTGTCAACCCTAGTCTTAATGCTCTTCCACCATGACCAGAACTAGGAGAGTCTAAAGTGTCAACCCTAGTCTTAATGCTCTTCCACCATGACCAGAACTAGGAGAGTCTAAAGTGTCAACCCTAGTCTTAATGCTCTTCCACCATGACCAGAACTAGAGAGTCTAAAGTGTCAACCCTAGTCTTAATGCTCTTCCACCATGACCAGAACTAGGAGAGTCTAAAGTGTCAACCCTAGTCTTAATGCTCTTCCACCATGACCAGAACTAGGAGAGTCTAAAGTGTCAACCCTAGTCTTAATGCTCTTCCACCATGACCAGAACTAGGAGAGTCTAAAGTGTCAACCCTAGTCTTAATGCTCTTCCACCATGACCAGAACTAGGAGAGTCTAAAGTGTCAACCCTAGTCTTAATGCTCTTCCACCATGACCAGAACTAGGAGAGTCTAAAGTGTCAACCCTAGTCTTAATGCTCTTCCACCATGACCAGAACTAGGAGAGTCTAAAGTGTCAACCCTAGTCTTAATGCTCTTCCACCATGACCAGAACTAGGAGAGTCTAAAGTGTCAACCCTAGTCTTAATGCTCTTCCACCATGACCAGAACTAGGAGAGTCTAAAGTGTCAACCCTAGTCTTAATGCTCTTCCACCATGACCAGAACTAGGAGAGTCTAAAGTGTCAACCCTAGTCTTAATGCTCTTCCACCATGACCAGAACTAGGAGAGTCTAAAGTGTCAACCCTAGTCTTAATGCTCTTCCACCATGACCAGAACTAGGAGAGTCTAAAGTGTCAACCCTAGTCTTAATGCTCTTCCACCATGACCAGAACTAGGAGAGTCTAATGTCTCGACCCTAGTCTTAATGCTCTTCCACCATGACCAGAACTAGGAGAGTCTAATGTGCCAACCCTAGTCTTAATGCTCTTCCACCATGACCAGAACTAGGAGAGTCTAATGTGCCAACCCTAGTCTTAATGCTCTTCCACCATGACCAGAACTAGGAGAGTCTAATGTCTCGACCCTAGTCGTAATGCTCTTCCACCATGACCAGAACTAGGAGAGTCTAATGTGCCAACCCTAGTCTTAATGCTCTTCCACCACGAACAGAACTAGGAGAGTCTAAAGTGTCAACCCTAGTCTTAATGCTCTTCCACCATGACCAGAACTAGGAGAGTCTAAAGTGTCAACCCTAGTCTTAATGCTCTTCCACCATGACCAGAACTAGGAGAGTCTAAAGTGTCAACCCTAGTCTTAATGCTCTTCCACCATGACCAGAACTAGGAGAGTCTAATGTCTCGACCCTAGTCTTAATGCTCTTCCACCACGAACAGAACTAGGAGAGTCTAAAGTGTCAACCCTAGTCTTAATGCTCTTCCACCATGACCAGAACTAGGAGAGTCTAATGTCTCGACCCTAGTCTTAATGCTCTTCCACCATGACCAGAACTAGGAGAGTCTAATGTGTCAACCCTAGTCTTAATGCTCTTCCACCATGACCAGAACTAGGAGAGTCTAATGTCTCGACCCTAGTCTTAATGCTCTTCCACCATGACCAGAACTAGGAGAGTCTAAAGTGTCAACCCTAGTCTTAATGCTCTTCCACCATGACCAGAACTAGGAGAGTCTAATGTGTCAACCCTAGTCTTAATGCTCTTCAATCCATGACCAGAACTAGGAGAGTCTAATGTCTCGACCCTAGTCTTAATGCTCTTCCACCATGACCAGAACTAGGAGAGTCTAATGTCTCGATCCTAGTTTTAATGCTCTTCCACCATGACCAGAACTAGGAGAGTCTAATGTCTCGACCCTAGTCTTAATGCTCTTCCACCATGACCAGAACTAGGAGAGTCTAATGTGTCAACCCTAGTCTTAATGCTCTTCCACCACGAACAGAACTAGGAGAGTCTAAAGTGTCAACCCTAGTCTTAATGCTCTTCCACCATGACCAGAACTAGGAGAGTCTAAAGTGTCAACCCTAGTCTTAATGCTATTCCACCACGAACAGAACTAGGAGAGTCTAAAGTGTCAACCCTAGTCTTAATGCTCTTCCACCACGAACAGAACTAGGAGAGTCTAATGTGTCAACCCTAGTCTTAATGCTCTTCCACCACGAACAGAACTAGGAGAGTCTAAAGTGTCAACCCTAGTCTTAATGCTCTTCCACCATGACCAGAACTAGGAGAGTCTAATGTGTCAACCCTAGTCTTAATGCTCTTCCACCACGAACAGAACTAGGAGAGTCTAAAGTGTCAACCCTAGTCTTAATGCTCTTCCACCATGACCAGAACTAGGAGAGTCTAATGTGTCAACCCTAGTCTTAATGCTCTTCCACCATGACCAGAACTAGGAGAGTCTAAAGTGTCAACCCTAGTCTTAATGCTCTTCCACCATGACCAGAACTAGGAGAGTCTAATGTCTCGACCCTAGTCTTAATGCTCTTCCACCATGACCAGAACTAGGAGAGTCTAAAGTGTCAACCCTAGTCTTAATGCTCTTCCACCATGACCAGAACTAGGAGAGTCTAATGTGTCAACCCTAGTCTTAATGCTCTTCCACCATGACCAGAACTAGGAGAGTCTAAAGTGTCAACCCTAGTCTTAATGCTCTTCCACCATGACCAGAACTAGGAGAGTCTAATGTGTCAACCCTAGTCTTAATGCTCTTCCACCATGACCAGAACTAGGAGAGTCTAAAGTGTCAACCCTAGTCTTAATGCTCTTCCACCATGACCAGAACTAGGAGAGTCTAAAGTGTCAACCCTAGTCTTAATGCTCTTCCACCATGACCAGAACTAGGAGAGTCTAATGTCTCGACCCTAGTCTTAATGCTCTTCCACCATGACCAGAACTAGGAGAGTCTAAAGTGTCAACCCTAGTCTTAATGCTCTTCCACCATGACCAGAACTAGGAGAGTCTAATGTGCCAACCCTAGTCTTAATGCTCTTCCACCATGACCAGAACTAGGAGAGTCTAAAGTGTCAACCCTAGTCTTAATGCTCTTCCACCATGACCAGAACTAGGAGAGTCTAATGTGTCAACCCTAGTCTTAATGCTCTTCCACCATGACCAGAACTAGGAGAGTCTAAAGTGTCAACCCTAGTCTTAATGCTCTTCCACCATGACCAGAACTAGGAGAGCCTAATGTGTCAACCCTAGTCTTAATGCTCTTCCACCATGACCAGAACTAGGAGAGTAATGTGCCAACCCTAGTCTTAATCCTCCACATATCCTTCCTTTGCCTTTTCAATATTTTCATTGAAGTACATTATTTTGTTGAAAAGTTATTATTGGATAATAAATATCGTAAATCATAATTCGATATTTCTAACTATAATTAATCCAAGATAATGATAAATGGTTATACATTTTCATTCCAATAATTTTAATGAAACGTTTAAATGACGTAACTGACACTTTTTTAACAAAAAATTTCAATTAAATTCGTCGAACAAATTTTTAATCAGTAAATTCGTCAACATCTAATAAAGGTTTTCCATTAGCTACATTCCTTCCATTAGCTTACGCTCTGGTTATGTATATCTTGTATAAGTCGTAAACAAAATACGTTTTTATTCAACCACAAGTTAAAATACATTTATTTTAACCTATAGTGGATGATAACTGATATTAATATATTTGTTCAAATATTTATTCAATAATTAAATTATAAAAATTTGGGGGTCTAGATACGATTCTATCTGAGTATCTATGTTCGTAATCTAGCGCTTTGGCAATGAGCCAACTTTTCCTTAGCAAGAAATGTACTTCTCATATGTGTACAAAATACAATTTTTTTTTTGACCCCATCTAAATGTCGTCGAAACCTTCATTGCACTACCTTAAATTGCTGCTATGGTTACCACACAATATCTTAAATAATGCTCTAGGATTAAAACTGAATGAAAAGAATAAAACAAACAAACAAACTGGATTAACGGTATCGAACCTTGTTCCACAAACGGACAAAAAATTGAAAAAATTATGTTTTGTTTAACCTAGGTAGGAAGAGGTACAATTTAGTCTCCCAATACAGCCCACCTTTAATATGATTATTTCCCAGTTTTGTACTCCACTTGATTTGCAAGTGAAGAACTTTCAAATAACTCGTGTATCATATACTGTAATTGATTATTTCAAATTCCAACACTTACAAGCCGTCGTTTTCAGATTCTTTAACTGTGCTTTACAGCCGTAAAGTCATGGAGAATGCCCACTGTTCCAAAGCCCAACAAATGGCCAGATGGTCGGCCGTACCTTTATCTTCTAGGCAGAGAGGACAGATGGAAGAGTCCTTGAGGCCCGTTCAAGGACATAGTTATGGCACTGTTCTGAACTATATCCAGTTTCTTAGAATCTTCACTAGCAGCCCTCGCAGCCACTCTTGTCCATGCTAACCATCATGTGCACGACGTGTAGAGGCAGTGAAGTGATGCATTGATGGCATGTTCAAGAGCCTGTCCGTTGCTGCTAGTAGCCCATATTGCTAGGTTATCTGCATAGCATAAAACGTGGCTGGCAGGTAAATTCTTTAGCTTGGTGATGAAGTCGTTTATCATAACATTATAATGTTCGCAACTAAGTACAGCACCTGAAGTGATGAACTCTTCTGCTCAGAGAAGTATATCGCTGTCAGTGGCTCAGCTGTCTAGTTCTTTGGCTAATCCAGATGGCACTGAGTGTTTTTTATTTGGTGTGGGAAGTTAAAGTTGCACATTGAAAATATTTATAAAAACATTCCACTTTTTCCTTTGGCAGGTGTTGTCAGCTCCGTTGTATTTAAGAAGTGTCACTCTTGGCGGCCGCTTTACATTATTCAATTTAGAAATGAAGTTGTGTGCTTTTCTGCCATTTTCCATTGTGGAAAACTTCCACTCCACAATCCTCCTCAACCCATTACATTATACATATCCAGCTATATAATTACTTTTATTCTCAAGGTCAAACCTTACTCATACACACACACACACACACACACACACACACACACACACACACACACACACACACACACACACACACACACACACACACACACACACACACACACACACATATATATATATATATATATATATATATATATATATATATATATGTTATATGTGTATATATATATATATATATATATATATATATATATATATATATATATATATATTACGTCACTCTTAAAATATATAAACGTTGAATTAAGTAATAATAAAATTACTGAAATTATACAAACAAGCGTTAGTTCTATAAATACGAAATGTAGCTATTCTGAATGGCACGCGCTAAAAGTAAAAACCTGCACGTAATGTGCAGATAGTATAAAGCAAAAAATAAATTATTTATTGCCTATTAACTCTCCCATAGTTGTAAACAAAGGGTAATAAACTGGAAATAAGGCAAATTAGCCAAGTTGCTGCAATAAATAACAAAACTAAAGTAGTTTATCTTTGCAAGTTATAAGAACATAAATGTTTTATAAGTGTCACTGGGCGTGTTTACCGCTTTTATGTGTAACCTGATTACTTAGAACTTAAATATAGGTTTTGGTGGTTAAGGAGTTTTATTTATTTAAAATAAACAGGTAATATAAGTACATTTTGTAAAGTCCTACTTAAGTCAAGAAAGACAAATTTTATTTTAGTTTCATTTTATTTTATAATTACAACTAATATAAATATGTATATACATGTGTCCTATTAAGTGGCAAAATAGAAAGCGAATATTATTGCAATTTTCCATTTTTCTTTCTATCTATGGTGTTGGACTATTATTTTTGTTTATAACTATTTATATGTTTTTTCGCCGCTTGCACAGTGTTGTAGTTTCTTTTCGCTTTCCTTTCGCATTGTCCGATTGTGAAGCAAGATTCGATACCGTTAATCCAATTTGTTTATTTTATACTTTTCATTCATTTTTAATAATAGAACATTATTCATGATGTTGTGTGGTAACCATGACAACAATTTAAAATTCTGCAATGAACCTGTCGATGACAAACAGATGGTGGCAAAGGAAAAATCTTTATAATTCTTTGAGAAATACACTTCTACTTATGGGAAAGTAGCTGAGTGCCAATGCGCTAGACTTTGAACATGAAGATACTCAGTTCGAATCCGATCAAGACCTCCCAATTTTTTATAATTTAATTATTGAATAAATATTTTAAAAAACTCTATTGACTTCAATTGTCATCCACTACGGCTTGAAAACATTGTATTTGAACGTGATTGGATGAATAAAACTGTATTTTACTAACGATTAAAAACTTGTACAAAATATATAAGGAGAGTAAGCTAATAGTAGGAATTAAAAAAAATCCCACCACAGATGATTGATCCAAGCTGTTACTTTTAGTTTAGGGTTTTGCAATTTCCACGCTTCTTAAACCCATGGGAATAATCTAGGTATATGTAATTCAATACTAATGAAATGTAGAATATTTTGTTTGCTTTATTTAATGTAGGCTTAACGTTTGTATATATTTAGCCTTAATACAGCTAAACAATAACGCGAGGGACACGAACATTACATTAGTCACAAATAATTTAACTTTCATTTCCAGCATTACTTTCCACGCCACTGCCATTCATTCGTTTCGCAACAAACTAAACAACGGAATTGTTTACAGTAATATATTTTTACGGATCATTTAAACTTAATTTCTTATTATTTATTTTAAAACATGTGTACAGAAAGTACTTGGTGTTCCCTTTAATGTTGAATAATTGCTGGAATCAACCACAACCTTTTCTGATCTACGTATGTTACGTAAAAATTCATTTTAAACAAGAAACAAGGGGAAGGAACACGTAGAGGTTAAAACATACATTACAATCATCATACAAATATAACCTCACTTTAATAATACAATATTGTTGATAATTATTGCATTACGTTATACTACAATACTAAGCATCGATTTTACTACATAGGTATAAAGTTTCCTACAGGATAGGTTTGGTTGGGACAGATAGGTTTTATAACCTAAGCTTATTCTGTGTTGTCTAACCTGTCTTGTAGACCCGCGCTAGCTCGGACGTGCCTTATCACTTGTAGCCTTCCTTAGCTATTTCCTTATCAACCTACTAGCAACCCTACTAGTAAAAGTGAAAAGTAAATCGACTTTTTCACTTAAATTTTAATATTTTCTAAATTTTGAATCGAATATTGGAAAAGTACGTATAACTATACAACGAACGATGCCAAACACGTCATATTTCGCTTTACCAAAAAAGCGCAGGTTGATTTTGTGTGGTTATAACAATACATTTAACCCATAATGTCGTGTTTAGTAACGACCTTGCTTAATATTTACGTATTTTCCAAATATTTGATAGAAGGTTTAAAAAATGTTATAATTAAGGAGAAAAGATTTACTTGGTGGGGTTGCTATTACAAAGGACGTCAATCTTCGTAGCCTTGATTGGCGATCGCCGCATTATTGGTAAATAAAACTTACAAAAAGCCTATAAATGCATTAACTATAGCCACAGAACACAAAACAGTATACCTAACTTAAAAATAGAAACTAGCCTGTGTTTTTATTCGGTAAGATACGGTACGAAAAAAACAATTTTAGTGACGGTAAGAAGATGCGGGGGATTTTTGAGGTTAAAACCTTCCTAGAAGGGTTACAAAGTTTAATAAGCCTATATTATTTTATCGGTTAAAACAATACTTTAAATTGGTTGGTTTTGTAATAAATTTCATGCTAATTTAAAAATGATTATGCGCATACAATGCCTAAAAGACTTTAATGAGCCTAACTTCGTTTGGAGGAGGCAGAATATTTGAGAAATAAATCTTACACAGTGTCTGAATACTTATATCCACGAGTTAATTTAGGTATCAGGCAGAGGATGAAGATTTTAACGAGTGGTAAGAAAGACTCAGTATTTCTTTACAGAGTTGTACAATGAAAATGAAGATTTAGATTTGGATTTAAAGACCTCGTCACTTCTGCAAGTCTTTAATCTGATTTCCTAAATGAAACTGCTTTGTATATATACTTGAAGTTAATGTTCATTAAATGCTCTATATATTCGGAATGTATTTAATAAGTACAAATTTATACAATATCAAAAACACAGAGGTATATACATACTTGAAGTTAATGTTCATTAAATGCTCTATATATTCGGAATGTATTTAATAAGTACAAATTTATACAATATCAAAAACACAGAGGTATATATATACTTGAAGTTAATGTTCATTAAATGCTCTATATATTCGGAATGTATTTAATAAGTACAAATTTATACAATATCAAAAACACAGAGGTATATACATACTTGAAGTTAATGTTCATTAAATGCTCTATATATTCGGAATGTATTTAATAAGTACAAATTTATACAATATCAAAAACACAGAGGTATATACATACTTGAAGTTAATGTTCATTAAATGCTCTATATATTCGGAATGTATTTAATAAGTACAAATTTATACAATATCAAAAACACAGAGGTATATACATACTTGAAGTTAATGTTCATTAAATGCTCTATATATTCGGAATGTATTTAATAAGTACAAATTTATACAATATAAAAAACACAGAGGTATATACATACTTGAAGTTAATGTTCATTAAATGCTCTATATATTCGGAATGTATTTAATAAGTACAAATTTATACAATATAAAAAACACAGAGTAGAATATATTACAATAAAAATACAGTAAACAACTCCAATATTACAAAAATTTTAAAAAACAACTGAAAATACAAGTTATAATACAAGTATTGGGGTTGTTTCCAATATTTTTATTGTAAATACAAATTTAATTAACTCATTTTGACAGCTTGTGTCTAAATTTATATATTTAATTATGCATTAAATTTGAAATGTAATTTGTAAATTCTACCCTTGGGGGTATAAATTAGCTCCCAGTGCATTGCCCTGCGCTACCAACCCTTACGCCCTGGAAGGAATTCTGGCCGCGATATTGCTAATGCTTACCCGTTTTCATTAGGTCTACTTAAAGGTAAGCACACAACGCATGCACGTTATTTAAACAATGACTTCTGTACTGCCTCAATTTAGCTAATCGCTATTTACCTAGGCTGTGTTTGTCAAAGAGATATCTCTGTATTAGCGTGATTAATGTGAAGAAACTGTCGCGATTGCTTGTCACTCGTAGCGTAAGTATGTAAACACGCTGTTGTAGGGGGTGGCGATTGTTTCTTGCAAATAATTTATTCATAATGTTAAAACAATCCATTTTACGTTAGAATGGAAGTATTGAGGATATATATAGAACGAAGTAAATAAAGATAGGTGTTAAGCATTCAGTTTTAGCCTGTGCGTCCTGTATTGATTGGATACAGGGTAATATTAACCATTCCAGAATAATGTTATCTGTTAAATGCCAGGTAAAATATTTTACATAATATTTAAAAATGTATGTATATATATATATATATATATATATATATATATATATATATATATATATATATATATTAGTTAATATATTACTATTGTAAGTAATTTTATCCACCATTAAGTGCAATAATTTAACTTTGTGTGATGAGGCGCCTTTCGGTCACTTGACCATTGTCGAATCACTGATTACTTTTTCTTAATTTTTCTGATGCGGATGTTCGGTCCGTCGTGTTGGTCATTGTTGACGTCATACACATTTCCTCTTGAGTCTCGTGTATAATGCTTTTGAATAGTATGTCTTCTGTATATGTTGTTTGTAGATTCATTAAATTGTTGTGTATGTTTTTATAAATGTGGTATTTTCTGGTGAGTTTAGTTCTATTGGGTTATTATTTATTTCAAGTATGGTTAGGTTATTTTCGTAATTTGTTATTTCATGTTCATGTGATATTAGGTGTGCTGTAACATTTGATACTTTTGAATTTTTGTTTTTCAATGCTCTATAATGTTCTTCAAATCTTATTTTAAATGATCTGGTTGTTTTCCCTATGTAAAGTGCGTTACAGTTGTTATATATATATATATACATATAAACTAGCGCGCAAATACATACTCACGCAAATATACATGGTATATTTCCGAGTCGGCTTTCGAGAAGTATTAATTACGTGCTCTCATTTTCAAGCTAATTTAGAAAACTTATTTAGATTCTTCTTAAAAAGTTTGAAAATGAGAGCACGTAATTAATAGTTCTCTAAAGTTGACTCGCATATATACCAAGTAAGATTCTTGTTTAAATACATTAAAGTGTAAGTGATAACTGAATACCAGAAAACAGTGTTGCCAAGTTAAAAATATATAATAAAATACAAACATTTAAATTTTAAAAATATAGAAAAATTCTTGATGCTTTTCATCAATTAAACATATTGATATCATCAGGAGCCGTGAACAACACAGCGTTGTATTCATTGCTGAATACGACACTGTGAACAATCCAAGTTTGCTATAGCTATTGCCAGTCTGTAAAATGTCTAATTATATCAATATAATAATTTGATGAAAAGCCTAGACCTATAACCTAGAAACCTAGAAAAAGAGTCATCTACCAATCATTTGTCTATATATATGAACATATTATAAATATAATATTAAAATAATCAGCATAAATCATCTGATAAGAAACTGAATTAATAAACTTGAAAATGAAACATTTTCTTGTTACAATATTTATAACAAACATTGCATGAGCAAAATTTTCTCCAACAGGTATCTTAAGCATTATAAGTCTTTCACCACAAGAAATTATAACAATTTCTTCATTACAGACCATAAATGCGAATATTTCCCAGTTGTGTCTATATTACATTAATGTATTTGAAAGATACACACACACGCGCGCACTGTTTGTTCAGGAGATGTTTTGAACCTTAGAAAGCCTGGTTGATATCCCAAGAGAATTAGATGTAGAGAAATTCTTGACACGGTCTAAGGATTAGGAATCGAATTACCCGCACAGTGTAAGAGCCTGTAACGGTTGCGTAACTCCTTTTGTTACGCATATCTTGTTGCTGTCTATTTTTCTGGCATAACTAATATATTTGTTTCGAAGGAAAAAGGCCACTGATGTCGCATAAGGCACTTGAGGAAAAATCACTATGACTGAAACTGTAGGTGTTTTTTGCTTTTACACCGTGATCAAACATGTTGGTTCGAATCGTATATGTTACAGGCACATAAACTCCGTAAGTGGTATAAAGTAAAGATGTTAACCTTGTTGGGCTTGCAGTAAACAAGTAAATAATGAATCAGGTGCCGGGTCGGTAAAGTCGTCATCTTGCAGGTTTGGGGCCAAAGTCATTGCGTAGCTGTGGTGAAGGGATTTTAGAGTAGTGTAGTGCGTTTTGTTTTCTATTAATTTATTGCATTTTTTAACGACCAAAAGACAGTCTTTATCAGGACCTAACTCCTTCGTTTATAATTTGATGTGATGTTAAGACCACTAAAAATAAGTTCAATTTAAAAAGATGGAATCTGAATATTTTTTAAAAAAATATATCAATAGTAGCCTTTAAAATTACTCAACGATACGTTTTTATACATTTATGTAAAACATAGTATTTCAGAATATAAGCAGAAGTTACGTTTAATCAATTTATAACAATGTTTTAGAATAACTTGAGGAGAAATCTATTGGTTCTTACTAATCCAATTAACCTATTAAATTACCTAGTGAATATCTTGGGGCAACTGGTTACCTGGCTTCTTTACCACAGCCCTTGCATTCTAGTTTTATTCAGACATTAAGGCTACCCCCTTACACCAAAGTAAGGAAATAATAAGAGGGATAATCTAGGATTAAGGAAGAGACATACTGATCCCTTGGACTGGTATGATAGTTAGATAGTGTCTGTTTGCTGTAAGTTTTGACGTGGGTAACTGATGCACGCCAGCGCGTTGTAGTTGAACTTTTAGTAAGGTACATGGGTGATGCGATATTTATAAATACGTTATTGTTTATTTAATAACTTCTTAATACGAAATTGTTTAATCTGTGCAGATCGATTGGCTCTCTTTATTAAGTGTGAATAATATTTCTATTCTATTTTCATGTGAGGAAAGGAAATCCATATAAATGGGCTAACAAATATTTATAAAATCATTATTTTGAAATAGGGTACTCAACGTTCCAGATGTTAAAATAGTGTACTCAACGTTTCAAACGTTAAAATAGGGTACTCAACGTTTCAAACGTTAAAATAGGGTAATCAACGTTTCAAACGTTAAAATAGGGTACTCAACGTTTCAAACGTTAAAATAGGGTACTCAACGTTTCAAACGTTAAAATAGGGTAATCAACGTTTCAAACGTTAAAATAGGGTACTCAACGTTTCAAACGTTAAAATAGGGTACTCAACGGTTCAAACGTTAAAATAGGGTACTCAACGTTTCAAACGTTAAAATAGGGTAGGCCTACTCAACGTTTCAAACGTTAAAATTGGGTACTCAACGTTTCAAACGTTAAAATAGGGTATTCGACGTTTCAAACGTTAAAATAGGGTACTCAACGGTTCAAACGTTAAAATAGGGTACTCAACGCTTCAAACGTTAAAATATGGTACTCAACGTTTCAAACGTTAAAATTGGGTACTCAACGTTTCAAACGTTAAAATAGGGTACTCAACGCTTCAAACGTTAAAATAGAATACTCAACGTTTCAAACGTTAAAATATGGTACTCAACGTTTCAAACGTTAAAATAGGGTACTCAACGTTTCAAACGTTAAAATAGGGTACTCAAAACGTTTCAAACGTTAAAATAGGGTACTCAACGTTTCGATCGTTAAAATAGGGTACTCAACGTTTCAAACGTTAAAATAGGGTACTCAAAACGTTTCAAACGTTAAAATAGGGTACTCAACGTTTCGAACGTTAAAATAGGGTACTCAACGTTTCGAACGTTAAAATAGGGTACACAACGTTTCGAACGTTAAATAGGGTACTCAACGTTTCGAACGTTAAAATAGGGTACTCAACGTTTCGAACGCTAAAATAGGGTACTCAACGTTTCAAACGTTAAAATAGGGTACTCAACGTTTCGAACGTTAAAATAGGGTACTCAACGTTTCGAACGTTAAAATAGGGTACTCAACGTTTCGAACGTTAAAATAGGGTACTCAACGTTTCAAACGTTAAAATAGGGTACTCAACGTTTCAAACGTTAAAATAGGGTACTCAACGTTTCAAACGTTAAAATAGGGTAATCAACGTTTCAAACGTTAAAATAGGGTACTCAACGTTTCAAACGTTAAAATAGGGTACTCAACGGTTCAAACGTTAAAATAGGGTACTCAACGTTTCAAACGTTAAAATAGGGTACTCAACGTTTCAAACGTTAAAATAGGGTACTCAACGTTTCAAACGTTAAAATAGGGTTCTCAACGTTTCAAACGTTAAAATAGGGTACTCAACGTTTCAAACGTTAAAATAGGGTACTCAACGTTTCAAACGTTAAAATAGGGTACTCAACGTTTCAAACGTTAAATTATGGTACTCAACGTTTCAAACGTTAAAATAGGGTACTCAACGTTTCGAACGTTAAAATAGGGTACTCAAAACGTTTCGAACGTTAAAATAGGGTACTCAACGTTTCGAACGTTAAAATAGGGTACTCAACGTTTCGAACGTTAAAATAGGGTACTCAACGTTTCAAACGTTAAAATAGGGTACTCAACGTTTCAAACGTTAAAATAGGGTACTCAACGTTTCAAACGTTAAAATAGGGTACTCAACGTTCCAAACGTTAAAATAGGGTACTCAACGTTTCAAACGTTAAAATAGGGTACTCAACGGTTCAAACGTTAAAATAGGGTACTCAACGGTTCAAACGTTAAAATAGGGTACTCAACGTTTCAAACGTTAAAATTGGGTACTCAACGTTTCAAACGTTAAAATAGGGTACTCAACGTTTCAAACGTTAAAATAGGGTACTCAACGTTTCAAACGTTAAAATATGGTATTCAACGTTTCAAACGTTAAAATAGGGTACTCAACGTTTCAAACGTTAAAATAGGGTACTCAAAACGTTTCAAACGTTAAAATATGGTATTCAACGTTTCAAACGTTAAAATAGGGTACTCAACGTTTCAAACGTTAAAATAGGGTACTCAACGTTTCAAACGTTAAAATAGGGTACTCAACGTTTCAAACGTTAAAATAGGGTACTCAACGTTTCAAACGTTAAAATAGGGTACTCAACGTTTCAAACGTTAAAATAGGGTATTCAACGTTTCAAACGTAAAATAGGGTACTCAACGTTTCAAACGTTAAAATAGGGTACTCAACGTTTCAAACGTTAAAATAGGGTATTCAACGTTTCAAACGTAAAATAGGGTACTCAACGTTTCAAACGTTAAAATAGGGTACTCAACGTTTCAAACGTTAAAATAGGGTCTCAACGTTAAATCTTTTTAACCTTTTTAAATATTTATGTGAATAAATTTAAATATTTCCAATTTAAATATTATTTCCAATAATATTAGTGGGAATGTCACTCAACAGGTGTAAATAACTGTGATAGCAGCCGTTTAGGCGTCGCACCGATGCGAGCTGTACGGCCTTATTAAACGTGTCTGAAAGACGGTGTGATCTATCTTCGAAATAGTAACATTTTAATCGACGTCCGGTTTAATAGGGTCCGTGATAATGAGGGTGTACTGTACTTATAAATAAAACTTACTTATAAATTAGCAATGACTATAAAAGTTGAAATCCCAGAATCAACTGTCTAAATTATATAAATTTTTAATTTGATTAAGGAATATTTTGAAATGTTTATAAAATATACTTACTTTGAATGGAAATCAGTTATTGCTACTGATAAAGTTATGTTACATGAATGTGAATTTATGCTACGGTACATTATTTTGAAATTATGGGCCTTTAGGTTACCTCGTTTTTTCGATAATTTATAAATATAGCTTATTACACCAATGATAATATCTCGCATTACAAATTATAATATAAGAAGTAAATGTGACTAAAATATACGAAGTACCGAAACAACCTATCTTGGCCCTTCCTGTGTGCCTCAGCCAGTCTAGACCCTATTACCGCTACATTTTAAGGCCCCCCCTCCTAAACTTTCTCATAATTGTCCACAATCTGTGTGGGACATGGCAGGTCTGTTCACTATTTATACATTTATATTTAAGCGCAAACATTAAAGTAACAGCAATAATACTGACGAACGCATTATAATGAGTGTTACTTTAGAATGGTTGGTAGACAATTCTGTTCCTGTATCTGAAGTAAATGTTTCCTCCTTATTACTTTCTCTGTAGTTACAGCAAAACTCTCATAACCAGATATATTTTTAACAAAATTCTTTGAGACCACCTTATGAGGTGAATAATTGATAAAGAATGTACATTAACTTACAAAGAATATTTTATTAACTCAGGTGTGTTTCAATGACAAACTCGTCATCTTTAGTCAGTTATAAGTACTGCAAAAACACAGATACAACCTCAATTACAATTGTGTATTTGTTGTAGTCATAACTCTCTAAAGATGATGTCTTGTCATTGAAACGCGCCTAAGTTAATAAACTAATATTTATGCTAAAACACTCGCATATATATCGATATGCCATCTTGGCTAAACGATCACTTACTTTTTGGTTTAATTAGGAACCGTTGCGGAAGATCAACCAAGAGGTCAGTTACGGTCTGAGTTGACATGGTATTCATCTCCCAAAACATTGAGACAAAAAAGTCATTGCTACTAGCCTATATGCAAGTGTGGCATATCAACATATGTTCAAGTGTTTTAGTATAGATCAATGGAAGATGGAAGCAAGTAATATTAATATTTGTGAGTTAGTTTACATTCTTTAATTATTATTAGCTACATTTTGTTGTCTTACTTTCTAAACCTTCCTCGCTTTATAACAATAGAAGTGTCGATTATGCTTGAATAATTTTGTCACATTCTGATTTATAATTGCCAGCTGTCATGAAATGTTTCGTAGAAATTTTCCTTTATCCTGGTACAAATTTAGGCTATGTGATAAAGTATAATTTCATAGAATAACTCTTTAGTTGAGGTAAAATGTAGGCCTATAGTACTTATCACTTATATTTAGTATCGACTTAGAGTTAATTTGAGTGTTTTAATGAACAAAAATAGTAATTTTAAAAACTAAGAGAAGTATGCTTAGAATTTTAAAAGTAAATTTTATAAATATGACAAAATGTAAAATCTAAATGTGAAATGTTATAATAAAATATAAGGTTATGTCTTTTCACTAATTTCAAACGTTGGTTAAAGTATAGAATAAAATAATATATTCTCCTGGCAACAAAATTATAAGGAGAATAATGACTTTTAATTTAATTTAATATCTTAATTTGTGGAAGTAAATTTATGAAAAATGTACTGAGACAGAATATTTTCATTTTCACTACGCAATCTTTGTCAGTGTCGATAAAAGTACTAAACTCGTAAAGGTTTCTTCAATCTTTCTGGGCAGTAAAATACACGAGCCTAATTTATTTTTATTGAAAAATGATAACTTCTTTACGCGCGGTAAACAAAACATGAGATTAAATCATTGCTTTCGCGTCACGATATTTCTGAAACGCATACCTTACAGCTTATACCTTACCACATATGATTTCATGTAACAGCTGATTTTGTGTTATAGGTTATGTTGTAGAACAGCCGTTTTGCACGTAGATTATTACTAAATAGTTTTGATCAGTTATTAAATATATCAATTTACTTAAATTTTAATAAAACTCAACAAGAGCAATTAAATACGACGATACTAATAAGTTTTGTATTTTTAATCCAATTTTTGAAATAAAAACATTTTTAGACCTGTCTTACCACTTTAAAAAAACCTCATTTGAATTGAATTTGTTTAAACAATTTGTATTCAGTTGACATCTAAAAAATGTTTTTTGTTACCGACATTATTTTATTATTAACTACAATAAATATTAGTCTTTATTAAATACATTCCTCATATAAACATGTAAAATGTGAATGAAAAGGGTATAAATTCATATTTTCCTAGAAAGTTTTGCGAAACTATTAGCTCATTTTTGTTATCACTTCTGTCGGGACTTCCGGAGTGCCAGTTTAATTTTTTTCCTTATTATAAGAAGTTTAAATATTGGAAAAAATCTGATTAAAATTATACTTTTACATACTCGGTTCATTAATTAATTTAATTACGTTACTCTCGATAAATATAGCCTGCTTTGGTCACAGTGATAATCATTCTTAATTACCGTTTCGTAAGTGGTTGCTATGGTACAAGCCTTAGAACAAAGGGGGTGAGAAATTTATTAGTTCCGTTCTTCGTAATTTGATCGGCAATGAAAGGTTTCGAAAATAGTTGGCAGTGAGATGTGTTCAAGACTTGCGATGGCCTCCTATTGAGAAGGCGCAATACGCCATACTGGCCCTAAACAGTGTATTCTCTTATGAAAAATGAGTTTATCTCTATTCTATAGTATTAAGTGCAGTAATTCTCCATTAAAGTTATAGGAATACAATGCGTTTATTCATTAAGGCTTAACAGCCTCGAATATTTCTATGTTGCTGTAAAGCTGTTAAAACAATTGAAGTTATAGTGCAGCATTTAAAATAATTCTAACAAGGTTGTAGCAGATTCATTTATTTAACTACAATGTGTAATTTTTGCAAAAATTAATGTGCATTTAATTAGGACTAAAGCTAATATTCTTAATGAGCTAATACCATTCTGAAATGTTTTCGTTCATGATAGTTTTTTCCAATTCCTTCTTCTTATAAAGATAAACTGTATATATATATATATTCAATCATCAATAAAATAAGTTTTATTCATCCAATCAAGTTAAAGTAATTTTTTTCAACCTATAGTGGATGACAATTGATGTTAATACACATTGTTTCAAATATTTATTCATTAATTTAAATTCTAAAAAAACTTGATGCCCCGTTCTTATTCGAGCTACATGTTTGAAATCCAGCATTTTGGCACTGAGACAACTTTCCCATAACTAGAAATCAATTACTTATAGACGTGTATTAAATTATGAAAGAAAGGTACCTTGTAAAAATGAACCAATACAAGAGGTGAATATAATGAGAGGTTATAGACCACCACCAGCTTCATAAATTAG
This sequence comes from Prosapia bicincta, assembly GCA_036971475.1. Classification (NCBI taxonomy): domain Eukaryota; kingdom Metazoa; phylum Arthropoda; class Insecta; order Hemiptera; family Cercopidae; genus Prosapia; species Prosapia bicincta. The sequence goes on from JBAIZL010000004.1 coordinate 72,362,535, forward strand.
AAACGATAAAAGCGAATAAATAGTAACATTCAAAAATAATAGTCCAACACCGTATACCGTATTAGAGAGGAGAATAGAAAATTGCAAGGAAATTCACTTTCTATTTTGTCACTACATGTGATTATGTATACATACTAATCACACACACACACGCGCGCGCGCGCACACACACACTGATAATGTATATATAATATTGTGATTAACATATATATGTATATATGCATATTTATATTAAGTGTAATTATAAGAGAAAACAACTTAAATAATTTTTTTCTTAATCGACCTCAGTAGGAATTAAATAGATTTTTTTTATATTCCGTGTTAAAGTTATAATGACGGTTTTAGTTGTACTTGGTAACGTTTTTGTATGTGCGATGCATTTACATTATTAAATTCTGTTTTTAACACGTGTGTAAATATGTAACAAACAGAGTGTTCAGCTTTATGAAAAACAATCTGAATGTATTACGATGCATTAAATTCTGGTATTACTTTGAATTTGGTTTCTTTGTGAAGCCACTGTAGAGATTTGTCCAATAAAATCGGTCCCGTAAAGGTTTAAAACATGAAATGTTTCCATGCCTGTACTTTTGGCAATTCTGCTAAAGAGAATTGAGATCACGTTTATGTCATAACTATAATTTTCAAAGTAAGAGAGAAGCTTTAATTTATTATTAAGAGTACACGGTGCGAACGATTTTCAAATGTTTTAGATGGAACTGATTGCGACGATATTTGGATCCGTCGTTAGTGTTAATATTGTAAACAAATCTGGTTAATTTTAAAATATATTGGTCAGTTACAATTTCTGTAGCTTCGGGTAATTCCCGTGTTTCTTCCCTTAAGAGAAGATAAAGACAAATAGTTCTTATATCCAGACAACCCTAAAAACAGTTTTATTTACTTTTAGTTTGGAATGCAATATCATCCGTATAGAGCAATATCCAAATATTTAATTTAGTAGGCCGAATTTGAGAGAAAAGGTGTGGAAGCATGTAAGGCCGTACAGAGCTGGGAGATGGCTCAAATTAAAGGTATTGACGCGAAGGAGAGTGGGAAAATATAAGTTTTTTTCAATTTAAAACAATTATAGGGTTTTGAGTAACTTAAAATACACAAAATCTCCATTAAAAATTCATTGCAAAGAAAAACAGCTCAGTATGATTTTCAAATATTTCAGCTGAGAAACAGCTGTAAAAATATTATATTAAAAACAGCTGAGTCAGGGTGTCTAGTGACAGGGAAAACAGGGAAAACCTGGAAAAGTCAGGGAATTTTAAGATTCTGGAAAATTCAGGGAAAAGTCAGGGAAAATTTTAAAAAATCGGGAAAATATTTATTTTGATTAGAAACAAAACTAGTGGCCATTGCTCTCGAATATTTGGTATTGTAAGCCAGCGGGCTGGTTTAGGGCCAGGGCAGTCAGGAAATAACACTTCTTTATTTAGATGCCCATTATTTATTTGATAAGCCCAATGCTATGACTTCAGGACTTATGTCAATAAATATTAAACGTGTCGAGTTGGTACAGCTGGGAGGTTTTAGCCTGGACCGTGGCCTTGGGGTGCGTAGTGGTTCTGTTATCATATGGACAGGTGGGGATAACAGATAACTCAGTCTGTTTCTGACCACACAGAACGCTGTGTAAACATTCGTAGCCAGCTATTTGTCTAGACTCGTGATAGTATGTGTTTTATTTGACGGTGATTATTTGTACACTGTTTATTTCAACATGGAAGGTTCCAGTTTTCATTGCCGTAGCGGGCAAGCGCGTCATGCAGATGTCGTCATTACCTCCCCTCCTTCCTTAGGATAAATATAAACTAAAAGATAAAGTGACTGAAGCAGAGATTATATGGTGCGTGAATTTAGTGATACAACACTTCTTTACGCAATGCAGAAGGTAGTGTGCCTCTTTCTAAGGATGTTCCCTGATAGCACCATTGCACAGAACATGAGATTGGGGAAAGATAACATTTCCTATAGTGTTGTAATCGGTTTATCAAATTATATTAAATACCTGTTACTGACATCATTAAATTCAAATTCTAACTATGTAATTGGCTTTGATGAAAGTTTAAACAAAATATCACAAAGAGCCCAAATGGATTTGAGTGTTAGGTATTGGGATGCAGAGACGGATGAAGTGAAAGCTCGATATTTTGGCTCTGTGTTCCTTACAGACACAAAAGCAAAAGAGTTACTCAATTCGTTCTTCAAAGTCTGGATTTATCCAAGATCCTTCAAATATCAATGTAAACTGGGCTTTCTGTAGACATATAAAAGAGGAAAAGTCAGGGAAAACTCAGGGAATTTCTTCAAGCTATTTTACTAGACACCCTGGAAAAGTCAGGGAAAATTCAGGGAATTTCTTCAAGCTATTTTACTAGACACCCTGTGAGTACGAATATTTTAACAGTATTAAAGGTTAATTAGAGATATGAACTTGAGATCAGGTTTAGTTGATGGAGTACGTCTTATCGTACTCGATATGTTTGACAAGTGTATTAAATTAGAAATAATCACAGGTTCTGGAAAAGTAAACATACTTTTACCAAGAATGAAATTAATATCAACAGAGGTATTTATTTCCCGTGAACACGTATCGGTTTTAGGAAAGAAAATATACCGGCTGACACAGAAAGTCATCAGGGTTACAGAAAAAATTAACCTTTGTTGATTTCATCTTCGCGTGAGCTACTAGTAATCACTAAACACTTTTAAATGTTTTTTTACAACTATCGCTTATCCCCTAAAATTTCACAATTTTGAAAAATTTTAATCCCTCCAATACATCGTGCTAATAGTGATGGTAAAAATGCAAATTGCGCCGTTGATATGCGGACGTAGTACTTCACTGAATTTTTCACCTAACTTTAATTTCATAAAATGGTATTTATTTCCCTGAGCGAGAGTTTTTGTTATTTTTTTCGTATCTCTGATAACTTTCTGTGTCGCCCAGTATCAATTTTTCGCTAAAATCGTACACGTGGACACGGGAAATAAATACCTCAACAGATCCTAACAAGCCATTTCAAATGAAAAGGAACCAATATCCTTTAAAACTTGGACTTTCAAAAACTATAAATAAGGCTCAGGATCAAACATTCTTAAGAGCAGGGCTTCAATTGACCAAACCTGTTTTTACACATGGTCATCTTTATGTTGCACTAGGTCCAGTAAAATCTCAAGATGGATTAAAGATAAATATTGAAAATAGGGTCGCTAAGAAGAAATTAAATTGGAAACTTATTCACAAAAATATAGTTTATAAGAAAATTTTGTTATGAAAAACTTAAATTATATTAAATTTAATTTGTTTAACAAAATAAAATTTAGGTACAAAAGTTTAAAATTTGTTCCAATATGAATAGGGTAATGTGCCCCTAGTTATGTTTCATACATTTATTTCTGTATAAAACATTGGTGGTGCATTTTAGCAGGTTCGGTTGCACAAAGAGGGCGCTGACTAGCTCACAGTTGTAACCGAAGCAACGCTAAAGAATAGGAGTAACACTGCTGTAAATAATGCATCTAGTTTAATATAACCATGTAAATTAGTTTCAATTAATGCAAGAAAATGCATCTATTATAACAAATGTTTTACTATTTGTGGATCCATAAACTTTTGCATGTATATCTGGTGCACGGCAATTGATTGGAAGTCAATAAGAGCTGTTGAAGTTTAAAGTACGAAGAAAACTGTTATGTTTTTAACACATAACATAAAATGTTAGTGGAAAAAATCCCGCCAAGAGAGAGAGGGGGGTTTGGTGCTCCCCAAGGTTATGCAGCATATGTCTTGTGACAATGGCTCCGGGTAAGATTATGGGGATTCAAGGCTTTTGGTTTTGAACTGAGATTCAAGAGAGGTATTTTCTAGTGGAAAGGTTTTTATTTGGGTAGAACTGATAAAGTTAAATGAGTTTAATGGTGATCTGGCTGACTGACTTATCTAGTAATACGAACTTACAACTAACAAAGCGACTTTAAACTAGAGTACAAGTTATTTAAGTTACTACTTGACCTAAACAATAGGTCATGAGGAAAGCTGGGAGAAAGAATGGAAAGGACGGTATGCTATGAAGGTTCTAAGAGTACCTGGGCCGTGGCATAAAAATAGGAGGATGCCCAGTCGAATTACTGAGAGTCAGGATGTGTGGATACATTTAGCTTGCCAAAGAGTTTAGCCGAGAGGGAATGGCTGAATTTCATAAGGATAGTGGCTTTAAAGGAAATTCGAATGGAGATATTGGAGAGGATATGGGATATGGTTCTCAGAGATTAATGGAAAAGTGCAATAGTTTTGAAGCTAGTTCAATCATTCGATACTAGAGTCACTACTGTCGAGGGTACGCCTTTCGAACAAGGTGAAGGGTTCGACTTGGTAACTTTTACTGATTTAGGTGATGGATTGATCGTAGCGACCCTAGGTTCTAGTGATTTAATTAGAGTTAAAAGCATTGTCTTTGAATACCATTGCGCTGACACCCCGTGTAATGTCACTAAAGCTTCTGGGTTGCAACCTTCACTTACTGGTTTTTCAGTAGCATTATCACACGATACTCAATGTACATTAGCGTGCATAATGGTTTTGTTTGATAAATTACTGCAATTTACGATCAATCATAAATTTGTTTTTGTATTGAAACGAATAAAAACGGATAATACATGTGTATATAAGAGCTTGAAGGTTATATAACTGTTGCTGTTTGTCACGTAGAAAGACCACCATTAGTGGGCAGTGCGTCATTGTGATCCGATCTCTGAAGTGAGCACATATTTTGCTTTGGATATTAATAGAATACTTTAATTCTACTATTAATCTGAGATCCATAAATCCAAATGCACCAGACGTATACAACATCGGATTTAAATTGATTTTTAAAAAGGTCAAATTATAAAACCGTTTCGCCTTACACGACCAGATGATCGTTCTAGTTCTGAACGATATAGTTCTGTTTTTGCAATATGGATTAGTGGTGTACATTTACTACGATAGCGTATCCACTGTTCTAGTTCTGAACGATATAGTTCTGTTTTTGCAATATGGATTAGTGGTGTACATTTACTACGATAGCGTATCCACTGTTCTAGTTCTGAACGATATAGTTCTGTTTTTGCAATATGGATTAGTGGTGTACATTTACTACGATAGCGTATCCACTGTTCTAGTTCTGAACGATATAGTTCTGTCTTTGCAATATGGATTAGTGGTGTACATTTACTACGATAGCGTATCCACTGTTCTAGTTCTGAACGATATAGTTCTGTTTTTGCAATATGGATTAGTGGTGTACATTTACTACGATAGCGTATCCACTGTTCTAGTTCTGAACGATATAGTTCTGTCTTTGCAATATGGATTAGTGGTGTACATTTACTACGATAGCGTATCCACTGTTCTAGTTCTGAACGATATAGTTCTGTCTTTGCAATATGGATTAGTGGTGTACATTTACTACGATAGCGTATCCACTGTTCTAGTTCTGAACGATATAGTTCTGTTTTTGCAATATGGATTAGTGGTGTACATTTACTACGATAGCGTATCCACTGTTCTAGTTCTGAACGATATAGTTCTGTTTTTGCAATATGGATTAGTGGTGTACATTTACTACGATAGCGTATCCACTGTTCTAGTTCTGAACGATATAGTTCTGTCTTTGCAATATGGATTAGTGGTGTACATTTACTACGATAGCGTATCCACTGTTCTAGTTCTGAACGATATAGTTCTGTCTTTGCAATATGGATTAGTGGTGTACATTTACTACGATAGCGTATCCACTGTTCTAGTTCTGAACGATATAGTTCTGTTTTTGCAATATGGATTAGTGGTGTACATTTACTACGATAGCGTATCCACTGTTCTAGTTCTGAACGATATAGTTCTGTTTTTGCAATATGGATTAGTGGTGTACATTTACTACGATAGCGTATCCACTGTTCTAGTTCTGAACGATATAGTTCTGTCTTTGCAATATGGATTAGTGGTGTACATTTACTACGATAGCGTATCCACTGTTCTAGTTCTGAACGATATAGTTCTGTTTTTGCAATATGGATTAGTGGTGTACATTTACTACGATAGCGTATCCACTGTTCTAGTTCTGAACGATATAGTTCTGTCTTTGCAATATGGATTAGTGGTGTACATTTACTACGATAGCGTATCCACTGTTCTAGTTCTGAACGATATAGTTCTGTTTTTGCAATATGGATTAGTGGTGTACATTTACTACGATAGCGTATCCACTTTTCTAGTTCTGAACGATATAGTTCTGTTTTTGCAATATGGATTAGTGGTGTACATTTACTACGATAGCGTATCCACTGTTCTAGTTCTGAACGATATAGTTCTGTCTTTGCAATATGGATTAGTGGTGTACATTTACTACGATAGCGTATCCACTGTTCTAGTTCTGAACGATATAGTTCTGTTTTTGCAATATGGATTAGTAGTGTACATTTACTACGATAGCGTATCCACTGTTCTAGTTCTGAACGATATAGTTCTGTTTTTGCAATATGGATTAGTGGTGTACATTTACTACGATAGCGTATCCACTGTTCTAGTTCTGAACGATATAGTTCTGTTTTTGCAATATGGATTAGTGGTGTACATTTACTACGATAGCGTATCCACTGTTCTAGTTCTGAACGATATAGTTCTGTTTTTGCAATATGGATTAGTGGTGTACATTTACTACGATAGCGTATCCACTGTTCTAGTTCTGAACGATATAGTTCTGTTTTTGCAATATGGATTAGTGGTGTACATTTACTACGATAGCGTATCCACTGTTCTAGTTCTGAACGATATAGTTCTGTCTTTGCAATATGGATTAGTGGTGTACATTTACTACGATAGCGTATCCACTGTTCTAGTTCTGAACGATATAGTTCTGTCTTTGCAATATGGATTAGTGGTGTACATTTACTACGATAGCGTATCCACTGTTCTAGTTCTGAACGATATAGTTCTGTTTTTGCAATATGGATTAGTGGTGTACATTTACTACGATAGCGTATCCACTGTTCTAGTTCTGAACGATATAGTTCTGTTTTTGCAATATGGATTAGTGGTGTACATTTACTACGATAGCGTATCCACTGTTCTAGTTCTGAACGATATAGTTCTGTTTTTGCAATATGGATTAGTGGTGTACGTTTACTACGATAGCGTATCCACTGTTCTAGTTCTGAACGATATAGTTCTGTCTTTGCAATATGGATTAGTGGTGTACATTTACTACGATAGCGTATCCACTGTTCTAGTTCTGAACGATATAGTTCTGTCTTTGCAATATGGATTAGTGGTGTACATTTACTACGATAGCGTATCCACTGTTCTAGTTCTGAACGATATAGTTCTGTTTTTGCAATATGGATTAGTGGTGTACATTTACTACGATAGCGTATCCACTGTTCTAGTTCTGAACGATATAGTTCTGTTTTTGCAATATGGATTAGTGGTGTACATTTACTACGATAGCGTATCCACTGTTCTAGTTCTGAACGATATAGTTCTGTCTTTGCAATATGGATTAGTGGTGTACATTTACTACGATAGCGTATCCACTGTTCTAGTTCTGAACGATATAGTTCTGTCTTTGCAATATGGATTAGTGGTGTACATTTACTACGATAGCGTATCCACTGTTCTAGTTCTGAACGATATAGTTCTGTTTTTGCAATATGGATTAGTGGTGTACATTTACTACGATAGCGTATCCACTGTTCTAGTTCTGAACGATATAGTTCTGTTTTTGCAATATGGATTAGTGGTGTACATTTACTACGATAGCGTATCCACTGTTCTAGTTCTGAACGATATAGTTCTGTCTTTGCAATATGGATTAGTGGTGTACATTTACTACGATAGCGTATCCACTGTTCTAGTTCTGAACGATATAGTTCTGTTTTTGCAATATGGATTAGTGGTGTACATTTACTACGATAGCGTATCCACTGTTCTAGTTCTGAACGATATAGTTCTGTTTTTGCAATATGGATTAGTGGTGTACATTTACTACGATAGCGTATCCACTGTTCTAGTTCTGAACGATATAGTTCTGTCTTTGCAATATGGATTAGTGGTGTACATTTACTACGATAGCGTATCCACTGTTCTAGTTCTGAACGATATAGTTCTGTTTTTGCAATATGGATTAGTGGTGTACATTTACTACGATAGCGTATCCACTGTTCTAGTTCTGAACGATATAGTTCTGTCTTTGCAATATGGATTAGTGGTGTACATTTACTACGATAGCGTATCCACTGTTCTAGTTCTGAACGATATAGTTCTGTTTTTGCAATATGGATTAGTGGTGTACATTTACTACGATAGCGTATCCACTGTTCTAGTTCTGAACGATATAGTTCTGTTTTTGCAATATGGATTAGTGGTGTACATTTACTACGATAGCGTATCCACTGTTCTAGTTCTGAACGATATAGTTCTGTCTTTGCAATATGGATTAGTGGTGTACATTTACTACGATAGCGTATCCACTGTTCTAGTTCTGAACGATATAGTTCTGTTTTTGCAATATGGATTAGTAGTGTACATTTACTACGATAGCGTATCCACTGTTCTAGTTCTGAACGATATAGTTCTGTTTTTGCAATATGGATTAGTGGTGTACATTTACTACGATAGCGTATCCACTGTTCTAGTTCTGAACGATATAGTTCTGTTTTTGCAATATGGATTAGTGGTGTACATTTACTACGATAGCGTATCCACTGTTCTAGTTCTGAACGATATAGTTCTGTTTTTGCAATATGGATTAGTGGTGTACATTTACTACGATAGCGTATCCACTGTTCTAGTTCTGAACGATATAGTTCTGTTTTTGCAATATGGATTAGTGGTGTACATTTACTACGATAGCGTATCCACTGTTCTAGTTCTGAACGATATAGTTCTGTCTTTGCAATATGGATTAGTGGTGTACATTTACTACGATAGCGTATCCACTGTTCTAGTTCTGAACGATATAGTTCTGTCTTTGCAATATGGATTAGTGGTGTACATTTACTACGATAGCGTATCCACTGTTCTAGTTCTGAACGATATAGTTCTGTTTTTGCAATATGGATTAGTGGTGTACATTTACTACGATAGCGTATCCACTGTTATAGTTCTGAACGATATAGTTCTGTCTTTGCAATATGGATTAGTGGTGTACATTTACTACGATAGCGTATCCACTGTTCTAGTTCTGAACGATATAGTTCTGTTTTTGCAATATGGATTAGTAGTGTACATTTACTACGATAGCGTATCCACTGTTCTAGTTCTGAACGATATAGTTCTGTTTTTGCAATATGGATTAGTGGTGTACATTTACTACGATAGCGTATCCACTGTTCTAGTTCTGAACGATATAGTTCTGTTTTTGCAATATGGATTAGTGGTGTACATTTACTACGATAGCGTATCCACTGTTCTAGTTCTGAACGATATAGTTCTGTCTTTGCAATATGGATTAGTGGTGTACATTTACTACGATAGCGTATCCACTGTTCTAGTTCTGAACGATATAGTTCTGTTTTTGCAATATGGATTAGTAGTGTACATTTACTACGATAGCGTATCCACTGTTCTAGTTCTGAACGATATAGTTCTGTTTTTGCAATATGGATTAGTGGTGTACATTTACTACGATAGCGTATCCACTGTTCTAGTTCTGAACGATATAGTTCTGTCTTTGCAATATGGATTAGTGGTGTACATTTACTACGATAGCGTATCCACTGTTCTAGTTCTGAACGATATAGTTCTGTTTTTGCAATATGGATTAGTGGTGTACATTTACTACGATAGCGTATCCACTGTTCTAGTTCTGAACGATATAGTTCTGTTTTTGCAATATGGATTAGTGGTGTACATTTACTACGATAGCGTATCCACTGTTCTAGTTCTGAACGATATAGTTCTGTCTTTGCAATATGGATTAGTGGTGTACATTTACTACGATAGCGTATCCACTGTTCTAGTTCTGAACGATATAGTTCTGTCTTTGCAATATGGATTAGTGGTGTACATTTACTACGATAGCGTATCCACTGTTCTAGTTCTGAACGATATAGTTCTGTTTTTGCAATATGGATTAGTGGTGTACATTTACTACGATAGCGTATCCACTGTTCTAGTTCTGAACGATATAGTTCTGTCTTTGCAATTTGGATTAGTGGTGTTCTAGTTCTGAACGATATAGTTCTGTCTTTGCAATTTGGATTAGTGGTGTACATTTACTACGATAGCGTATCCACTGTTCTAGTTCTGAACGATATAGTTCTGTTTTTGCAATATGGATTAGTGGTGTACATTTACTACGATAGCGTATCCACTGTTCTAGTTCTAAACGATATAGTTCTGTTTTTGCAATATGGATTAGTGGTGTACATTTACTACGATAGCGTATCCACTGTTCTAGTTCTGAACGATATAGTTCTTTTTTTGCAATATAGATTAGTGGTGTACATTTACTACGATAGCGTATCCACTGTTCTAGTTCTGAACGATATAGTTCTGTTTTTGCAATATGGATTAGTGGTGTACATTTACTACGATAGCGTATCCACTGTTCTAGTTCTGAACGATATAGTTCTGTTTTTGCAATATGGATTAGTGGTGTACATTTACTACGATAGCGTATCCACTGTTCTAGTTCTGAACGATATAGTTCTGTTTTTGCAATATGGATTAGTGGTGTACATTTACTACGATAGCGTATCCACTGTTCTAGTTCTGAACGATATAGTTCTGTTTTTGCAATATGGATTAGTGGTGTACATTTACTACGATAGCGTATCCACTGTTCTAGTTCTGAACGATATAGTTCTGTTTTTGCAATATGGATTAGTGGTGTACATTTACTACGATAGCGTATCCACTGTTCTAGTTCTGAACGATATAGTTCTGTTTTTGCAATATGGATTAGTGGTGTACATTTACTACGATAGCGTATCCACTGTTCTAGTTCTGAACGATATAGTTCTGTTTTTGCAATATGGATTAGTGGTGTACATTTACTACGATAGCGTATCCACTGTTCTAGTTCTGAACGATATAGTTCTGTTTTTGCAATATGGATTAGTGGTGTACATTTACTACGATAGCGTATCCACTGTTCTAGTTCTGAACGATATAGTTCTGTCTTTGCAATATGGATTAGTGGTGTACATTTACTACGATAGCGTATCCACTGTTCTAGTTCTGAACGATATAGTTCTGTTTTTGCAATATGGATTAGTGGTGTACATTTACTACGATAGCGTATCCACTGTTCTAGTTCTGAACGATATAGTTCTGTTTTTGCAATATGGATTAGTGGTGTACATTTACTACGATAGCGTATCCACTGTTCTAGTTCTGAACGATATAGTTCTGTTTTTGCAATATGGATTAGTGGTGTACATTTACTTCGATAGCGTATCCACTGTTCTAGTTCTGAACGATATAGTTCTGTCTTTGCAATATGGATTAGTGGTGTACAGTTACTACGATAGCGTATCCACTGTTCTAGTTCTGAACGATATAGTTCTGTCTTTGCAATATGGATTAGTGGTGTACATTTACTACGATAGCGTATCCACTGTTCTAGTTCTGAACGATATAGTTCTGTCTTTGCAATATGGATTAGTGGTGTATATTTACTACGATAGCGTATCCACTGTTCTAGTTCTGAACGATATAGTTCTGTTTTTGCAATATGGATTAGTGGTGTACATTTACTACGATAGCGTATCCACTGTTCTAGTTCTGAACGATATAGTTCTGTTTTTGCAATATGGATTAGTGGTGTACATTTACTACGATAGCGTATCCACTGTTCTAGTTCTGAACGATATAGTTCTGTTTTTGCAATATGGATTAGTGGTGTACATTTACTACGATAGAGTATCCACTGTTCTAGTTCTGAACGATATAGTTCTGTTTTTGCAATATGGATTAGTGGTGTACATTTACTACGATAGCGTATCCACTGTTCTAGTTCTGAACGATATAGTTCTGTTTTTGCAATATGGATTAGTGGTGTACATTTACTACGATAGCGTATCCACTGTTCTAGTTCTGAACGATATAGTTCTGTTTTTGCAATATGGATTAGTGGTGTACATTTACTACGATAGCGTATCCACTGTTCTAGTTCTGAACGATATAGTTCTGTTTTTGCAATATGGATTAGTAGTGTACATTTACTACGATAGCGTATCCACTGTTCTAGTTCTGAACGATATAGTTCTGTTTTTGCAATATGGATTAGTGGTGTACATTTACTACGATAGCGTATCCACTGTTCTAGTTCTGAACGATATAGTTCTTTTTTTGCAATATAGATTAGTGGTGTACATTTACTACGATAGCGTATCCACTGTTCTAGTTCTAAACGATATAGTTCTGTTTTTGCAATATGGATTAGTGGTGTACATTTACTACGATAGCGTATCCACTGTTCTAGTTCTGAACGATATAGTTCTGTTTTTGCAATATGGATTAGTAGTGTACATTTACTACGATAGCGTATCCACTGTTCTAGTTCTGAACGATATAGTTCTGTTTTTGCAATATGGATTAGTGGTGTACATTTACTACGATAGCGTATCCACTGTTCTAGTTCTGAACGATATAGTTCTGTCTTTGCAATATGGATTAGTGGTGTACATTTACTACGATAGCGTATCCACTGTTCTAGTTCTGAACGATATAGTTCTGTTTTTGCAATATGGATTAGTGGTGTATATTTACTACGATAGCGTATCCACTGTTCTAGTTCTGAACGATATAGTTCGGTTTTTGCAATATGGATTAGTGGTGTATATTTACTACGATAGCGTATCCACTGTTCTAGTTCTGAACGATATAGTTCTGTTTTTGCAATATGGATTAGTGGTGTACATTTACTACGATAGCGTATCCACTGTTCTAGTTCTGAACGATATAGTTCTGTTTTTGCAATATGGATTAGTGGTGTACATTTACTACGATAGCGTATCCACTGTTCTAGTTCTGAACGATATAGTTCTGTTTTTGCAATATGGATTAGTGGTGTACATTTACTACGATAGCGTATCCACTGTTCTAGTTCTGAACGATATAGTTCTGTTTTTGCAATATGGATTAGTGGTGTACATTTACTACGATAGCGTATCCACTGTTCTAACTCTGAACGATATAGTTCTGTTTTTGCAATATGGATTAGTGGTGTACATTTACTACGATAGCGTATCCACTGTTCTAGTTCTGAACGATATAGTTCTGTTTTTGCAATATGGATTAGTGGTGTACATTTACTACGATAGCGTATCCACTGTTCTAGTTCTGAACGATATAGTTCTGTTTTTGCAATATGGATTAGTGGTGTACATTTACTACGATAGAGTATCCACTGTTCTAGTTCTGAACGATATAGTTCTGTTTTTGCAATATGGATTAGTGGTGTACATTTACTACGATAGCGTATCCACTGTTCTAGTTCTGAACGATATAGTTCTGTTTTTGCAATATGGTTTAGTGGTGTACATTTACTACGATAGCGTATCCACTGTTCTAGTTCTGAACGATATAGTTCTGTTTTTGCAATATGGATTAGTGGTGTACATTTACTACGATAGAGTATCCACTGTTCTAGTTCTGAACGATATAGTTTTTTTTTGCAATATGGATTAGTGGTGTACATTTACTACGATAGCGTATCCACTGTTCTAGTTCTGAACGATATAGTTCTGTTTTTGCAATATGGATTAGTGGTGTACATTTACTACGATAGCGTATCCACTGTTCTAACTCTGAACGATATAGTTCTGTTTTTGCAATATGGATTAGTGGTGTACATTTACTACGATAGCGTATCCACTGTTCTAGTTCTGAACGATATAGTTCTGTTTTTGCAATATGGATTAGTGGTGTACATTTACTACGATAGCGTATCCACTGTTCTAGTTCTGAACGATATAGTTCTGTTTTTGCAATATACAGGATACATCAAATCTGACAAATTTCTACCCCACTTAACGACAATTAAACTTGTTTGAAGTAAAATTTCTCATGGCGTTGCATATGAAAATATTTATATTGGTAAAACTTGAGGTATTCTCTTTGAATCTCTACTAAAATGCGAAAAACTCCGGAGATCAACGAATTGCTCCGAAGATTTCGTAATGTTAAACTGAGGTTTTCCCTAAGGAAAATTAAACTGTCAAAGACTTCGCAAGGTTATCTTACGATCTTATGACTTCTTCTTAATGGCTTACTTGATTTTACTTTATAAATAATATGTTAAGGTTACACTTGTCGGTAGTACCTCGGCGGCCATTATTTGTGTCTTTATAAATACTTGGGATAAACAGTATGTACTTAGTGCTTTGTTTAGTAATATTTTTCTCTTTTTATTTGCATCCACACAAATAAATGTATTTACCTACCACTTTAGGAGTATTTGCTTTCAACTTATTAAAATTATTTGCAGCAATTATTTGCAGCTTGCCACAATATAGTGTCAAGCTTTCCAGTACTTTACGGAAAGTTTGTCTGTTAATCGTATCTTCGATTGTCCACTGTGATTTCTTCCCCTGAATATTCTATAATAGGTAAGAAAGTGAAATTACTTTAAAACTATTACATTTAAATTTAAACATTTTTATTTCTCCCTGATGTGTAATTTTATATCAATTAAAGGTAAAGGCCTATCAAGGTCTATAGGATTATAAACGCAACTAGAGCAGTTTCTCTGAAGACATTATTGATAATTTTTGCACAGTTGTCGAGATGATCCTGTAGCTCTTTGAATCTATAAACAACTTCATCCGTTTGTGTTGACAGCTGTGGTATTGCTGACGAGTTAGCTTGTAAAGTTCCGAGCAAGTTGTGTTTATGTTCCTTTTTTTCCAGTTTACGTGTTAACAAACATATATTGGTAGGTTCCCCATAAGTGCCAACGTTTCTCAAGGGGTTGAAAGATGGATATCACAGGGAGTCTTAGCTTCTGCCGGTTTCATAATCATACTCTGTAAAGCCAATTGTTTGTAGTCTGAATAAAACTGGAGTAAGACTGGGCTTGTGATGGAGAAGGGAGGCTAGGTTGCCAGTTACAACAGTAACTCACAACCGCTAAATATTCACTGGGGTAGTTCAGTAGGTAAATGTGATTAGTAATAACTAATACAGTAATTCTTAATAAACAAGTTATTTTAAAATATTGTCAATAGACTTAATATTTGATTATATGCTGAAAGACTATTATTCTTTATTTAGAAACTGTGTTTTGCTTAGGTAGGCCTATATAAAAAGCGTATTCTTGAGTAATTTTGAGCGCTACTATTAAAATAATTTAAATCAAAATCTTTAGGGTCAATGTGTTTAAATTTAATTTATTGATTTTTAATGATCTTAAGTAACAATAAAAATATTAACAATTACGACTAAAAAAGAAACAATAATCGGATTTACCCCGCTCGTTTCCAGTAAAGCGAACACGCACACATGCCGACTAACTTGACAAATATTTGTTTACTACTATTGGCGTCACTTGGAAAAAACCACTATTTACTAATATTTTCAGCAGACCTGTTTTGCGCGTTTTTAGTAAGTTTTTTTTGTAACAGGTCTAGTGCGAAACGCGTCTGTTTACAAATATTAGTAAATAGTGGGTTTTTGCTAAGTGATATCAATAGTAGGAATTTTGAAAAAAAAACGCCTAAACATGTACAGCACAAAAACTACAAATATATTTCTACTCAGAAGATTTCAATATTTAATTTCCACTGATAAAGACTGCCCGTCGGTCATACAAAATATTCAATATATTTATAGACAATAAAGTGCACCACACAGACTTGGCTGTCCGGACAGACACTGGCCCGCTATTTGTCCAATCGGTGGCAAGCCCCTTCTAGCTGTTTACCCTTTAGAATAAACTGGAACAACTTTTTTTTATTTTTCAGTTTTATTTAAACTTGTTTTACAGTTGGTAATTGATGACAGAGACAGAATATGAATCCTGAAGGCTTATATGTCTACTTAAGTCGGGTGAAGTAGGTAGGATTAATGACGTAGGCAATTTGCAAACATTAAAGACACATTACCGAACTCTCAGAGCCGCTCCAGACAAAACCTTTTTCATTTCATCAAATCAACTACAGCTTCCCAATCAGAGGCTTAGCTCTTTAAGTTTCCTTCATTTTTTTATATTCAACTTAATTTACTCTTAACGTATGAGAACATTTACCGCACTAAACTGTTTAACGGCTGTGTTAAGCTATATTCGCTAATCTAAGTTAATAAACCGACATTTGTGTATCATTGTTGACAACCTGTTTAAAAAGCTTGTCAATGGAGATGCAAACATATTTTATCTTGGCTTATTTAGAGTTCCACAATATTTCTCTACAATACATAAGCGTATTGTGGCTGCTTTCGTATATTTACTGATAACACTAATCATGAGTTGACTTTGGGTTTTATGGCTTCTAGTTTTACGTCGGTTTCGGTACTTCAGTAAATTATAGTTCGTTAGATAAAAGCCGTTAGTAATTTCCAAATTATATTTAATTAAGAACTTTAATTGGTAAATAATATAAACAAATATTTTACGATGTTTATTTATAGGAAGTTGTGTTTAAGACTGATTTAATAAAATTAATCAGTTTTTATTTTTTTAAAAACGTATTGGACAGAAATTCTGTATGTCTCATGGTAAATTTCTATCCTTTTTTTGATTTCTACCCCTTAAAATTAAAATTTTGCTAAATCCTTTCTTAGTGCGCCCCTACGTAGCATAACGAAGGCTCCTCTAAATTTCAAGCCTTTTTATATTATTTCATCTCCACACGGGACGATAAGGCCGAGATTTCTGATTTCACGCATGAATTATATTAATTTATCTCGCGTATTAAAGGGCCTAAACGTTTTTTAAAACATAGCTGTTCCAACTGGATGATTTATAATATATTTTAACAGAGCTATATTCTAATGTAGTATAAGTTAGAGCTCTTATTTATAGAAGAAACCTTGATTTGTAATGTTAGTCAGTACGAAGTTTAGACCAGTTGTTGTCCTTAGTAGAGGACTTTATACATCACGGATGGTGTTTGCATAACCTTTAATTACTGGAGTCCCAATTGTCTTTGATAGGAGAAATTGGAAAATATAATAATAAAACAGTTACTTTACTAGTAGTCTTCTTTAATTATTTTTTTTAAAAAAATGTAGTTTAAATAAAGGTCTCTTTCCGTTGTAAATTATTACCAGGTCCGGTTGTTTTAACGTACATTATTTTCAGGAATTGAGTTCTTCCAAATGAAAATCTATTGCATTTTTAAAGTTTTCTATGAAATATTATGGAAAATACAAGCGAAATGGGAAATTTATTTTTAAATCTAAGTAAAATTACAATTTTATTAGAATAATTAAGAATTAATTATAAAAGTAAATTTATTTAAAAACTTACTGAGTGAACTCAAAAACGTTTCAGTAGTGTCGAAGTAAGTTTGTTTATAAATTTACTTAAATTATAAGTCTAGCAAGACGTTATTTGACTAAGTTTAAAACACACACCAGTACTTTTTCCAATACTATACACAATACTATAGGCCTACTTGACTGGAAATGCAAATGATGTCCAGTAGTTACTCACAAACTAATCAAGATTTTATAGATTAACAGTATCATAAAACAATCATCCTCAATTTTAAACGTCTTTAATTGGATCTTCACACAAGCACTAGTTAGTTGCATTAGTGTAAGGGTCTGTCTTAATTAAGGCAATAAATATAAGAATCTTATGTAGATCCTTTTGGTTAAGAGTTTTAAGTGCTGTGAAGATATTAAATATTTGATTCAGAATTTGTTTGCTAAATTTTCAAAACAAAAGTATGCATCTTGGTTTTGGCTTAGATTATATCAACAACTATGTTATGTTACAGGTTTATTTAAAGTAACTGCCATACACTGTTTTTATAAACCATTCATTTTTATTATTTATATATTTCTTACATCATGTATTAAATTATGTTTTACTGATATAGAGAAACCTATTGTATAAGCATGTTCTCTCTCTCTCTCACACACACACACACACACACACACACACACACACACACACACACACACACATATTCCGTTTTTAAATTTACTATTTTGTTGTCAGAAATACCATTTGTGCACAGATGTTACACTATAGACCTGTTTTCTGTGTGCCTTTCTGCAAATGCCATGTGTGTGTTAGCCAGAATCCCCCAGGATTTTCAACTCCATTTACACAGTGGAAGAAATGTTTGAATTTGCCCAGTTCCAATCGTCAGTCATTCTTGCCATTGTTAAATTGTCATTATTTTAAATGTTGTATAACACCTTTTTGTTTTACCATTGTATAACAATGGTAATTTTTTTGTTCATTTGGTCTGAATTGTACATTTCCAAAACTCCATTGCACAAACACTGTTAACTTGGTTTCAACTAATTGTAAACAGAGAATATTGGGTAACATGGAAGTTTTACCTTTATACAAACAAAAAGTAATAATTTTGTGAATCATGAGATTTATAAAAATTTAACCTAATTTTATTCATAAGATATGTGTTTTTAAATTTATATTAAAAATATAATATTTTGTTTGTTTAGGTTGGCGAGATGTAGTAGCTCTTGCAGCTGTTGACTGCTCTCAAAATGAAAACAACCAACTCTGCCGAGATTATGAGATTATGTACTACCCAATGATAAAATATTTTCCACCTCATTCTAGCGAAACGTTTCTAGGAACTGAATTTAACAAAGGTACTGTCGAAGCTATGACACAAAGTATAATTTCTCAGTTGAATACTACACAGAATGAGCAAACTCTTTTAACTGGACCAAATATGAAGCCTTACAATGGCAATACTTTAGATGGCTTGTGGACAAACGTTCCAACACAAGCTCTATATACACTAATTGTAATTGAATCAAATAATTCATATCTAGGTTCGGAATTAGCTCTAGATTTTTCCAGAGACACAAAAGTCCAAGTGCGTAGTGTTTCAACAGATAATAAAGCAGTTAGCACTTTAGTTAATTTTAATTCAGATTTTGGGATCGGATTTTATCTTATAAAACGAGATTTACAAATTATAAAATTACAACCTGAAGATAGAAATAGAACAACTATCATTAAAGCAATGAAAGATTTCTTTTATAAAAGGGGATATGATTTAACAGTAGACTTACCAAGCACAGATATTGGACATGGAGGTGATGTAAATATTTCTGAAGTTATGGCTTTTATGCAAATTGAAGATGACATGAAAAAAATATTAAATACGAAACAGTTATCCACTATTGTTTTCCAATTGGATATTGAAGGAGCTTTAATGTATTCTTTAAAGAATGAAATACCTTTACACAAAAATATAACTGGAGAAATGTTAAATGCCCTTAAAAGTTACATAAATGTTTTAGTAAAATATTTTCCTATTGGAGGCCAAGGTGTACGGTTGCTTAAAAGGGTTTATAATGATGTAATAAGAAATAAATCAGAAGTAAGTGGGAAAAATTTTAAAGAGTCTGTTGAGAATTTTGAAAAAGATTTATATCCAGTTTTCCTTTCTAATCAACCTGTTTGGATGGGATGTCGTGGCAGTAAATTAGAATTTCGTGGATATCCTTGTGGGTTGTGGACCATGTTTCACACACTTACAGTATCTGCTGAATTAAAAAACCGTGGGGGAAACATAAAGTTAGGCTCAAAAGGAAGCGAAGTACTCGATGCTATGGCTAAATACATTAAACATTTTTTTACTTGTAGTGATTGCGCTCAACATTTTGAACAAATGACCCCAACAATTGCAACAAATGTTTCTACATATATAGATAGTATTCTGTGGTTATGGTCATCACACAATAAAGTAAATAAACGCCTAGCAGGTGATGAAACTGAAGATCCGGAACATAAAAAAGTCCAGTTTCCACCAGCTGATGCCTGTCCTCAGTGCCGAGATGAAAGTGGCAATTTCATCAATGAAAAGATTTTACAATTTCTTATGAATATGTTTACAAATATAAGTTACCTTCAACTTGACAATTTATCAACAACTCCAAAAACCAATGAAGATGTCAAATATTCTAACAACCTAAGGCATGAAAATATTGGCCAAGACAGTGGTTTTGAACAAACAACTCTTAACAGAAGTCAGTCTAAACGACTTTCATGGGACTTTAATATATTTGACATTAGTCTTTGTGTGTTTTTATATATATGTTCTGTGGCTATTTTAATAATTGTTTGTATCAAATTTGTTTTTAAAAGAAATTATCGCAAAAAAACTTATGTGTATGATATTTTAAGCAAAGTTTAAGTGTACATAACAAGATCTGATAAGTAAGCATATATTCTGTTTCCATTCACATCATAAAAATGTATTAATATGAGTTAGAATTTTTTTAATTGTACCTGGTTTAAACTTCATTTGCCTTTTTTTATCCTTTTCAGAATTTCATTAGAATTTTGTTGATCTTCCGAATGTTGCAGCTAACCTGAAAGCAGTATTATAAACCACAGGTTTACCGTATCTTTATTAATAGTAGTGCAAATTAACTTTAATACAATTTTTCTTGGAGAGTTTAAATATTTGTTTAAATGTATTTTATCATTACTGGATTCCCTGAGTGCTTTAAATTCAACTAATGGAACTCGTAATAATAGAATAGTATTCATCCTCATAGGAAAAAATTATCATTGTCCAGTTTTTTTTTGTCAGTTAAAGATGATCAGGCAATATCATTACTTAAAAAAAAACTTGGAAATTATCTCTCATAAAGTAAAGAAAAGGATTTTTAATACTAGACAGGATTGGGTAGTATTACATACAGCTCTCTGACATGGAATATAAGAAATGTTCACATGTGCAGGTTCACATTCCTGAGTCCCATTGCAAAAATTAATTTCAGAATCTATTTTTTATAAAGTTTAAGAAATTTTGTTTTTTTTAATTTAGTTATTCAACATCATCTGTCTTATTCAAGTTTTCTATTTAAAAGGACCATAATTTTTGTAAATTCCCAAATGTAGTAAGTTAAGCCAGCTGTATAATCATATACAGTATATTTTTCTGTTTTAAATGATGTTTTTGTTTACCCTGGCTTTTGCAAGATAATAAAAAACTATTATATGCAACACTATCAGAAGTAGTATTTAGTACAAGTAGATAATTTATAACATTAGTCAGTGAACTTGAACAAAAATCATTTGTGAAACACATCTCTTTTGAGAATTGTACTCTTTAGTGCATTTTATTAATAAGACATTATTTACCTTCTCCCTTATTAATTTGTTCATTCTAAAAGCCTCTAAATTTTGTTAACTTTTAGTATGAATCTATTTGTAAGCTCTTTCTTTCTAGTCTCCAGGTTGTATTAATATAGAGTTTATTTCTGCATTTTATATGAACATTGTTTTAGCCAGCTATTTTTTAAATTTTTTAGAATATAGTATTACTGTACATTATCTCTTCAACCACTTTTCATGTAAAGGGTCTTATAATTAAACATCTCCTGTTTCACTACATTTGTCCTCCTTAGTTTTGTTTAACATTTTTTAAATTTAAAGTTTGTACTATTTACTACTTCTGGTTATAATTTTGTTTATTGATTAATTATGACTTATAATTATAATTTTATATATATATATATATATATATATTTAATAAATTAAAAATATTTCAAAAACAACAATACTTTTATTCTAAAGAATAAAAGTATTCTTGTTTTTGAAATATTCTTAATTTATTAAATATATTACAAGAAAACACATCACCATATTTAATATATAAATATATATATATATATATATATATATATATATATATATATATATATATATATATATATATATATATATATATATATATATATATATATATATACATATATACATAGAGAGAGAGAGAGATTATATAAATTTTATATATGTAGGTGAGTGCATTGTTATAAACCTTTACTTAGCTTTAATATAATTTACAGTAGTTCCATTTAAAATTTTAATGTATTTTATTACAAAACTTTACTAAAATAAGTAATATGTAGATATTTCAAGACATAGTTTCAAGAAGCAATCCTTTGGAAAATATTTCATCAAATATTTGGGTTTTAAATTGTCACATTTTTATTTCCTACTAAAATTATTTATTATTTGATTAACTTCAGTAAGTACGGTAGCCTAATATTAATTTCAATTTGTATTTTTGCCTTAATAAACTTTTTTTTCCTCAAGAAATATGAAGACATTAATTACATTATGTTTGATAATACAGTATTACAAATTGATACATAATATGAAATAAATATGTATATTTAGGTTTTAAAATTAAATATCACACTGTAATAGGTAATTTTCAATTAATTATTAATACTGAGTTGATGGTTACTTCGTTATTTAAAAAATAAAATTACAGCCTAAATATTTATAAATTGCAACAATCTACAATTTATAATTTAAAAAATACCTTCAAATAACTTTTTAATTGTTTCTTATTGTTTTATGTGCCTGCTGTCAATTTGAATCGTTACCCTTAACTTTATTTCAAAATATTCAAGTCTGTATGATGTACAAAAATGACTGTTAAATTAAGCTATTTTTACAGAAACATTTTCTTTACTATAATGTTGTTTATTTTGGAAAATAAATTCATTAGAATTTATACAAAAAACAACTAAAATAGACTTTCCAAAAACATAAAATACAGTAAGTTAAATTGACATTAGTAAAATTAAAATGCTGATATTATTAATAAAATGTTGTTTTTATGTTTGTCCATTATGTGTAAATATAGCTTATATATGTCTAAAGCAAATGATATTGCATTTTAGTCGTCGTTACTTGATTAAATTAAACATTCCCATATTTTGTTGTAATATTTAAAATTTTATTGAATATGTTTATATTATACTTGATAATTTATATATTGTATATGCGCATTGTACATAAGATGTTTATATTAAACTTTTAAAATTTTTTCAGTATTTTGGTATTTTCAAACCTCACACACCTAATTTTTCCTTCCTTTTGTCTCATCAGATTTATTGTATGCTAGAGTATTTCATTTCCAGGAAGGGATAGAGTCTAGGGCCTCATAGGGTCAGGATTTACAATAAGTTTACTTATAAAAAGATTATAAAATTTGAATTCAATTTATAAATATAGTCTTGCTTTTTTTGTGTGAATATATTATGTCAGTATGGTATCTCTTGGGTTAGTCTTCCCTCAATAGTGGAGCAGAGCTAATGATATTAATCTGTTATGGCTGGGTCTTAGGTCTTTACCATTTGAAGAGAGGAAAAGGTTGTTCTCTTGTGCAGTATTTGGGAGGAATGCTAAGAACCTTTCAACATTAAATATCAAATGCATCAGAATAAAGTAAAACCTTGCTAATGCCAGTTGACCATTCTCGTTATTTTTTTCTCTCAGTATTTATTTGCAGTAAAAGGGGCTTCAAATGTAAACACTCACCTACACCAACAGGCTCAAGATTGCCAGGATACCATCTCGAAAATCTTCTGGCATGTTTGGTCCCAACATTCAACATCTTAAAAAAATCAAAACTTATTATAGAGATGATTGTAGTTCACACCTGATTCATGTTCTACACAATTATCTATAATATGCCTACGTTTACTGACAAACATGAATAATATGACATCTTTTCAACCTGAAATATTATTATGGTGTGTAATGCTTACATTTTCATATTGTGAAATGAAAATACTCAACTACCTCTCTGAGGAGTGGCCATCAGCTTGAGGATGGATGTCTAATAACAAATAAATTGGAAGTCCGAGCCAATTTTGGCAGAAAAATTAAAATACACAAAATGTTTTTACAATGATTGATTATATTTGTTGAAAGACTAGATTAAAAAAGTTTGTAACTGTGTATACCTATCTAAAGGCAGTATTTTAACAAAATATATTATGAATGATATTATAATGGCACAAAATTAAAAAAAAAGACACTGTTGTACTTACTATAAGCTTTATATAATTGCACAGATTATTTGGTTACTAGCCACTTATTGTGAAACATAATTTTATAAATGTAGGTTAGAATTTATAACTTGTGGGCCAGTCGTAATTTATTCAAAAAAGGGACACAAGTTGCAGTTCAAGATTACAACTTTTTCAATTTATTTAATGAAAAACTTGGGCTTGTATGGAATTAACAAATTTCTAATGTCTTGAAACATTTTTGTAACTCAAAATGTCATTTTTCAGTGTAAAACAATTTATTGATTTTAAAATTCACTAAAAATGAAATTTCTGAATTTAGTCTGCTTGACACATTACCAAGAGATAGCCATCTTGAAATAGGAAATACTTTTACAAGGTTCCTCCTTTTTTACACATGTTCTTAAGTAACCTACTCTGCAATCGGCGAGTCATGCAGTTAACAACTGTGACAACTTCAGATATAACTTGATGGAGTTATCTGGTTTCTTAGGTGCCAAATCTTCCCTATGTAGAAAAATTGGGTTCATATCGCATTTAGCATTTGAGATACCAACTTGGCTATTGAACCACTTTCCCTAAACTGTTTGAGGATTAACTTTCCAAATATTCATCATGCCCCAAAATGTGAGTTTTTTTAAAATTCGTTAAATAACTTTTTATATTATATTGTGTTAGTTCAGAAATTATAACATTGTGAGAAAAATTTCATTCAACAACTTTTTTTATAAGAAACAATGAAAAAAAAAATTTTTTTTTTTTGTAGTACCTAATAAGAAAATTAAAGAAATTTTGTAAGTGTTGTTCTAAAATATAACACTATTTATTATTCATGGAAAGATAATCCATAAACCTATTGCTAGTAGCCATGAAATAGCCGAAGAGGCAACGTTGAAGCCAAAGAGAGCTTGCTGGACTAGACCAGTAATGCCACACAATATTCACACAACACGGTCTTGACACCCACCGTGTGTCACTTGATGTGATTGAAATGAAAATTTGCTTTTAAAAATAGCTGAGGGATGCACAGGGTAGTTCACTAACAAAAATAGCTGAGGGATGCACAGGGTAGTTCACTAACAAAAATAAGATCGCAACATATACCACATTCAAACTGCTTTAAAATAAGTATACAAACATTACAGTGATGTTTGTAAGGGGATGGGGTGTAGAGAGGTGTCATGACAGTTGCGTTGATACTGTTTAAGGGTTAAGAGACTTTTCTCTTACCTGCAAATTGAAATACATTCCTTCCATTTAATTTGAAAAAGTACAGTTGCTTTAATAAACAAATTAAATAGACTTCCACCTATTGTATTTTTTGACAAAATGCTTTCAAAATAGTATATTTTCACAATTCAAATCATTACAATTGTAGCACAGTTGATGATGTCTGTTGATTCAACAGACTATTTTCTCTTGTATTAGGGTCTGGATATTTGTCACATAGTGTTTTTTAATAATACAATTTTTTCAGTATAATATTTATCCTATTGATTGTGACTGGAAGAATTAATTCCATAGCAATTACATGGATTTACCTTTTTAGCAATTGAGTGCTGCCTGTTATGAAGTAATAATATCGTTTCTAGTACCATCAGCAATACCTTTAACACTTATCTGTTGACTTCGAAGAGATGGCGTTTTTCTCTGGAAAAATCTACTACTGTATATTGGTTTTAGGGCAAGATCTTTAATTCCAAGAATACGAGTATTTTTTTTTTTTGAAAGGTTTACATTATCATCCAACAATATTTTTCTACACATAACATGTTGAGGTTTTGTTGCTAGGTCAGTGAATCAAACTAAATATTCTTTGGATAACTTCTCATATTTATGATTTTTGTCTTCACACTTTTACTACCTGAAAATGGTTTTTAAAAACGTATCCAAGATCTAGCAGTCATGGATTAAAGTACATTTAATAGGCTGTTCCACAATATACAAGGCCCTTGCTTATCACATAGTATATGTGTGTGAGTACAACCTGGCTAGTCATGCAGACCTGCTGGGAGTATATGTATAGCTCATTAAAGGGATGTAATCAAATTGGAATATTTTTGGTGAACTATTGTGACTATATTAAACCACTGGATTTATCACTTGTCTTATTAGCCCTATATCTGACCAGAACATATTTTATTGTTCCCCGACATTGCCACTTTTAAATAAAAAAATATACCTTCAATTTGTCAAATAGAACAAACTACAATGAAAAGCAGCAATACTAAGACTTCATACATTGTTATAAATAATACATGTATTTAAGACATTTTACCATAAAATATCTTGCAAAATATTGATGTAAACTAAGTATTATAAAGTTGTTTATTACTTCAGGTGGGAAATATTCCATATTTCTTTAAATTTGATTCTTTTAATATATTGCACTTCATGGATGAGCTCAGTGCATCATCTGTTTTTGTCATTACTTCAAGGAACTACTAGTTTTTTTGTTAAATGAATAGGAGGCCTAATGGTTTCATATAACCAAATTATCAGCTGCCATTCAGGTCAAGATCTTAGTCTAGTCTTCATCGTTCAGTTACATCTTAGTTGTATGTCACGAACCCCACCGTGTGCAGTGAACTTGGTGATTTCAAGTGTCAATGATCATTTAGGGTGATTGTGTCCACTTATTTTTTCTAATCTAATTAGTGTAAATATGTTTTTGAAATTACAATCTAAGATCATAATAATATTTTATTTGATTTAATAATGATTTTAACAAATAATATATATTTACCCTTTAATATTTAAATTATTATTAAATAATAATTTAATTAAGTAATTCATACTTACCAATACATATGAAATGATTAATGTTGGTATACAACACAATTCAGTTACCATCCCACTGAGTCCCTTGGAACACGAATCATTTAATCCATATTGGATTAAATTAATGTAATATAACTTCTTTATTAAATACAACTATTTTCACAGAAAACTAAAACATTTTAAAGATTTTTAATGAATCAAAAGTGCCTAGATTTACAATTACAAATTGTTATAAGGATTGAAGAAAACACAGCATTAATGGTGACAGAGAAATTATATTTCCTTATTAATAAAAACCTAAGACATTACAAACACAAGAACTTCAGTTGGACCACTTATTTCATATCTACAATTATTTGATTGTAACAAAAATTTCATGCCAAAGTCTCCAATTAATTGGTAACAACAGAACATTTAAATTAAAAATATTAAACACATTCAATTGGAAAAGTCAAATTACATGATATAGAAATTCATCTAATTAGAAAGGGTAAAATGTTTAAGTTACACAAAAACATGCAACAACATATTGCATTTATCCACTAAATTATAGAGAACGTTTTAAAATTAATATTATACTATAGCACGGTAAAATTAATCTCAACAGAAATGTTCTGTACTTAATTTAAAATTATAAAATAATAGTACCAATAACTAAAATAGCGATAAAATACATAATAGGTTTTTAAAACAAAATATATAGTTTTAAAATTCAAAGTAACATATTATATTTCCTTTAAAAACACCAATAATAACATCAAAGCTACATAACAAGTGTTAAAAATATAAAAACTCACTTGTAAGATAAAAATTACTGTATTACTAAGTTAATAAAAATAAAATCAAAATTATAAAAATAATTTGTTTACAAAATAGTGAAAATATGCCAGTGTTTTAAAACTACATACTACACTTGTCTAAAGGGAGAAAGGAATATAAAAAGGCTAGCTTGGATACAGTGGCAGTGGTAAGTATATTTACCATTTACAATTCTCTTAACTACTTAACAATTTTTTTTTTATCACAAAGAATGTTTACTTGTAATTAAAATATATATTCTTAGATATTTATGAGACTTATGATCAGAGATTGAAATACAAACTGAGAAAAGAAATTAATAAAACACATTTTATTGATATACAGTAAACTCCGTTTAATACGCTTTTGTTTAAGGCTATTTCTCGCTCATTACAATTTTTTCCTCAGACTCTTGAATTACCTAAATAACAATTGTTTTTCTACCTCCGAACGCCTCAACCCATGGACCAGGGGATGATAAAAGTTGTAAAGCAGCATTAACATAAGCGACTAGTCAAAAGATACTTTTGTGCTATGGCAAGGTAATCAGTAACATCCTGTAACACTTTGGACGCTATTGATCATGTTACTTTGGCATGGAATGAAGTTCATCTCGAGGTTATTAAAAACGGTTTCATTAAAACGGATGTCAAATGGTCTCACTGTGAATTGGCAGTGGAATGTACTGTAACAAAATGGAGGAAGTCATATTTGATAACTTCTTCGACTACGTATCTATCGACGATAATATTGCAACTTGTGAGGTACGAACAATACAGGAAATTGTGAAAGATGTTGCGTCCACTGCGAGTGAGATTGATCATGATAATGAAGTAGACAATGAGCCTCTGCTGCTAGTAACACCTGATGCAGCATTTAGTACACGGGGTGATGTGAGAAGCTACATCATCACCAAGCCCGGAATTCCAGAAGACACTATCAAAAAGATTAATGAATTGGAAACATTAATTTTAAATTCTTAAAAAAAAATTCAAACAAAATGAGAGAAAATTATTTTAAGAAAATATAAACACTAGAAATATATCTACTCTATATAGTACTAATGTAATAGCACAGTGTATAGGTTATGGTTTCTCATTAAATGCATATATCTGGCTACGTACATTCGTCTTATTATTTCTTGTTTCATTCAATATGAAGAAATAAAATAGCACGCATAATCGTGAGTAGATACAGTATTCTCTTATAAGACGTTTCCCGTTTAGGACACTGTTTTTGGATAGTCCTTTGAAAATCGTATTAGGCAGATTTTACTGTGTGTGTGTATGTGTCAACACTATTTTCTTGTATTCACTTATCACTTTCACTATAAAGTACTTGAACAAGAATCTTACTTGGTATATATGCTATTCAACTTTCAAGGACATTAATTGTATGTCTACATTTCCGAGGTTTATTCCCACTTTAATTACATGTCCATATTTTTTAGGATTATTCTCAGTTTATGTTTGAAAATGAGGACATGTAATTAAAGTCCTTAAAAGTTGACTTGGATGTATATAAACTAAGTTTCATAGAGCATACATTTTTTACAGACAGTATGTGTCGGGTAACCTAACAATCAAAAAAACCAAGTGTATTAAGAATCTGGCAAATTGTCTTTTACAGAAATTTTCAGATATTCATACTAAGTGTTTTGGTTAATTTTCAACAAATAGAAAACCTATCATGGAATTAGTATCTGAACATGAGTCTTTGTACTATTTATATAATTTCTTTTGTCTCTGAATTTTACAAAATAATAAAGACTAACATTTTGGTTAAGTATATTTTATGATGAATAGTAAACAAATGTTTTATAAGTTTGCAAATTAAGAAAGAAGTGTTAATAAGTAGCTGAAATAAGTACAATATTATGAAATTAAAGCTTTTGAAGAAGCTTTAGAAAAAAAATAGAACTATACCCACAGATTCACTTTTATAGACAGTTTTTAATTTTCTCTACATTATAATTAAATCTTTATTTATAGTTTTTAAATATTTCTTTTTGCATATTTAAACTCTCTTTAACACATAGAATAAGCAGGTTTTAGTCTTTAAACATATCAGGCATTCAACATTTATATTTATTAATATATACCTAATACTAAAATAAATGCCAACTTAAACAGCAGTGCCTAAAATGTCTAATTCAACATTCCTACCATTACAATTCGACTTCATAAAATACAATATTAATAAACTGTTTGGCACATAATATAAGAAAAGGGCACTTCAAAGATAGATTATTGATCAAATTTTCCAACTTTCTATTAAGATTAATATATTAATAGTAATGTGTATATATATATATATAAAGTTGATAAATTACTATTGTAAATACTTTTATCCACTCTGGAGTGATTCGACAATGGTCAAGTGACCGAAAGGTGCCTCATCACAACAAGGTAAAATTATTGCACTTAGTGGTGGATAAAAGTATTTACAATAGTAATTTATCAACTTCATAAGTCAGTGCAACGGAAAAATAATGGACAACATAAAATATCAAGATATATATTACTACTATTATTATTTTTATACTGATATAATTTCGATACTGAGTAAATGCCTTTTATCTGTATTTATGAATTTCAGAGAATCTCCACTTTCAAAACACAAATTTAAAAACTATAGTATAGTTATAACAGAGCTCAAAGCCTTATGCTGATGACAGTTTAGTATTTATCTAATATAGACATTAAAAAACATTTGAAATATTCTGAAGCTTCTCTCTTTCACATCTTATATGCCACAGACGTAGCTAAATTTGCAAAACACTTTTTAGATGTGGTTAAATTTTGCTCAGATGTATAGGGTCCTACAGACATTATACAGTTTAACTCAACAATATTGTGACTGAACAAACATACATACTAGGACCAACACAATGTATAAGCTTAGCCCCTTTCAGAATGAATAGCCCCAAGCATGTTATGAGAGATAGGCCACCAGCACAGCAAGGTTACATATTGCCTTTTGAAGATTAATAGTAATCAAACATTAATAATACAAACATAATTCAAGCACACTTTTTGGAAAGTGGCTCTTGGAAATGAGAGGATGGAAATTATTATACCAGCGTAATATTAAGTCAAGAAATAACTTGTGGTAAACTTCAACTTTTTTTCTGATAAGCTTATTACTTTTAATATTAATCAATGTGTTGCATATGACATAGATACAAAGTGCTCAAACAAATCCTAGGATTTTGAACGAGAGTTACTGAAAGTCTGCTCAACATAACTAAACGGTTTGGAGAGAGTTTAACTTAAACTGAAATTAAAGAGAAATGAACAAATGTTTTTATTCACACCTTAATATGTTTCAATATTAGTTCCATTTGTTTATCTGCACACATCAAAGCAGTATTCGATTTCTTGCCAGTATCTTTGGTGTTACAGTCGTGATCACTGTTAAAATTCATTCACACAGATGTCTCAAATGTCTTCAGTCTATACAATGTTCTTTACATAACTATATATAAAAAGTACAAAGGGGTCAAATTCAGGGCTCTTTTGACCCTGATGTGACGGTATTGAGGCAGGGCGTGATCTTGCATTATTATGACTTGTTGTTCAATGTTTTTGATTTGAGGAAACAAAAATTGTTCAAGCATATCAAGATAAATTATGCCATTAGTTGTTCTTTTGGCAAAAAAGAAAGGGCTTATCACTTTGTCATATGTTAACCCACAACACACGTTTACTTTTAATGAATAGCACACTTGTTCTGGTACGTTATAGGTTGTTCTGAACTCCATATATGACGATTGCAACGATTAACAACACCATTTGTGTGGAAGGGAGTTTTGTTTGAGAAAAGCACTCTAAAGAAAATTGGGTTTATCACCAATCTCACTGAGTATGAAACTCTCAAAGTCTGTACATGATAAAGAAAACTTAATGATTTCAAATTCATATTGATGTTTAAATAGTTTAGTTATCCTTAGCAGTCTTCCATTATTGTCTGTTCACAATCTCAGTATTCACATCCTGTACATACACAGACATTTATACTTTCAAGCAGACTAACAAAATCGTGTTTTAAAAATATGGAAGATAGATGACCAATTCACTTTTTATCTTTTTCTATTACAATTATATAACAGACTAAACTGTTTTACATGTGTTTTTAATCTTAATATCAGTTTTATTTATTATTTACAAAATGTCTAATTGCTAAAGTTCAAAATTAAGATTGCAATTAAGTGCAATAAGAGAATCTTACTGTTACTCAGTGAATCCCACTAAAAAACTAAATACTATTTTACAAGACAATTGAAACCATTTAAAAAAAAACTGGCAATATATTGGCAACAGTTCAGATGTTTCTAAATCCGAACAACTTATTGTTTGCTCAATAAGTGATGATAATATCAACTAAAGGCTGAGCCTTTATTATACAAAGTCATTTTGTGCTCAACTGAGTATTTAAATATAATATCATTACATGTACAGTAGAGTCTCGAAATTCCCAATCCTGTATTTTTCAAGCTTCCATTAAATTCAAGCCTATTTGAAAGAAAACGATGAATTGGGCTTCCAAAAAATGTTTATAGCCATCCGGTATCCAAAGGAAAAAAGCTGAGCTTCCAAGGAATGTTCATATCAATAGGGTATGCAAAGAAATTAAGTCGGGCTTCAAAGAAATGCCCATATCAATACGATATGCAAAGGAAATAAGTCAGACTTCAAAGAAATGTTCATATCAGTATGATGTGTAAAGGAAATGAGCCGGGCTTTCAAGAAATGTTCATATCAATACAGTATGCAAAGAAATGAGCCAAGCTTCCAAAAAAAGGTAAAGTTATATCAATATACAAATTTTCATATCAGTACGGTATCCATTGAAAATGAGTCGGGCTCCCAAGAAATGTTCATGTAAAGTTCTATAAACTGATTTTGTGCGTTCTTAATTATAGTAATGTATAAGATTCATTAAAACACCTTATTTTTTCTAATGCACAGAAACGTATTTCTGTGTAATCCGAGGGGGTCTCGGTCCTATCTACCTCGAATTGTCAGACTCTACTGTATGTCACAAAACCAGACAATGTAAAATAATTTAATGTTCAACGATCTTGCTAAATAGCTTATTAAAACATTGTAGACACAGTGGTGACAAACCCATGATCCATAAGTGACCCGTAATGTCATTGTTTTTATCAAGGCTCCAATACTTACTTGTGGTTATAAATGGAATGTATATTAACCATCAGTGTGCAATATGCCACTGTGGTTTTAGTCCTGGGAATATCTCTGAATATTAGCCCTACAGTAGCAGTAGTTCTCATATTTGCTGAGTGCAAACTTTACTTGCTCTAATGTAAATATCAAACACATTACTTGTATATAATAATTTTTCTATCCATATGCAAATGTAGTACTTATCCAATACTTTCCAAAGGTAACATTACGTAACCATATTTACAAATTTATAACAGAGATGTTATGAGGTAATACCAATTATCACTCTACTGTAGGTATGCTAGAATGGCATGTTTTGTTTATTAATATTTTTATAAAACTTTACAAATCGTTTCTTAACTAAACCTGCAAATTTTCCCTAGTGAACAACTGCGATAGCTGTACAACTTTAGGCTCATACAAATCAGACAGATATTTGGTTAAATGTGAGAATTTTAGTTATAAAAATAAAAATTTGTATACTCTGGTTCAAGTATTGGCGGTTTTTTGTATTAGAGGAAAACCACTCTTCCAATTCAAGGTTTATATGACCATTAAGATTTTCAAATAAATAAAAATATATTGAGGCTTATTTATAAATAATTAATTTCACGAAGATTAGTTATAACATTACTTTTTCTTGTAATAGCCTGATTATAAATTATCATTAAGTAATGGAAAAGTACTGTCTATTGTAACTTAATGTAAGTAATAGTAGTAATTTATATTTCTATATCAACTTTAATAATGCAAATGTGGTAACAAATTAGATCATAAACTATAAATATAAACTATTATAAAATCTAAATAA
The DNA here is from genome assembly GCA_036971475.1 of Prosapia bicincta. Classification (NCBI taxonomy): domain Eukaryota; kingdom Metazoa; phylum Arthropoda; class Insecta; order Hemiptera; family Cercopidae; genus Prosapia; species Prosapia bicincta. Next base: position 72,396,103 of record JBAIZL010000004.1, read on the forward strand.
TATAATTTGTTTAAAATAATAGCAACAATATAAAATCATTGTGCACTGTAATATATCTCACAGTAGTTTACTAATAAGTTATTTTTGTATGCATACAAGCAAATTAAATTTGTGAATTTTTAGTTATAACAAAGCAAATTTTCTATATAATATGATGTTCAATGTTTTATGATTGACTATATTCATTAAAATTTGTTGAGATACATAGCAAAAATTAAAAATGGTGACCACTGAATGCCCAACTGTTATTTGATTGGATATAGACATGTTATTAAATTTGTTTATTAGTAACATGAAAAGCTGACTGAGAATACAATTAAATTATTAAACAGTAGCTAAGAAAATTAACCTAAAACATGAATATATATCAGAACATTCTTAAAGCTACATAACATCGCATCATTTAATTATGTTGATTGCTTATTTGTAATATAAAATACAGTGGGAGGGTTACATTACAGTTTTATACTTCCACTTTTATTTATACGTTTTTGACATCTTTTAAAAAATGTATGTCCTTAACACAGAGTAGATAAAACAACACAACAATTGTAATAAATATATATGTAATTAATATATTGAACTATAAAACCAAAAAGAATATTTTCTGATTGCAAACAAAGTAGAAGAGTATAGATATTTCCATGGATAAAGAAAGCTATATAGATCGCAAAAGCAGTATGATTAAAACGTTTTTGATATCTACAGAAATTTTATAGCTTGTTTCTATTGCAATCAGCTGAACTCTGTTAATGTTTCAATAATACTAACTTACTGTAGTTGTATTTCTCTTAAATTCTATATTAAAAGTAGTAAATGAAACATGTGTTAGCAATAAGTGTATACATTTTGTGGATTAAGAATGAGATGTGGTGCCCTAAAATGTGTCAAATAATAATAACAATGGAAATCATTAAAGAATTATTTATGTACCTCTTGCATCATTACATCTACTTTATTTTTCAGACAACATTCCTGGAGCGAGTTGAAGAAGCAATTCAACTCATCCCTGAAACTTGGTTATTTTAACTCAATTATTTTAATATGCTCTGAATTAAATAAATTCTATACTTTATAATTGATAAAACACTTCTTTCAGTTCAACATTTTAATTAGCCAATCACTACAAATTAGTTTCAAAATAACAATCACTGTTAAACAAAATTATATGACATTTGCTGGATGGGTTTGCTAATCAAGAATAATACAATACTTTTTTTTATGAAGTAGGTATCTTAAGTAAAAACAGTTGCATTGTTTTACCTCCTTTAAGTTTACTATCTGACATATAAAAAAATATCAGAGCTGGGAATAAACAGCTGGATGTCTGGCTGTTAAATTTATTTCTAAAATCTTTTATTAATAATTGTTAATTTTCTTTCAAATTTGTTTTGCAAAGATTATTTAACCTTACTGGAATCATGTTTCAATGTTTTGGGGATTAAAAGCCGTTTTGTTGGATTTTGTTATTTTTATACTCAGCATAAATTTGCTGCGTAAAGCTTTATATTTCACAATTTGTGTACAAAAGACCACCACAGTCGAGTTTAGTGTACCCATTTACAATCACATGTTTCTTTATCCTGTATAAAACTTTGGTTTGAGCACTTGAAATAATAGTTAAAAGTTTGTTGTGAACACTTATAATGTTGATAAATAAATTTTATTTCATAGGGAAAACTCACTCCTACAGATAATCCATATGGAGTGATCAATAGCAGCTGACACACGTTAGTTTACTTCAAAGTAGTAGCTTTAATAGTTTAGCTGCCGTGTCGGGTCAATAGGCAGAGCCGAAAACTGTAAGGCCACTATGCTTGACATTGTTGCTTAGTAATGTTTTATGTTTATTAGTGCTACTAACTGGTGTTGTTACTTTTAGAAAAATGAATGCACTGTATTAAACAACAAGCTTCACACTACTTACAGAACTAATTATGATGGTTTTTGTTTAATGGAAAAATGTTCACAGCATTATAAACATGGTGTTATTCTAGGAGCTGGTTGTCTGGAGTTACGGCCCAACACACTTGCTTGGTAACAGTTTTAGTGAAGTTTAGCTGCTTATTCGAAAAAAATGGTTTATTGAAAGAAGTTTATTTTTATATACTATATAATAATGAAATAAATCATTTTTAACGAAGTTTTATATTAACTTTTACTGTTGTTTTCCAAATTTTACAAAATTTGAAAAAAACAGAAATATTGACTAAATATTAAATTTAGTTGTAAAATAGTTAAAAAATTAACTCTGTTGAAGTGAAGTACAAAAATTGGTATACTTAGATAAACTCATCCATTCTTGGAACTAAATTAGATCGTAAATCCCGTTAAAAGTAAACTATTGTTTTAAAAATCTTACTTGTTATGAATCTTGTGAAACATTTATCAGATCAGCATTACTTATCTCTCAAGCATTACTTAGATAGAATATGTCTACACTTTTGTTCTATATACAAAATATTTTAAAACTCGTATATCAATCACATGTGACAAGTTTACAAGTCTTTCTGATAAGCACCAAAACCCTTTTCTCACGAGTCACCTTATTATGTGGGTAATCAGAACAACGAAATTGTAATTTTGTTGTTTATTTTTTACACACAAAACACAAAAAATATTCAGACAGTGTTGAACAAATGAGAAAACATAATCATCTCAAAAACAATGTCTGGCCAATTGGGTCGATGGAGTTTATTTAGGTATCATTCATGCTATTAAAAAACAATATCTGGCCAATTGGGTCGATGGAGTTTCTATAGGTATCATTCATGCTATTAAAAAACAATGCCTGGCCAATTGGGTCGATGGAGTTTATTTAGGTATCATTCATGCTATTAAAAAACAATGTCTGGCCAATTTGGTCGATGGAGTTTATTTAGGTATCATTCATGTTATTAAAAAACTATGTCCGGCCAATTTCCCACACATATGTTTAATATATATTACGATAAGAAACGTGTTTCGTACTTTGGTATTTTTACAAAATATTTTGGAATTTCTCCAGAAAAACGCCGATATTGTGGCTGGCAGCTAACATGTTAATTTGTATTTCTTATTACATTATTTTTGTAAATATATTTCTATGAATAAACTTATACTCAGCCATGCAATCACTATTAATGTATTACAGAAATGAATGAAATTAAATTCAGTAGTACTGTATGAGCAAATCACAAGGCAGTGGAGACAATAGATTCTAACAATGAACCAGAAACGAAATATTGGAAAACCCGGTTTTGATTGTTCCAAGAGAGGGACTATTTAGTGTATGGATAGAAAATATTCTGGAACTGGAAGTGGAAGATGTAAACCACATGACCGTCTAATTTGCTTCACAAAAATGTAACAAATCTAAGTTTTATATTTTTACTAAACTCAGTGTCAATACTATAAACTGATGTATAATAGTATCACAAATATGATGCAACAGAAATACATTAGCTCAATTTTGCATTGTAAATACATTCGTTTTAAACTATGTTGTAATTCTATTTATTTCTGCATATTTATTAATTTGGTCATCATTTTTTCATTTTTTAATATCATCATAAAATTTTAATCATGTGTACAATATAAAATGAGAAATGAAACAAACAGTTTTCCCAGGGTAAAAATATTTGCAGATCTATCTAATAAAAAATATATCAGTATTTTTGTTTTAATTTGTAAAAGAAATTTGGTTTCCGTCCGGAATACTGTGTTTTCTAGTGATCTTTTTTTGCCTAACCTTTTGATAAAACACAAATTGTTTAAAAATAATTTCTGCATGTGGTAAAGTATTTTAAAAACATGATAATAAAGAAACCGCACTCTAAACTCATAAATGAATCATTTATTGACTCATGAGTTAATAAATGATTGATTTGTGAGTTTTGTGTACGTCTTTTATTCTTTATTTGTATAACATAACTTCTCAAGCTAAGCTTAAAGAATAGTTGTATATGATAATATGTTACATAACATACTTTTTTTTGTATAAATAATAATTTTAAATTACATTATTTTGAGACTTATCAGGCTGCACTAAAATTTAATTTCATTTTAGAATCTTCAGTATCTTATTTTAACCTAAAATATCTAACCAAAATTTTAGGATATCCATTTCATTATTGTTTGTATATTTCTGGAATCTCTAACTAGAATGTACTGACATCTAAATTTTAATTAAAAATATATAAAAAAATACTAATAACCCAGCTCTGTGTTTTACAACAGGTAGAAAAATATTCTGATTTACTGCTTAACAGTAATTTAGGACTCCACCGACCATCTATTAGTGTAGAAGACAATCAGCATAAGTAAAAGATGCAGGCTTAGATGGCAGCACTTGTCACTCATCTTCAGGGCGCCTCTCTCGCCTACACGACATGCACCGACTGAAAACATAGCCATTTTTTTATTTTACAATTTTAAAGCAAAAATAAGGTGTTTGAGATATAGCACTTCTCCCTTGCACCAGTCAAATAAAATATTGTAAGTTGCATTTAAAAAAATAATGTTTAGTAAAGCTAAATTTACAATATATTCAAATCAGCTGTTTGAGAACAAACATCCTTCTTCTTCAAAGTTTAAAAACACATTTGAAAAATGTTTGAAATATATATTTACAAAAATAATTACTGGAATAATCATTAATCACCATCAATAATAAAATTTTTCTGGCCTTTCAATAATAATAATGACATTGTCATCAACGACTATAACTAGGCAATTTCTGAATAATAACTATACTAAACAATAGTTTAGAATATATACATAGTTATATTCAATGATAATGGTTTTGTCATTGAAATCCATGAGAGTTAATTTTTATTAAAGTATTACTTTTTTCACAAGCAAAGCTAAAATTTTTTGTACGAGATTAATTGATTCATTATTGTATTCTTTATTTATATCTTAATATTACACAAAATTACATAATAGAAAAGTTTAATCAAATGATATAATAAAGTAACTGCAGTATTTTTTAAACCCTATGCAGTTTATAAAAAAATTAAATGAAACACTAATTTTCTTATCAATATTTGAAAACATCAAAACCTCTAGGAAAATATATGAATCAGATTTATTACTATTATTAGAGTATTTATTATCTTCTTTATAGTTTAAATGTAACAAATTTAATAAGTTTTTGACAAATGTACAATACTATTTCAGATTAATTATTACACTGATTTCTTCCTTTCAATTTTATAAAAGTTAAATTACAATTTTATTATTTTAATAAAATGTAAGACTTTTTTAAAATGGAAGAAAGCTTATTTGACCATTTAATAGAATAAAAATACAAAACAACATGCTGTGATGATAGGTAAATGAAATAGTTGGGAGGGTGACTTGAGGCTTACTTGCTTACATTAAATAAGCAACATGACAACAATTCCAATTATAATTGTTAATAAAGCAATTCTTTAAGTGAGTTTTAATAGTGAAGCAAGTACAAAAATTTGTATGTAAGCAAGTATGGTAGTTAACAACATTATGAAAGACATGTTAGTGATGGTGTGTGATCCTACTTAATGTTGTCTAAGTGATGAACCTTCATAATGTCGACCCCTGTAAGACTCTTGACCATCTCTGGCACTTTGGTGACAATATGAAGGACTTCCCCAGTTAGTTTAGCTGCACCTATATCTCCTTGGCCGCTGGATACCATAGTGATCTTCTTAGCTTGAGAAAGCGGCGCAGCAACTTCAGCAGCAATCTACCAAAATGATACCTTGTTAGTCTAAGAGTAAAATATAAAAAGAAAACACGGGAACAAATAAATTGATTTCAGAACAGTCACTTGAATATATAATTCTACAATTTTTTCGTTTGCACTATTTATTCTTTAGGATTGTAACTCATAATTCTCAGAAAAAAATTCCTAGAGATTAAAAAAAATTAATTGTTCAATGTATAAATGGTTTTATCCTAGCATTAATTTTAAAAATTAAAAAGTTTTAAAATGAAAGACTTTTTTACTTTTATTTTTCCATTATTAAAAATATGCCATTTAAAATAATATAATGATAATAATAAACATATATAAAATAGTCAAAAATAAAATAAATGAAAGCAAATTTTCTTTGTTTGAAAAAAGTATTTTCAAACTACAAACAAAATTAAAGATATATACATAAGGTAAAAAACATATACATAAACAAATTTAAAAATTAAACAAAAAATAATAATAGTATAACATTTTATTAGAAATATTCTTATTATAAACAAGGAAAAAACTTGACACTGCCCATCAATTACATCTTTTAAAATTCCTCAAATATTGTATATGATACATATGTCATTTCAATTTATCACAACCAATTTGTTTAATTTTAATGGTTGCTCTATATAACTGACAAAGTGTAATGAACCTTTGTGTTATATAAAAAAACCTATGCCAGAGTATAAAGTAGATGGAAGACCACCATAGATGAACCTGTCATTAATTTGCCCTAGTTTTAGAGTTGGATAATATAATATATAACAAGAAATGTAAACGTGATTGTGGTAAAAGCTTTGGAAATGAAAGAGTTCAGGTGAAACACTACAATTACCAAAAGAGTATTGGTGTGTCTTGATGTTGAAAATATACACCAGGGGTTTATCGAAAGTAACTATGATAAAATCAAAATATGGCAGTTTTAATCCTAAGTTGTTTAGAAATTATTATTGAACATCTATTTGAATTATTAATGTATCAAATAGAGCAGGTGAATATAGCTACTCATAATGTCTTAGAGGATTTATTAAAACTATCTTGGATACTGGATAGACAGGTTTAATAAAGAACCTGTCGGGGTGGTTACTCACTTACAATTTTCAAATTCCTGTATATTTCCTGGCCTAAAATAAAACAAAATTGCTGGTTTTTTTCCGATCTACGTTCAGTAATAATAATGCAATCTCCATACCCAGTATTAACTTGTAAGTATAATACAAGTTAAAATTACTTGGATGGATATTATAAAAGGCAAGTAAGAGAATATCAAGTAAGGTGTCATCACACATATACACGTAGCCTAATTGGATTGGACACTCATTACTGACACTAGACTGTGGACTTGGTCGTCCAAAAACATTATTGTCCCTGCCAGCAACCACATCATTTGGTAAATGGTAATGACAACCCCAACCCTCAATGAGTGTCTGTACAATACACTGACACAGGCCAACAGGACAGACTGCAGTTTAGGTAATTGTAAAATTAACATCTCTGATAAAGTCAGATAAGTAATTTTTATAAAACTTATTCGTATTTTTTTATAATTGCAATAAAACTTATTTCATGTTGAACATAGAAGGTGAATCCATCAGATATGTAATATTTTGGATAACACATGGAAACATATTTTTAGATAGACATTTTGTTACTGTAGATAAAATATTCCACATTTTGGCTATCTTAAATTATTTACAAACATATTTTATTGCTCCTTAAGAGTTAAAAGTCAGAATTTTATCACAATCTGTTCAACTCTATTTGCTAGTAAAATATTTGAATTTTCATAGCAGTTTTTGAAACTATGTTTCTTGAGATGGAAACCATATGCTACAATATACATTTGGTTTGTATTTAATATTTTATATGACTTTTTTCAAAAAGGCTTGCAATTTGTAAAAAATTGGTATTGTGGTAAAGAAATAGCAGATCTAGGGTAAAGCTAATTTTATATTAAATTCTGAACATCAATATGAAATAGAAAGTTTTTATTCGTTAAAAAATGGTTTAGATATACAAGGGAATAAGAATGTTACCTTGGGTAATGTTTCAAGCAACATGTCCACCATGGCGGCTTCCCTGTATAAGGGAATAACAAACTTGTGATTAATACATACTTACCTTGGGTAATGTTTCAAGCAACATGTCCACCATGGCGGCTTCCCTGTATAAGGGAATAACAAACTTGTGATTAATACATACTTACCTTGGGTAATGTTTCAAGCAACATGTCCACCATGGCGGCTTCCCTGTATAAGGGAATAACAAACTTGTGATTAATACATACTTACCTTGGGTAATGTTTCAAGCAACATGTCCACCATGGCGGCTTCCCTGTATAAGGGAATAACAAACTTGTGATTAATACATACTTACCTTGGGTAATGTTTCAAGCAACATGTCCACCATGGCGGCTTCCCTGTATAAGGGAATAACAAACTTGTGATTAATACATACTTACCTTGGGTAATGTTTCAAGCAACATGTCTACCATGGCGGCTTCCCTGTATAAGGGAATAACAAACTTGTGATTAATACATACTTACCTTGGGTAATGTTTCAAGCAACATGTCTACCATGGCGGCTTCCCTGTATAAGGGAATAACAAACTTGTGATTAATACATACTTACCTTGGGTAATGTTTCAAGCAACATGTCCACCATGGCGGCTTCCCTGTATTCTTTGTAAGCTTCAGCTTTCTTAGTCATCTGCTCAGCTTCGGCTTTAGCTTTAGCCTGCACTGCGAATGCTTCTGCTTCACCTCGCACCCTCACTGATTCTGCTTCAGCCTCGGCTTCTAATATTACTCGATTACGATTAGCTTCGGCAAGTTTCTCTAGTCTAGAAATAACAAAATGAATAGACAAAAAATTATACATCACTATCAAACAGAGGCATGTGTTTAAATTACTCAGCACAAATTCAAACATTATTAAACTGGTATCAAGGAATCGTTGATACTTAATTCTCCATTGATTAAAAGAATGATAGGGATTCTTGTTTCCTTTTAACTGTTAAAATAGGTATGTGGTGAAATTTATAGGAAATATAATTAATTATCAATTATGTTTTACTTAAGTATTAGTTTCTTTGAATGAATTAAACAATTAGAGCAAATCGTGACTATTCGAAATCATGAAAATAACTATTATTTATGAAGCAACAAAGACGATAGGAAGCATTTCTGGTCAGTTTGTCATTTCTTTTCTCACTCTCACTTGAGAAGGATCGCCACTCTCTCTCTCCCCTCGTCTCTGGTAGTTACTAATACACCACCACTTCTTCATACATGTCGAAACAAAATATAAAGAAAAGGTAGTTCTAATTTCTCTATTTATACAAGTTGAAATGGCTATTCTGAAATTAAATTGTAATTGTGAACTGAAGTCTATATTTTTAATTTTAAACAAATCATTACTTTTATTCAATATTTTTCTCACGCTTTCAGAAATGTCTATTCATAAACATAGGTTGATGTATTGTGTAGCATATTACATTAAAATGGAACTTTCTTATACGAACAAGGTATTTACTAAATTCATTATTAGAGAATATCATGTAGGTCTATATAACTTGAAAGAATCGAGAATTGAAAGAAAAATTTGAGAAATGGAATAAAAAATTTTAGGTATCGGCCCATCTAATATTTTCAACTTTTTTCCACTGTAATTAAAATGTGTTTCCCATTTTCCTTCTATTCCCTAAAAAGTAAGATATGAATATTTTGCAACCTCGACCCAAATTAAACACTATTAATAGCAAGTCATACACATTACGTTACACAGAAAATATCACTATACAAGTAGCTAGTTGAAATAGTTGCTTTAATAGTAAAGTGTACATATGAGCGCAACATAAAATAATGAGCAATTTACAGGTTCTACTTAATGTGTATGTAGTGATAGTAAAAAGGTCACACTATAATATTAAACAGTAAAAAGGGTAACAATGAAAATTTTGGTTTACAAATATAAAATTTTAAAATTTATAAAAACCAGATTTAAATAAGAATGGCATGTCATGCATAAAATTAATAATTAAAATGAGTAAAGAAAAAGTGAAGACAAGTAAAATTGTAGCTAGGAAGACCAATGACAGCAAGAAAAATTAAGAATAAAGTCAATAATAAGAATATCTCAAAAAACCATAATTAAACAGTTATAGTGAAATAAAACTTTTTGTACAAAACCTGACACTGTAGGGAAAGTCGACATCAAGCCCAGAAGCAATGACAACACATCATATGATCGACTAACCCATTTCTTAGAAGTTTGTGATTGGAGTAAGTCTCGTCACTTGAGGAGGGTAACAGGCAAGGGAAAGCCTGGACAATGAAGGTTGATTTAGGGTGGTTTGAGAAGTCACCGGCGACCCACTTTTGAATTTTAAAAAAGTGTAGGTCAATGAGTATGCCATGCTAAGTTTTTTAGTAATGGCAACCTAAAATATGAGTGAGTTTCCTAATCATTTTGGAGATTTTACTCCCAAAAGAGGGGTTTTCAAACATGGTTTTGTGTTGCGTTTCTTAAGTGATAAATTCAGTAAGCAAGAGGAAATAATACCCGCACTTTTGTTTGATTTTTGTTTTTTTCCAAAAGTGACAACTATAAAACGTTATTTTAAATATATAAATTCTAATATAAAGCTATTGTATTATATATATATATATATATATATATATATATATATATATATATATATATATATATATATTTAGGTTAGTTCTAGTAGAGCTTAAAGCTTATTTAGGAATTTTTGGACTTGATAGGAGACTGACAGACGTACCTAAAGGCAATAGTCAAAAACTGCAATCTCTTTGGAAATAAGCACATATAAAACACATATAAAACACTTAATACACTTTTATTTGAAATATTTCGATCAACATGATCTTCTTCAGTCAAGAAAGAGAAAAACAAAAGATCTTTTGTATACCATAAAAAAAAGCCAAATCAACTTACAACTTAAGGGTTAAATCTCCGCGAGTTGGGTTTTTTAAATTAATGTCCAGTGACTGGTTCTCTGACAGATTTTGGCAACCATTAGCAGAGGTTCTGGGCCGGTTTAGAAAAACTTGTACAAAATTTTATCTGCATCGGTAGACCTTCTGGTGCAAGGTGGAAGGGTGGGTAGGCAATAAATTATTAATTACTCAAATTTTGTACTTTGTAATCAACCTGTTCAAAATAACTGTTTTAAAGAGGGAAAATTCTTGAAGAAAAATATATTAAAAATATTAAGTTTTTCCTGATCGTCTTTACAAGCGCAATGACCACAGAAATTTCAGACAATATTTTAAATGTTGAATGTAACAGTTAAACCAAGATTAAAACATTGTTTTGCCAGTGATAACTTCTTAAATAATTTAGACATTGCTATTGTTAAAACCTACTTGTATTTTTCAGCTTCTGCTGGTCGCCGCACTGTAGCTTCTAATTCCTTTTGTTTCCTCAATATTTCTTGTTCCTGAACAGCTATTTCTTGAGTTCTTTCAACAACTTTTATTTGCATTTGTTCTTCTTTAATACGCTGTTTTGTTTTTGCTGCTTGAAGTTCATAAGCTAATTCTGCATCAGCTTTCTATTATCAATCAGAATCAATCTCTTAATAAATAAAGAATACTTTTTAAAATTCAGTTTATAAGAATTAAATCATGCATAAAGTAATATGTATAATGTAATATGTATTTCACGCCTTCCATTATTTTTACCTTATGTGATGAGGCCCTTTCAGTCACTTGGCCATTGTCGAATCACTGAATTAATTTTCTCTATCTAGTATAGAATAATTGTTTACAATTAACAATAATAACATTATATATATAAAGAAATAAGTCAAATTACAACAGTACCAATAAGTCGTTGGCAAACAGTACCAACATCATCAGGAATATTAATATATTAATATTAATAGGTTTATTATTTCTGATGATGTTGGTATTGTTTGCCAACGAAAAGCTTTGAATTGTAAATTCAATTATAATTCTTGTATTTGTATTTTGACTTAGTTCTTTATTAATACAGACTGTTATTGTAAAGGGGTTATTAAGTTTAGCGGAGCAGCATCGATACAGTCACGGGCTAGGATGGCTACGCCACCTCTAGCTCGATCTTCTGTAACGAAGTTCGATTTAAAAACTGAATACTCCCTTAAATGGAAATTATGCGCTTCGTGGAGATGTGTCTTCTGTAGACATACAAGCATTGGATACACATCTCGCGCAAGTACTTTAAGATCTTCTATGTGACTCCTAACACCGCTGACGTTCCATTGTATCACTGACTTGCTAATTGCAGACATTATCAATTTAGCAATGGATTTCTCTGACACCCATTGGTTCGCTCTCGTTTGCCCGTGACGTTCGAAGACGTCTCAGGCTTACATTCCTCAGATTCCATATCCACCCGTTCAGGGATGGAATCTGAGGAAGATTTCGATTTCGGAGGGGTTTTGTTACCATGCCCTCCTTAATTTATACATTTTTTAGCACCCAACATAGTTGGTGTCAATTTACTGGTTTGGAATACACTAGGTTGTTTCGCTGTATTCGGTTGTAGTACTACTTTGGACGCAACAGACTTTATACTGCTAGGCGAATCTTTTTGTCCGGAGATGCATATTTCATGGACGAACTTGGTTCGGCCACCTAATCCCTCCGCGGAGGTGCTCGGTAGAAGAAGCTAATCACGTGACGACTTTGCAGGTTCTTTAATATTCAAAGATTGGCCTCATGTGACTAGCGAGAGTAGACGGGAAACTTGGTCAGTTAGAACTTCTATCTTTTTTACCAGGTCGGCACAGTTTGAACAGGACGATGTCGTAGCAGTCACAGTAGCAGCATAGGTCTTACCATCAACCTTTGGTTGGGCGGACCTATAAATTTTCCTTGCCTGTGAAAAGGATATTCTATCCTTAGCCATGACGCTCTTTAAAGTTAGGACAGTCGTATGATCGCGCCGCGTGGTCACCGCCACAGTTGCCGCACTTTAGGGAATTTATGCACTCCATTTCTTCATGGCCTTGCTCACCACATTTACCTCATACACTCGGCTTCGAACAGGTAGTGCTAATATGCCCGAAACGCTGACACTTGGAGCAGAGTCTAGGGTTAGCCACATATGGTCTTACGAAGAGCCGTTGGTATCTATGGGGGCCCACAGATACATTGACCTGATCGAAAAAAGAGGTAATTTTTTAAAGAGATCTCGTTTGTTTCTCATTGCAGGTTGCCACCATAATTGTCCCATTTCGTAGTTTTTTTATAGAGACAACAGGTCCACCAGCACCGGCAGTTATTGCCTTATTGATAAGAAAAGGAGAAACTTTTGACAGATCTTTCCCCTCCTCAGCACTAGAAAATATTAAATATTTTGGTGATGGCAATGTCTGTGATGTTACCACCATCAACTTTGTACTCGCATCAATAATTTTAGGATCGCCAGGAGAATCCTGGCGGGTCCTCTTTAGACTAGTAATAATTGACGAGGTTTAGTTAAAACTGTGTTTTAGTTAAGTTTATGAATTTATTGTTAGAGGTGTGGATTGGTTCTAAGCTATTTTTTAGGTAATGTTGTTGTTTTGATGTGTGGATTGGTTCTAGGCTATTTTTTAGGTTATGTTGTTTTGATAAATTTTCGATTTTTATTTTTTGTCTATTTATTGTGTTTGTTTTATGTTTTATTATAATTTGTTGTGTTTTTTCGTGTATAATAGGTGTGAGAGTATCAAAAGTTTTCATTATTTCCAAATTGGTTGTGTAAAGTTGTAATTTGATTTGGCTTTTTTTTATGGTAGGCAGATTTAATGTTTTCTTTAATTATGTGTAATTCGGCTATTTTTGTTACTTTATTGATAATTGTATATTGTTTATTTTTTAAGTGTAATTTAGCGTATTTTGGTGTTATATTAAGTGTTAAGCGTTTTTTATTAAAATTTATTTCGTTGATGCAATTCTGGAGTTTGATTTTGAGGTTAAGATATTTCCGGTACAGTTGTTTAAAATAGCCTAGAACCAATCCACACCTCTAACAAAAATAAATTCATAAACTTAACTAAAACACAGTTTACTGAAAAAGAAAAAATAATAATAACAAATTCCTTCAAAAATAACCTACCTAATTTCAACAAAAACCTAATAGTTGACACAGAATCTAACATCCACAAAATTACCCACCAAAATACTGAACACATAAGAAACAATATTAATAATAAAATTAACCTAAAAAAAAACGGAAAAAACAAAAAAACAGAACAATATATAAATAAAAAAGAAATTATAAAACTCAGAGAAAAACTAGAAAACAACAACTACTTAATATTAAAATCCGACAAAACAAATACACCAGTAATAATAGAAAATACCAAATACATCGATTCAATGACTAACTACATAAAAGAAAATAAATACGAACAAATCCCAGACCCAACTAGCAAATACCTTATTACAATAAAAAACTAAATAGTTACTCACGAAATACCTTAAACTATAACAATAAATTAAAATACCACACAAGACTATACCCATTCAAACCATGCACACCAATATTAACAGGCATACCTAAAATACACAAACCCAACAAACCATTTAGACCACTAATAAATTTCACAAAAGCACCATCTTACATAATCACAAAAATACTAGACAAAATAATAAGATCTAAAATACATATCAACAACACATACAATATAAAAAAGGGATATGAATTAATTAATAAAATAAAAAACAAAAACAAACAGCAACACAAAAATAATAAGTTATGACATAACTAACATGTACCCTAGCATACCAATAGAAGAAACCATAGAAATAATGAAAAACAAACTAATACACAATAACGAAAAAAGAAACACAATAGATAGTATCATTACACTAACCAAACACATATGTAACCAAAATTACTTCCAATTTAACAATAAATACTATAAACAAACAACTGGACTCCCCATGGGATCACCCATATCATCAGTCATGTCAGAAATATATCTACAACACTTTGAACAAATAATAATTAAACCTATACTAAACACACACAATATTTCACTATGGACAAGGTATGTAGACGATATACTTGTAATATACCAACTTACCATTCACAACGAACACATCATAATACTAAACAAACTAAATACATACAACGAAAACATACAATTCACCGTCGAAACAGAAACATAGAACAATCAACTATCTCGACACCACATTAAATATAAATGATAATAAAATAGAAACCACAGTCTACAGGAAACCTACTTCCAATAACATCACAATACATGACAAATCTAACCACCCCTGGACACAAAATGAACACTTACAGTAACATGACAAATAAAGCAATAAAATACACACAGGATAACAAACAAAAATTAAATGAAGAATTAGATAACATTACTAAAATAGCAATAGAAAATGGATACAACAAACACCTTATAAAAAATATATACAATAAATTCACAAAAAAATCTAACCTCAACACAACACTACAACCGGAACACAAAAATAATAAAAATAAAAAAATCTACCTAAAATATAAATACACCAATAACAAAATAGAAAAAATAACAAATATATACAACAAAGAATACTACACTCCAACATATAAACCAAACAACAAAATAATAAAATATCTTAATAACACAAACCACAAAACAAATTCAGAAAAACATAACCTATCAGGAATTTACAAAATTACATGTAACAACTGTAACACATTTTACATAGGGAAAACAACCAGATCATTTAAAATAAAATTTGAACAACATTATAGAGCATTCAAAAACAAAAATTCAAAAGTATCAAATGTTGTAGCACACCTAATATCACATAAACATGAAATACCAAATTACGAAAATAACGTAACCATACTTGAAATAAATAATAACCTAATAGAACTAAACTCACTGGAAAAATACCACATTTATAAAAACATACACAACAATTTAATGAATAAACAAACAACATATACAGAAGACATACTATTCAAAAACATTATACACAAGACTCAAGAGGAAACGTGTATGACGTCAACAATTACAAAACACGACGGACCGAACATCCACACCAGAAAAGAGAAAAAGTAATCAGTGATTCGACAATGGTCAAGTGACCGAAAGGCGCCTCATCACACAAGGTAAAATCATTGCACTTACTGATGGATAAAATTATTTACAATAGTAATATATTAACTTCATAAAGTCAGTGCAACGGAAAAACAATGGATAACGTAAAATATCAAGAATATATATATATATATATATATATGAAGTTAATATATTACTTGTGAGTAATTTTATCCACCATTAAGTGCAATAATTTTACCTTGAGTGATGAGGCACCTTTCGGTCGTTGACCATTGTCGAATCACTGATTTTTCTCTGCTGTGGATGCTCGGTACGTGAAGCCGGTGTTTGTAGACGTTACGCGCACTTTTTCTTGATCTGTGTGTATGATATTTCTGTATAGTATGTTTTCTGTATATGTTGTTTGTAGATTCATTAAGTTGTTGTGTTAATTCGTTAAGTTGAAGTGTGACTTCATAAAGTCAGTGCAACGGAAAAACAATGGATAATGTTAAATATCAAGAATATATATATATATATGAAGTTAATATATTACTATGTAAGTAATTTTATCCACCATTAAGTGCAATAATTTTACCTTATATATATATATATATATATATATATATATATATATATATATATATATTTTAGGTTAGTTTTGGTTGGTAAAGATTATTTAGATTTTTTGGACTAGGAGACTGACAGACTTACCTTGGTAAGAGTCCACTCTGTAGTCTTGAAATAGAAACACATAAAAGACAATTATTTTATTTCATTCTCTCATATTTCTTTTTGTGTTTCCTCTTCGATTGACAAAGACCACTGTGTGGTTGAAATATATCATTGTTTAAGTGCTTTTATATGTTTCTATTTCAAGACTACAGAGTGGACTCTTACCAAGGTAAGTCTGTCAGTCTCCTAGTCCAAAAAATCTATATATATAATATATATATATATATATGAAGTTAATATATTACTATGTAAGTAATTTTATCCACCATTAAGTGCAATAATTTTACCTTGAGTGATGAGGCACCTTTCGGTCAATTGACCATTGTCGAATCACTCAATGGTGATAATTATTAATGGTGGATAAAATTACTTACATAGTAATATATTAACTTCATAAAGTCAGTGCAACGGAAAAACAATGGATAACGTTAAATATCAAGTGTGATTCGACAATGGTCAATTGACCGAAAGGTGCCTCATCACTCAAGGTAAAATTATTGCACTTAATGGTGGATAAAATTACTTATAGTAATATATTAACTTCATAAAGTCAGTGCAACGGAAAAACAATGGATAACGTTAAATATCAAGAATATATATATATATAAATATATATATATATATATATATATATATATATATATATATATATATATATATGTATGTATGTATATATACATATACAATGATTTCTAAAATTAAAACTACTACTACTATAGTATAATCATGTTGAGTAAATCCCTTTCAACCAAGATCTCACGGTAAATAGAATTAGATTTAGGAATATAGAGGTACTGCATTTTTAAGCACATATGATCGTAGTAGTGTACTGGCTGGAAATCAAAGGTCTACTTAGAATATAAACTAATTTTTTTACAAGGACTATATATGGCTACTTGATGAATCATAGTGATATTATGTGCCTGGGTGATGAGTAGTTTGGCGTTCAGATGACATGCAACTCTCATAAATAACTCAGCTTCCAGAGTCTTTTACCAAATTGCACAGTTGCATTAGATCAAGTATGTAGTTGTATGTAATGGCAACAAAACCAATAAATGTTGTTGTATCAATGGAAAAATGACTTAAATTCATTGAGCTGAATCCATAAAAAAGAAGTCATTAAAATTGATTGCTCGTGTATGGCATTCATAATTTCATGGGTGTCAGAAGCAAAACAGAAATGAACTGGATTTTTTTTCATAACAGTTTCAAAATACAGTTACTGTTTTTTGCAAGAGATAGATAATTGATCTAAGCCAAAACAGCTAAAAATAAGTATTTAGTGATATGTGTGAATGCATGTGTGAATGAAAATGGTAGAAGACTCTTATAAGTCTTTTGTTTACAAAAAAAGGATGTTTCTTATATATTTGTGTTATACAGTGTTGTGATGTATTTTAAAGACATTCATTATTATTTATTCTTTTTTAATAATGATTGTAAGAAAATTATTATAAGTATATTTTATTTAAAAAAATTTATTTTGAGGCATCATCCACTTAATCTAAACACTTATTAAACTGTACACTACTATTATAAGTTTATTATTAACATTTTATAATTATTAAAATATATTTAATTTTATTCATAATTATAAGCAATAGAAACTTGACTAATCATGTGTTGTCATTAATCACAGTCTTTCGCAAAAGAGGTTGGGGGGGGGGACTGCTGTATTCGTTAGCTGTCAACAAACCATTACTTCTTCTGTTACTGCTATGAGACACTTTTCCTCTTCGTTAACAATTACACTTTTCATTTCACATTTTCCTGTTTTTTGCCTTTGAATAATATAGATAGTCATTTTAAGAAGTGAACAATTAGTATTAAATGTGTTTTTCTTTAGAGAAAAGGTGATTATCATAAACTGTGTTGCAGACCACAGTAAAATATTAAAAAAATTGCACAGACGAGTTTGTTGTGATGAGCAGACAGAGTATAACTTAATCAATGAAAAAACAACATTTTCAAGTTCATATCTTCTGTCGAATCCTCTTTTGAGCTATTAAGCTGCAAGAAAATCAATGGAAAAACCATAATTATCTACTCTTTTTGAATGGTTTAGACAGAAGCATATTGAAGGAATTCTAAATTCTGGACCAATAGTTTGTGAAAAAGCAAAATAATTTTACAAAAATTTGACGACTGAAGAAACATTTAATACTTAGGTTTAAAACTCGTTACTGTTTAAGACAGACATTTAAGCAGAAATTGATGGCAAGACTTAGCTGCAAAGAAATAATCAATTCATTGCTACCAGCACTGACTAAAATACTCCCTCCAAAAACACTTGCTGTACAATTTGAAAAACGGGGTCAAAAAACTAGGACAAAATAACTAACAACAATGACTGACCGTTATGATATGTTAAATATGACTAGCATACCCAAAAACCTCATTTGGTAATTGTAAGAATTACCAGCTACCTACGATATTTTTGAAAATTGTTCAAAACCACCAAGTAGGACAATATGCACAAGAATATTTTTTATTGTGATCACAAAGTTATTTTTTTCAACTTAAAGTATGGTAAAAAATTCAGTGCAGGGGAATAAGTTGTGAATAGGCCGTGGAGTTACAAATGTTTTGTGACGTCACAACTGACGTCAACTTGTAACTTCTTTCCAGCTGCTATTGTGCTGTAATAACATCATTTATCAACAATTTTCAACAATATAAAGTATTATTCTTCGTTTATCAGCTTATTTAAGCAATATGATGTATTATGTTTTCAATTTTGAAGGTAGTTGTGTAATACTAACTGAAGATAAAAGTCCATCTGTTTTTAATTATTGGTGTAATTATACATATAATTATAAGTATCATAGTGTGAAAATATTAGGTGTGTGACTACTAGTATTTACTTTTAACTTTTCTTCCATGTTTAAAAATTACAAAATTAAACTGTGTTATAAAAGAAGTACTCATTGTTTATGTTTTGCATTTTTAAAGTAGTTGTGTAAAATTAATTGAAGATAAATTAATTATTCAATTTCCGTCTGTTTCTTAATTATTGGCAAACTGTACAACAAGCGTTCTGTATCTGGCCACTTATTTTTTTGTAAATAATAATTTACTTTACAAGGTTGGCTCTACCACTTTAATTTTGTGGCAGAACCCTTTTTTTGTAACGAGGTGAGTGTAAATTTTAAATGCAATATTTTCTGTTTTGTGCGTGAAATAGTGTCTGCAAGTGTTTTATTTTGTTCTTGTGCGCAGTTTTCCGGCTTACTATCACAAAAAATTAGGTTTATGCGGGATTTTAATACATCTATAAGGTATGTGGTGCTGCAAAGAGCTAGTTAACATTGATGTTTTTCCTTTGTTAAATTTGTAATTTTTTGATAGTAAACAGCAAGAGTAGTCATTTTGCGAGTTACTAATTCACAAGAATTATGTCAAAAGCATTATAATGAGTGAAAATGTTTTTTTTTCAGATATCTAGACATATTTAAGCTATGTATGTAGAGTTAGCGTGACGTCATGAAACTTTGTATCACTCCGATGGCCATTCACAACTCATTCCTCCGCACTGAATTTTTTTATCCTACTTTAAATTGAACAGAAATAACTTTCCGAGGACAATAAAACAAATATTTTAAAGGAACAGAAATTATTTTCTTCTGTGTGACTATTACAACCACCCAAAAGATTAGATGGATAAAGCTAATTCCAGTGAATGGTGTTATGATATTTTTGTACCATCTATCATAAAATTTCTGGATGAGAAAGAGATATATAAAAAACTTTTTCCGTATAATACAAACTCCTTTACATCTATCAATATCTATAATGAAAATAAAGAAAGGTCAAATTTATGTCTATTATCTACCCCTAATGTGACTTCCTTAATACAATCACTGGACCAAGGTGTGATGTCCTGTCTGACACAAATGTGTAAAAGGTTTTCCTCCACTTTCCTTTACAAGAACGTTGTATTACTTCAATGAAAACACTTTTGAAAATATGATTAGGATAAAAAATCTTAATATAGTAAAGATACCATTTTAACATTTATGAAGTTAGGGGAAATGTACCTGCAAGTGCGTTAAATCTTTCCTGGGCTGAATCTCCAATCAAGACTATGACAAAGGAAATGTAGAATGGAGAGAGGTAAAAGATTGTTTCAAGTTCCCCCCATCTATTCCAGATTTCACTAATTTATGGGCTAAAAAAAGTGTTAAAGTAGAGATATTTCAACGTCACTCTGATGGCGCACATTGCTATGGCAGCACATGTATTACTGCATCTACTCTATAACAGAGTGATCCAGGGGACGATGAGGGTGACAATAGTGACAGTGTGTGTGATAATTCATTCAATAAAGTATCTTGAATAATGTAGCGTCTGTTTACCTGTGAAACCCTTTCCCAGACACTAAAGTCCAGTCATGCTGCTAATTGGAATATACTGCATGGGTATCAAATTAGGTTATTGTTAACATAATCTGTGTAAAAATGAATCAGAAAAAATGTTTAGAAGATCTTTCTTCTTGTTAGTTATGTTGAAATTGAAAAGGGATTTAATGTGACCAGAAATATTTATAATGGAAATGGATATATAAAGAAATTTGGGGATTATTTAGTGTAGATCATATACTGCCAAAGCAATTGGTTTTAAATGAAAACTAATCCGGATTTAAAAGTTCCATGAATGAATTTAGTTATTTACAGTTGTTTGAACAGAGTGAGTTTGTGGACTAATCTGTCCATACTGAAACACCATGTTCTAATTTTAGGTGTAAGGGTAGGTAAATTTAGCCTTTCAAAGTAACTAAATCAATCAGATTCAACACAAACATCCAAATTGAAAACATACACACATTTATTTTATAAGAAATGAGGTATAGAAAAGTATCTCATTAGGCCTCTTAGCAGGTACAAGGCCAGGATTTTGGAAAAGAAATTAAAATAATTTAATTTATTGATTTTTTATGTCAATTGATTTTTATTTTATGATTACTGATTGTTAGTAATATTATTCACGCAGATTTCAAACTCAAATCCGCTAATACAAAGTTTGTATTTTAAGCATGAGTAGTAGTCTAGTTCGTGTATATATAGTTGGAGGTCTCCATCTATACATGAGGATATTAGGGGGAGACTCCTAAATATGACTAAAATGAAACTAGGGATGGGCCGGTTCCTAAAATTCCTAGTCGATTCTCAATTATTTCAAAGTTCTGTTTTAATTTAATAGGTTACAAAAATGTTTAACCTTCATTTATTAGTAAGATTTCTGAAAGCATGACAAACTTATCGGATAGAAGTAATGATTTATTTAAAATTACAAATATGAACTTCAGTTCACAATAGAAATACAACTTCAGAAATAGCCATTTCAGTTTTGGAGAAATTGGAACTACTTTTTCTTTGAGTTTTATTTTTACATCTATAAGAAGTGGCTAGTAATGGTGGCCAGAGACAAGGAAAGAGAGACAAGTGGTGACAAAAAAACAGACCAGAAATGCTTCCGATCATCTTTGTTGTTGTGTTATAAATAATAATATATTCTTATAAGTAAATATTGTGTAACTAAGTGAATATTTTTGAACATACTAGCTAACGTGTTTTGAAACAATTGTTTCATTTACATACCAGACACTCTACTCAGTGAAACGATTGTTATCGAAATGCGTCAGCAAAGTACGTTCAAAACTATTCATTTAGTTACGTAAATATTATTTATAGTTTAATCAGTGAATTCAATATGATTAGGTAAAATAGGTTAGGTAAAAGAGTACGCAAACAATTATAAAGACAGTAATTTTACAAATATTGTACATTTGTAAACAATTTTTTTAAAGAACAATCCTGCGAGAGTAATTAAAACCATAAGATTCTTTCCAAATCTTACAGGAAATAAATTTCTTCTGAATCCATTTCTAAAAATCAGTTACAGTATTTATTTCAAACTTTTCCTAATCAATGTAAATTTGTTTTAATTGAGCTGTAGTTTACATCTTACTGCTATTCAGACAGATTTATTAACTAGAATCTTAATAGAGTAAAACTAGAAATACGGCTAGATATTTTAAAAGAATATGAATTAATAAATTATACACAGGATTTGTCATCAAATAGGTAGTTTGAATGATTAGGTATTATTGCTAAAACAATTGAACACACACTGTTATTTGTTATGATGTTTTTTTTAATACCGAATATTCAAATATGTTAAATTAAAAAATAATTAATTTTTTTATCTTAGTAATGAAGTTAATGTTTTCATTGATTTTACATGTTCTGAAGAAATGTGTTTATATTAGAATTGATACATTGTGTTTTCCAGTGTTTGAATTGTAACATTTGTCCTGAATGTCTAAGATATCTAAATATTCTAGGTCAAGTACATTTATAATTTTGGCTATAAAAGATAATTTATTTTTATTATACAAGATTGGGAGATCCATAAAAATGCTTATTTGTATTGAAATATTTTATTACTCTAGAAATAATTTTAATTCGGAATTGTGGAGATGTGGTAGGTACTTCATAAATTAATTTTTTATTGGAATATTTATGTACATATTTGGTATGTTAATGATATTAACTTTGAATTAATTTACAGTAACTATTATGATCAGCGACTACCACTCTGCTCAGCAAAATATTTCTTTTCTTGATCAATTTGACCTTGCTGAACAATCTTCTAAAGTTTTTTTTTACTGCAAACACATTAAAAAAAATAACCTAACTTAACCTAGTTTTCTTAGGTTAATATGCGTTTGCCGTTAAAAATAACTTCAGATTCGTGTTTAGCAAGGTCAAATCTATCAGGGAAATTTTTTTCGCCAATCGGAGCGTTAGTAAGCATTAAAGTCAGGTCAGGTCAGGTTATTTTTTTAAATGTAAATATGTTTGCAGTAAAAAAACTTCAGATTCGTGATCAGCAAGGTTAAATTAATCAAGGAAAAAACATTTTGCCAATCGGAGCGGTAGTCACTGATCTTAATAATTACCTAATTTACATATGTAATTTGGTTGAATTCTGTATATATTATTTAAGATGTTTTGCTTCTGTATTATTGTTTTTCTTTGTTTTTTTTATTTGTAATATGATTATGCATTCTTAAATTTATTAGGGGTCAAAGAGAATGTTTTGTTTCAAACAATTTTATTAGTCGATCATGAATGGCACTTATTAAATCAGTGGTCTTTGTTTTAAATGACTAATTTTTGTGATATGTTTAGTTTTTTTTAAATTTCCAGTTGGCATTTATGGGTTAGCTTTCTATTCATTGATGTACCAAGAATATTTTATCAACAAAAAATTAGACTGATTCAGCAATTGTTGAACTCGTACATTTAAATGTTCGCAACTTTTAAAAAGCTTGGATTTAAGCAACCTTTAGGTTGGATTAACTTTTCAAACTTTAAGCATGCTCCTTATTTCAAAAAGTGAGATCTAAACATTTCTGTGCAAACCTGCTTTGGCTATGGAAGTTATGTTACATAATTTTCTATTAGAAAGAAAAATAATAGTTATCAAAAAATATATAACACAATATAAAATTTATAACAAAATAATTTATAAACACTAAATATCACAATCACTTCATTTTTTCTAAATGGATAGTTGATAAGACAATATATCTATTGCAATAAATAAGATTTTAAGACTGTCAAAGAACCACTTGTATTATATACAATACTAAAATAAAATGTGGTTTTTACTTTATACCAAAATAAATTCAATTTACATACCTTTGTCTGTACTTCTACATCATATGCAGCTTTTTTAAGTTCGAAATCTCGTTGAGCTTTAGCAATTTCAGTATCGTTCAGAAATCTATAACAATAATACGTTAAAGGTATGTGGTCACAGGTTTTTTAAAGTACCTTTGCTTATCAAACACTAGAAACATTGGGTTTATGTATCTATAATATACAATAATTTTTGGAGAATGCTAGATAATTACTTTTTTTAATATATAATACTGAAACTGAAATTACAGACCTATAATTGAAAAATAATTAACAAACGATATTTCTATGGATTTGTAACATTAATAAATTATGTGCAAAATACTTTTAGAGTTTTTTGAAGAACTGAATACAGTTTTTTGGTCTGTAAGTAGGTTAAAGTGATTAAAATAAAAAACTATTGATTTCTTATCCCTGTCCCAAATTAAAAAAAAGATTCTTAGAGCTTAAGAAACTTCTGAACATCCATACTTGTGAGAAATTCTGTAAGAAAATTATGTTTTGTCCATGTATGATTTTGTGGTACTACAAGGATAGTCAAAATGTTTATATTCTTTTAGTTTCTATATACTTGACAAATCACAATTGGTAAGGTCATGGTTCAATTCTAGAAATCACTGTACTTTTAAACTGCAATAGCTCTTGCTTTTAGGTATTTCAATTCTTTTTGCATATTCTTGTTTATTAAAAAAATATGTTTTTTGTGTATATGTATGAACACAAAAAAATTAAACAAGGATAATCAAATATAAATTTATTAGATCCAAACTTAACATCAAATTGGCAAGAGGAAAGGAATATTATAACATGTTACAAGGTTTTCAATTTATATCAATATAAATGTTTTAATTTATTATGTGTTATGATTGTCAATATCTGTAGCATAAATAATACCTCCCTACAGCATATTTAGATATTAAAGGTTATACATTTTCTTTAGTCTATAGATTTTAATTTATAAACTGGATAAACCTTTTAGTCTTCTTTAGAAATTATACTTATTCCAAAAAGCACAGAAATAGTGATACAACATAATTTAATCATAACAGGTAGACAACATCACATTGTTAAAACTGTGAAAAACCATTAAAAGAAAATAACTTGGTAACTATTCTACCAGGGTGTCTAGTAAAATAGCTTGAAGAAATTCCCTGAGTTTTCCCTGACTTTTCCAGGGTGTCTAGTAAAATAGCTTGAAGAAATTCCCTGAGTTTTCCCTGACTTTTCCTCTTTTAGATGTCTATAGAAAGCCCAGTTTACATTGGGCCCATCCATTGATATCTGAAGGATCTTGGATAAATCCAGACTTTGAAGAACGAATTGAGTAACTCTTTTGCTTATGTGTCTGTAAGGAACACAGAGCCAAAATATCGAGCTTTCACTTCATCCGTCTCTGCATCCCAATACCTAACACTCAAATCCATTTGGGCTCTTTGTGATATTTTGTTTAAACTTTCATCAAAGCCAATTACACAGTTAGAATTTGAATTTAATGATGTCAGTAACAGGTCTTTAATATAATTTGATAAACCGAATACAACACTATAGGAAATTTTATCTTTCCCCAATCTCATGTTCTGTGCAATGGTGCTATCAGGGAACATCCTTAGAAAGAGGCACACACTACCTTCTGCATTGCGTAAAGAAGTGTTGCATTACTAAATTCACGCACCATATAATCTCTGCTTCAATCACTTCATCTTTTAGTTTATATTTATCCTAAGGAAGGAGGGGAGGTAATGACGACATCTGCATGACGCCCTTGCCCGCTACGGCAATGAAAACTGGAACCTTCCATGTTGAAATAAACAGTGTACAAATAATCACCGTCAAATAAAACACATACTACCACGAGTCTAGACAAATAGCTGGCTACGAATGTTTAAACAGCGTTCTGTGTGGTCAGAAACAGACTGAGTTATCTGTTATCCCCACCTGTCCATATGATAACAGAACCACTGCGCACCCCAAGGTCACGGTCCAGGCTAAAACCTCCCAGCTGTACCAACTCGACACGTTTAATATTTATTGACATAAGTCCTGAAGTCATAGCAATGAGCTTATCAAATAAATAATGGGCATCTAAATAAAGAAGTGTTATTTCCTGACTGCCCTGCTTCTAAACCGCTGGCTTACAATAACAAATATTCGAGAGCAATAGCCACTAGTTTTGTTTCTAATCAAAATAAATATTTTCCCGATTTTTTAAAATTTTCCCTGACTTTTCCCTGAATTTTCCAGAATCTTAAAATTCCCTGACTTTTCCAGGTTTTCCCGGTTTTCCCTGTCACTAGACACCCTGTCTACTTGAAATTAAATAACTGATAAGTTTAAACTATTTCTTGCTAATGTTTACATCCGTGATAGAGTTTGAGTTTATGCAGCATAGGATAACATCAGCAGGTTGCTGTTTGCTTAGAATTAAAATCCTTGATTTGTTTACTGTTTATGTACTAGTATAGTATATAATCTACCATGAACACATTTCCTACTCCCTTCTCCATTTTTCCTATATCTTAATACAGATGTCATACAAAACTTTTAAGTCAGCAGATTCTAGTCAGTCATGAGAGGGATATAATGAGATGCTTTATCAGTTGATATTGAAAATTTTTAAGTGTTTTGACGAAAATTCACATATGACAAATCAAAAGCATATCGCAGCCGATCTGAACATTCCAAGTTCCACATTAAGGACAATTTAAAAATAGAGAAAGGAGTTACAAAATACTGGTAAAAGTCTTGAAGCATTTATTGCAGGAAGTTGCACTTCGAGAGCTTAGGTTATTGACCCTGGAAGTTGTATAGATCAGAAGTAACAACTTTAAACCTTTATAATTGACAGAAGTACTGTTCACCTGACGTTTTGGTTTTCAATGTTTTAATGTCTGAAACATTTGTTTACTGTAAAAGTAATATTATAATGTAAATGCTGGTTTTAATGAGGTTATATAATTTTATTTTACAAAAATATAACTTCTTTAAACCTTTGTCTTCAAAAATGGATTAAAAGACAACAGAACTTTTGCAATAGACAAACATAACTATAAAACCCATTTTTTTAAAGCCACTGAATGAAATGGTTCCATTTCTTACCTTGAAGCCATCCGTTCTTCTTCAGCAATAGCTTCCTTGATTTGTGCATCTCTTCTTGCTTCAGCTTCTCCAATTCGTGCATCTCTTTTTACCTCTGCAGTTCTTGCCATTCCCAAACTTTTGAGATATCCCTACAAATTAAAATGAATTTTTATACATACATACACACACATGCACATATATATTTATATATGAAGTTATTATTATTACTTGTAAATCATTTTTTTCCACTTATTGCACTTAGTGGTGGAAAAAATTATTTACAAGTAATAATAATAACTTCATAAAGTCAGTGCAATGGAAAAATAATGGACAACGTGAAATATATATGTGTGTGTTGTAACGGTCTGAATCACCGTTCAAATTAAGAAATTATTAATTTCCTATTGTTTAGATAACAATTTTAATATTTAAATAATAAGGTTTTAATTTATGGTATAAATAAACATAGTAAAGAGTCAAGAAGTCAGTAAAATTTTTAATAAGTATTATTAAAACAAATAATAGCATGAAACTGTAATAACTAACTAAATTTGACAAACAAGAGTGAAGTGAAAAATTTCTAAGTGCCGAAAAATGCTAACTTGAGAACTAGGCCACGTAGAACTATCATCGACATTTTGAAATGACCAGGAAAATCCATAATAAACAATATTGAAAACAGAATTTAAAAAACTCAAATAACAAAAAAGTTACAGCCATTTTAAAATAATAGACATTTTTCAGTGTTCTAAAACGGATAACAAAATTATGCAGGTTAAATCGAATACGTTGTACAACCCGCCCGTACAAGAAACAAGCACGGAGATAGCGACGAGCTTAGAGCAGAGGGAAAGGGTTACATAGCCGCAATAAATACAAGAACTTAGGGATCTGTAAGGCAGTCTGTAAATTTTTAATACGAGGTGCTAACGGTCTTAATGTAGGTCAGCGCCTAGGACAACCACCATAAGGCCAGATGGGACCAAAATAGCCACGTTTCCGCCGTCTACTTCCATCCATGGATGAGGGCTCCAGACAGCCTCCAGAATGCGGAAATGGAGAAAGACTTCCATCGACTGACCAGGGATGGCAACTTCCGATGTCCAGGGACCAGGGAATCCAGACGAGAGGACTCTAGGACCGGCAGGGAAATCCTTGGCAAGTCATTTTCTCTATTATATACAAATTAACGTCAAATTTAGTCAGTTAAATTTATTAATTTCCAATTACCAATTAAACTTAAACAATGACTTCATTCTATGTTGAAAAATTAAATAAATCTTTAAAGTAGTAAAATTAATTAGTATAACAAAAATGTTTAAATAATGAATAATAAATATTAAATTTACAAAGTGGTTTTGGCCATAAGCCAATCATTTTCAAGAAGACCAGATTCATTACATTTTAAAATTATTTATAATAAAATGTGAATTTACCAATTCAATATTGAAATGAGAAGATAAAATTTTTTATTATGTTAAATTTGGAAATAATTTTGTTTAAAAATGTGTAAATGTAATTAATGAATTATATATGAAATGTAGGATTTAAATATGTGAAAACTAACAAACTTTTAATTAATTATTTGTAAAGATAAAGAGAGATTTGAATGTATTTTATTTGAAAAGATAATTATTTTAGTTTAAAATCAGTAATTAAATGCATTATAAAAACTTACAGTATTTGAATTTATCCTGTGTTGAACAACCAATAAAAACTTTTAGTTTTTTCCAACTGATAAATAATGATTATAAAATCAAAGTACAGTTTTAATTAAATTTCATTAATTAAAATATATAAAATTAAGAACCTAATGTTTCTTCAAACGAGTTCTCTCCTGGGAACAATTTTATTGAGCTATTCTAAAAATTAGTTGGTTTTTTGTATTGAAGCCCAGAGACGATGTCTACTGGCAGATCGTGTTTAAAGAACACAGGAGCCTTTTAAAATAGGTATCTTAAACATGATCATATTTTGCACGTCCCCTTGCTGTGCCTGCAGATCTCATGAAGTGGTAAGATTCTTTGAAAATTTTGTGTCTTCATATAAATGTTGTTTCTTTCCAGCTGACTATTTTACTGACATGTGTGACTATATACAGACAAAACAAACCTGCCAACCATCTTAGGGGAGGTCGTACAAACGTTAAGGTAGAAGTCAGCGGGAATAGGATTGCATTTGGGCGTGGTACATTACGCGGGAACACAAGACAAATTTTAGGGATCTTAACACGGTACACAAAACGGTGTGAGCAGCAGATATATAAATAGGTAATTGTGCCAACAGAACAGAAGCAAAGAAGAGCAGGGGGGGGGAACGTTGCAGAGTGTTTGTGTGTGTGTATATATATTCTTGATATTTTACGTTATCCATTGTTTTTCTGTTGCACTGACTTTATGAAGTTAATATATTACTATTGTAAGTAATTTTATCCACCATTTGATTCGACAATGGTCAAGTGACCGAAAGGCACCTCATCACTCAAGGTAAAATCATTGCACTTAATGGTGGATAAAATTACTTACAATAGTAATATATTAACTTCATATATATATATATATATATATATATATATATATATATAGATTTAGATTTTTTGGACTAGGAGACTGACAGACTTACCTTGGTAAGAGTCTACTCTGTAGTCTTGAAATAGAAACAATGATATATATATATATATATATATATATATATATATATATACACCTTTTTTTCAGAGTTTTTTTGTAAGCTTTTGTGTTTCGAAAAGTTATTTTTATTCCATTGGGTTTTAGGAACAATTTATAATTATTTAGCTCCTTTTAGCATATATAAATTTCTGTTCTACTAAGGTTTTTTTTGTACTTGTTATTGAAAGGAAATTACAAGGGGAATAATTTATATATTAGTGACTTTATTCGGAAATAGAATATTAATATGAATTGTGTTTTTAATATCATTCAACTACAGTGTACAAAATACACATGTATTAACCAGCAAAAGCATATGATAATGAAAAGTACACAAGTATTATGCAGAAAGTGTAAAACCTGTACTTTCAAAGAATTATGTCATTAAATGTCATGTTCATTTACGTCATTTAAAACAAACTAATTATGTTAGAAATTATGTTAGAAATCATTGAGTCAAGGTGTAATAAACAGCCCAATGACTTAGTGAAGATCTGAGTAAATAGAATGTTAACTGTAAAATACAGCAAAAAGTTCATGACCCTAAATTCTGTTGAATTTGCTAATTTCTTACCAGGCATTACAACTATTCTGAAATCAATGAGTCAAGGTGGAACAAACAGCAAGAAAGTTCACTTCTTTACAAGAATGTTAATAGATTTTCAAAATTGCTCTATAATAATAAAGCAACATTTATTCTATAAATTTAAAATAATGATTTAAAGAATTTTTAAAGATGTAGATGAGCAAAGAAAGCTCAGATACAATATTGCAATGATTTCATAAGGTCGATTTTAAATATGTCCTCTATTCAAGAATAAAATTTCACAAGTGTAAAGTGACAAATGCTCCACAATAACGGAAAAACTTAGTGATTTGTTTCCAATAATGTTATTCCAATACTGTTCAGTAAAACAGATTTTTATTAATTTACAGTACTGTATTTTAGTTTAACCAAAATATTACAGCGGCATATTATAGTAATTGGGTCATCGGCTTCACATAAAGCTGGACACCTGTATGAAGAAGTATCATTTTGTCCTACAATTGTTAAATTGTGTATAAATTCTTAATAACATGCAACATGCTATTTATACATTAAACACATTTTTTTTTAAAAAATTGACCGGATTTATTTTCTAACAACCATAATAAGTTTTATCTTATATTGAAAAATGGATGGAAATTATTACTTGTATCACTCCCTATCTTCTTATATTTAATCATCATTGTATTAACAAGTTTTCACAATATTTTCAAAAATTAATAGGGCTTGGCAATAAATTTAACAGCAACATTGAATTTTGTATAATACGGCAATGGAAGTTAATTCTACTATAATTAAATACTTTATAAAATTGTATTTATTTCAAAGGAGTTTCACAGGTTTTCCAAATTCAATTTTTAGATATGCTTTCATTGGCATGAAACAAATTTTACTTCTGGTTTAAAAAACAATCTTATGTAAAAGAGCTAAATACATACTTATCTTTTTTAATATCAGTTGTAAAAAAAATGTATATTGTATTTTGCAGATTGAAAAAAAATTAATACTTATTGAAAATGAAATTTGTATCTTACTTCTGATCTAAGTTTGTATTAATCTACAAACTTTGGATTATGTGATTCTTTTCATTAATGGTCACATTAACAATGGTCCTTATACCATCAGCATTACTAGACCATAATTTTATTTGATGATTGTCAAA
Organism: Prosapia bicincta; assembly: GCA_036971475.1. Lineage (NCBI taxonomy): Eukaryota > Metazoa > Arthropoda > Insecta > Hemiptera > Cercopidae > Prosapia > Prosapia bicincta. The sequence goes on from JBAIZL010000004.1 coordinate 72,427,767, forward strand.
ATAGTAAGGTTTGGTATATTTTGTGAGCATAATTTATACAGGACAAATGTTTTTTACTTCCATTTGTGTTTTGCATGACTGAATACATCTTGGTTTCTTGACAATCTAAGTAACTAACTCCAATTAAATTGAACTGGGAAGAATTTATCATTTATCCTAATCACTGAAAAGGAATGAAAATCTTAAAGGGAAAGAGAATGTCATGAAATCAAATGAACTTGAATTGCTTAAATATGAGAGACCCTAATGGCTTTTAGTAATACTTCATATAATATACTTTTTAGTCTAAACGTGACATTGAAAATTAATACCTGCAAATTTATGTCTAATTAGAATTAATTTTCTACAGAATATGCCTAGATGTACAGAGTTAATATACTATAGCAGTAAGATAGTTTTATTACATAAATAAATATGTCTATAATGTAGTATAGCTGTTATAAGTGAAAAATGACCGTAAAACAAAATTATGATTAAATAAAATTTTGTTCATAACATTTTCTTTATAGAAAAATCCTAGTGAAGTTAAAATATAATTCTGTTTGATAAATGCAATTTAATATATTTCTGGATCTGAATATAAACAACATTTACATTCTTTCTGTGAAGTAATTGATTATCAAATCTAAAAATAACTAAATAAACAGTGTCCTTATTTTTATGTATACCATTTAATTATTGAGAAAAACTGCTCCATAAGATAAATAAATTATATTAATTTAAACATTTCTACTACACTACTCAAACATAATACAAACATCTGACACATTTCACACTTTTGAAAAACATTGAGATGCAGGTGCAATTAGTTTTATTAAAACAAAATGCAAACATAATAAAAGCATTGGTTTAGAGTTATTCGAAATTACAATAATAGATTATAACACTACCTATTTATATCTATATTACAATTATAAAAGTTTAATGCAATATACTTCTTTCTATATTATTAGAATACATAAAACAATGTCAGAGTCTTAAAAACAATTAAGAAAAATATTAATGTATGAAAATATTACACACAAAAAATGTAAACATGACATACCTTAGCCCCCTTCAGGCAGCAATGAAAACAATATAAATCAAAATAAAACAATGTACAATCCTAAAAACACGTGTCTGTTAATGAAGTATTAGAAACGAAAAATAGAAAATAAGTAAAACATCAAAACAGTGATTGAATTACTTATTACTTTAAAAAAAAAATAATGCCCAAATGACTTAACTTGAAGACCAAATCAAAGATTTCAGCTGTACATACAAACTTGGACAGGTGTTTAAAACAAAGAGTATATGTCACCTAGATTGCAAAGAAGTACTAATCATTGATAAAAGAAAAATTGATTTAATAACCTTATTGTTTATAATCAATGCAGTTTAAATGTTGGGTATCTAAATTCTTTACAACAGAAGGCACATTTGTATTCTGTCAATTATCTGTTGTTCTTATTGCCAGGCAATTAAATAGTTGTACACTCAGGCAAATCATTTGATCTATATCTGTGAGGTATAGAATTTCTAAATACAGTGCTTATAACCTTAACCATATAGATTCTTAGCATGAATTGTAAATCCCCTTTAAATAGTGTTACAATTAACCAGAAACCAAACCATGAATTGAAATATTAAAAAATTATGATGTATTTTATTTATATGTGAATATTCTATTAGTTTTTCAGATCTCTGGCATAAATAACGCCTTGGAAAATAATATTTGTTAGTACAGTGATCCCTTGTTATTCGCGGTGGTTGCATTCCTCAAACTTACCGCAAATAATAAAACCGCGAATACTGAAACTAACTGTATACGGGAAGCGGAATTATTTACATTTACTTCAATCCAACTAAACACTTCCACAAGTATACGTGACGTTTCAAAAATTAGCAGACACAACAATCGAATACGACAACTGTTAAACAACTGACAAGAAATACTAAATCTGAGTTAGTTACAGCCGCCAGATAAAATTATCGATGTTTGGATCTTGAAAACTATTAAATTAACAGTTAGTAAACAGAAGTGATACTAAATTTATATATGGAGAGATTGATTCATCGTTGTTTGTCAGTGTTAATAACGCCACTTATTATAAATAATTAATGTATTTTTTTTAGTAGTAGCCTAGTAGTGTACAATATAAGAAGTCGAGAACACATACTATAACCTGCACAGTAATTATACTGTCCTTTTTTTTTACATAAGATACATAACAGCGATATTTTGTAATTTTACCAAATAACGGAAACCGAGAATGCTGAGTACTGTTATGGAGCTTTCATTTTAGTCACTATTAGACAACATTTACTATTTTCTAAAATAATAATAATAGTATCTTCAGAAGACACAATTAATTAAATTGTACCATAAATTGAAAGTATTTCCAAAACAATTAATAATAAAAAGAGATAACCATAATCAATAAAATAAAATAAATTGTAATTATCAGTAATAAGGTTATAAAATATGTTTTCAAAGGTGTGGATAAAAGTGAGCAAAACATTCAATCTATCAGTTACCCTGTCACTTAGAAAGGCTTCAATCATACAATATTTTGTATTATTAAAAGCTTACTTATAAATTAGGTTTAACTTTCACATGTAAACAAATCAAATATTTACACAATATCAAAAGCACAGTGGTACAATATATTACAATGAAAATATTGGAAAGAACCCCATACCACAAAAATAATCAAAAATAACAAATAAAACAAGTTACATAAGATTAAACCCTTATGTACATTTCGATGACCATGTCATCATCATCAGAGGGTCTTATAAAATTACAATCTAGCAAACAAGAAGTTACACTTGTAGATTGTAATTTTGTAATAAGACCTTCTGATGATGATGACATGGTCATCGAAATGTACATAAGAGTTTAACCTTAAGTAACTTGTTTTATATGTTATTTTTTATTATTTTTGTGGTATTGGGGGTTCTTTCCAATATTTTCATTGAAATCAAATATGTCACTAAAAATGTAATATTTTTATTCATATTTCCAATGGGTGTGAAAATTTTCATAAAATGTTCCTACATTTAAAGCAGGATTGGCAAGGAATTTAAGGCAGTAAGTAGTTGATTCTTTTCTGATACCTTTCTTGGACCACAGCCATACACCTTGCTTTCTCTGTTTTTAATGCCATTTGTATGGAGTATGGAAAAGAAGTTTATCGTTGGGCACTGATGATATAATCCTATCTTAAAAATTCAATGCGGTTCTCTTCAATTAGTTGGTGAATTAACTGTTTCCTATACTTCAGATATTTTAATTTATTGACATTTTTTTAAAAAAAAGTATATAGGAATTTACAATTGCCGTTTCAAGAAGGCAAATAAATAATTTTTAATACTATTTCATACGCTTCATACGCCGAAAAGATAAGATGCAATATAGAGATTGCTTAGATCCACCAAGACTTGCAGGAAATTGTGTATTATCAATGTTGAGGCGTTCAGCAATTTGCCTTGCTTGAATTTGTATCATTTGGTAGTCACCGCAAAAGCTGCACTTCTTTTTTCTTGTATGAACTTGACTAGCTACCTCTATATTTGGATACATCGCTTTCTTGCCACAAAAAGACTAATGATCACAACTTGTAAGACGTAATTTTGTTTTTTGTTTTTACCACTCCTAGACATTTGTTACCAATAGATCAAATTTGGGTGATGCGGTCTGATTGCCATTTTATTCTGCATGTTTTATTACTAAAAGTTTATTTTGCCGTATACGATGAACAGTCTTTTAAATAATTGTAAATAAAAATCAGTTAACCGATTAACAATAGCTACCTACTGTTCAAGCCGACTAGCAATTACAAACTAAAGCCTTTAGTAAGAAGTGTAGTGGAGGCAGGAAAGGAAAGCTGTAAGTGAGAATTTCCCAGAAGGAAGAACTATGTTACGGTATCTCCTCCGACACATGAATTTAACAACAGTGGAAATAAATCACTTTTGCTTTAAAATTATCTTGAAGGTAAGAGCAATGATCCTTCCTATTGTACTCCGTCCTGACGAATTGTAGCAGGTAACAGGCCCATCCAGTACAGTAAACCCCTGATTTAAAATCAGGCCTATTTGTGTATTACGTGCACTCTTATTTTGTAAAAGGAATTTAAAGGAAAAATATGTGCATTATACACATATAAATATTATATATATATATATATATATATATATATATATATATATATATATATATATATATATATATATATGTGTGTGTGTGTGTGTGTGTGAGGGGGGGTCATTATTTACAAATTTTCCTACCTTGACATGGAGGCATTATAAGTGTGTGTAAGGTCATTCTTGGTCTTATTTTTTAAAGCACATAATTATGTATCATACTCACATTTATTGAAATAATAATCCCTGACTATTAAAATAAAGTCCTTAGTAAATATGTATGAATACCCTATAATGCTGCTGAATTACTTTTAAAAAATGTTAAACTCCAACTACTGAAATGTTACAAGTATTATAAATTTTAAGGAATTATAATACAGGCCTAAAACTCTACTTATTTCTAGCTGATTTGATGTTTTACATATTTTAAAAATATATTGAAAGACATCATTGAAATTGCATTAACAAACACATTTTAAATAAAAATTAAATTTTTATCTTGTGAATAGGACGCACATGTAATAAAATAAAAATTAAATTTTTATCTTGTGAATAGGACGCACATGTAATAAAATAAAAATTAAATTTGTATCTTGTGAATAGGACGCAATGTAATAAAATAAAAATTAAATTTGTATCTTGTGAATAGGACGCACATGTAATAAAATAAAAATTAAATTTGTATCTTGTGAATAGGACGCAATGTAATAAAATAAAAATTAAATTTTTATCTTGTGAATAGGACGCACATGTAATAAAATAAAAATTAAGTTTTTATCTTGTGAATAGGACGCACACGTAATAAAATAAAAATTAAATTTGTATCTTGTGAATAGGACGCACATGTAATAAAATAAAAATTAAATTTTTATCTTGTGATTAGGACGCACATGTAATAAAATAAAAATTAAATTTGTATCTTGTGAATAGGACGCAATGTAATAAAATAAAAATTAAATTTTTATCTTGTGAATAGGACGCACATGTAATAAAATAAAAATTAAATTTTTATCTTGTCAATAGGACGCAATGTAATAGAATAAAAATTAAATTTTTATCTTGTGAATAGGACGCACATGTAATAAAATAAAAATTAAATTTGTATCTTGTGAATAGGACGCACATGTAATAAAATAAAAATTAAGTTTTTATCTTGTGAATAGGACGCACATGTAATAAAATAAAAATTAAATTTGTATCTTGTGAATAGGACGCACATGTAATAAAATAAAAATTAAATTTGTATCTTGTGAATAGGACGCAATGTAATAAAATAAAAATTAAATTTTTATCTTGTGAATAGGACGCAATGTAATAAAATAAAAATTAAATTTTTATCTTGTGAATAGGACGCACATGTAATAAAATAAAAATTATCAGACAATAATTAATAAAAGTGCTAACAATTATGTTTTTAAAACTTTTATTTTCATCAACTAAATTCTAATTCATACTACAATTTTATAAATTCAATGACATTTGGCAAGTATTGTTTTTATTATTATTATTTTTAAATAATAACTTATTGTTCCAAGTTTGGTTTTATAAACACTTTTTATTAAATATTTATTATTAATATCAACAAGGTTTCCACAACTCTGAAATCTTGAGTTTAGGTGTTAGTTCAAACAACGAAAATATAAAATCATGTTTGTGAAGGTGATTAAACCTATATATTTCAACAAATATAAAATTTTGCTGAACAAAATGTATGATATAAGTGCACTATATTATGACTTGAGAATTGAAGGATTTAAAAAAAAGAAAGTCTAAACGTTAGATAAACATTTTAGGAAACAATTTTTAATCAAAATATTATACAGCAGATGGCTACTATAGACATTAATTTTGTTGTTCTGAGAATTTAGGGGTTATCATTCATGAAATACACACTCTAGATTGTCATCAATGATATATCGATTTTTAACTAATTGTATTGATTTTTTTTAAAGTACTACAGCTATTTTTTTACATGATCTAATTTTGTTGTCCAACAACAATTCATTATTGATTAATGATTGTTAATAATTGATTAATCTGATTAATTATATTGATCAAAATCTTTTTGTCTATGAATCTACACCAGCTCTATTTTATATAACTTATGCTAATACCTATTAAATCATTGATTCTTCAAGCAAAATCAAGCTATCAGCTTTTACTTTACTTCTCTCCCTATAAAGTTTCCACTGTATTGGAAACTTTACAGTGCAACAAGCTCATTAAATAACTTATAATAAACAGCGGTATAGAATAATATATAAACAGAGTCCCGGATAAAACTCAATTATTTGCAACTTTAGTAAAACTATGAGTGAATTATCAGTTTTACTCTACAGAAAAGTTTCTTTAATGTAAAAAAAAGTCTATTCCATAATTTCTTGAAAAGCATGCAATTTGTTTAACACTGTATCTTGGTTAATTTAAATTTTAAAAATAATTGTTTGAATATAATGTAAAAAAACCAATAATTTAAGAAACATTATGGTTGATGAAAATAAATGAAGATAACTATTAAAAAAAAACATCAAATTGTGGTGTATTTACAATTTTACAAACAATGACATAGGTAAATAATACTTTGCAAAATGATACTTACTTCTTCATCACGGATATCCTTCAGAGTATAAGACACAACTGTAATGCCCATGTTCACTAAATCTGATGATGCTACTTCAAACACTTGTTTACTAAACTTCTTCCTATCTTTGTAGATTTCCTACAAATGAAAAGCATTTAGTGAACACACTGCAGCATATACAGTACAGCTATGTACTCTACCAAATTGTCATATTACCAAATCAGAAAATTTCATGTTTAACAGTGTGGTCTATACCAGATTCTTTTTGTATTACCGACAAACATTGATAAAGATAAAAATGAAAAATAGTTGTAAGTTTCAATGGTTGCTGCAATAGAGCAGCAAACCGATTATAAACTGATTGCCAAAAACATGAATTTTCTGGTCCCTTTTAAAAATAAAAAATCAAGCTCAGAAGAGTTGTAGTTGTATAGCGGGAATCGAACCGAAAGGTGTCTTCAAGGTTTAGCTGGTAACTGAGGGAACGACTTCCAATCAGGCTGAGGTTTCCCAAGGAAACCAGCGAACACCAGAGGCAACCTTAGTCAGTATATAAGCCACCGCAACAGGTAAATATTTTAAATCTATTATATTTTATATATATTGTAAATATGTACACCGTCCCCGGCCCGAGGAGGGTTATTTGTCAAAATTCCTTTTCAAAGAGGGATATTCTAAATTTTATTTTAGGGAATAATAATCTCGAAATTTATCCCTCATACGGCAGTGTGTATCATGATGGTATAAGAGCTTAAAAAAACAAAACAGTGGTTATTAAAAAATAAAATCATAGTTTATTATTAAATTCTTTAAAAGAATTTTGGACATGAGATATTTTAACCTGATATTATAAAAAAAATTTATTCTAGAATTGGATTTACAATTATATTTATAAAAACAAAGAAAATTGATTGGAATTATAATTGTAACAAACAACTGGCATGGTAAAATTTGTGCACATAAGCTTGTAAAGTCGCAACAAATTTTAACTTTTTGTACACGATAAGCGGTACAGTTTTCATTCCACCAAATGAAAATATCACTTCACTCTGCTATCATTTATTTTGCTATTGGTTATAAAATAGTTTGGTTATATCAAATTAAGTTTGGAAAAATATCAATAGAATTCGTTAAAATGTTTCTTTAGAGTTTGGGAATCCTGTTGTTAGTTGTATTACTCATTTCGTCTATTGCAGACATTTATGAGCAGGGACAAAAAAAAATACGGAATAGCATTGGCGTGGGCAGAGCTTGTGTAGTATGCATGTCTGCCACTAGACATAGATAGCGCACCAAATTGCCAGTTCAGTGCCATCTGTCTTGTCAACCTGGCTAGTTCTGTTTGTCTGCAGTGATTGTTTTGATCTTGTTTCGTTTTCTATAAAGGCAAGTTTACGTGAATGTGCAGCTGTGAAATTTTGTTTTCTAATTGGAAAAAATGCTACTGTAAATGTTTTAATGTTGAAAACAGCTTACAAAGATGACACTAAGGAAAAAACACAAGTTTAAAGAGAGAGATTTGCTCTGTTTAAAAATGGTGACATGTCGTTTGATGCCAAGCCTAGTTCTATACGTCCATCATCTGCCCTAATCAATAAAAATGTTGAAAATATTCGAGAGCTTGTGCTCAGACTGTCAACAGACACTTGATCAACTGTCAGAGATAGGGGATTCGGGGAATGTATACAGAAGACTTAGGAGAATTTTTAAAAAATATCGAGCTAAAACATGTTGTGCTTTGAAAGAACAGCTTGAAACTGATCCATATTTCTGTTACAGGTGATTACTGTGATGAGTCTTGGTGTTAAACACTTAAAACCCTTTTTTTTAATCACAAGTGTTTTTGACTAATACCAATCCTAAATAACTAAAAAATAAAACTAATTTTTTTTTCATTCAATTAAAGTGCTCAAATGAAATTTGCAGTTCCTTAACCATCATGGGAAGAGGTAAAATAAAATCGAAATTAATTTCGAAAAATTATAATAATTCAAAATATTGAATAAATAAATGATAACTGTAATAAAATTAAAGAAACATAAAATAATTTACCTCAACAGTCATACTACCCATTATTGCTCGTTGATGACCTTCTAAAGTGACTAATGCAATATGCTGAATCTCAGACTGCGATTTCCCAAGGAACTGTTCACATGCTGCTAGTAACATTTCCTCATTTTGACCTTGAATTTTTACCTGCAAAATTGAATCAAGGGGCATTGTTTTAGCACAGTTAATAAACAAATTTTAAAAAAATTATGAAAACAGAAATTTATATAACTGTTTTACTTATTACTTATAACATACTAGGGAAAAATTAAAAGAACAAATATACACTAAGAATAAAAACCAGATTGCAAATAATAAGAGAAAATGAAAATAGAAAGAGCTACAACCATTAATACCAAAGAAAATTGATTTATAGTTAAAAGTGAAGCATAAGATATTAAAGAACAAGGTCACAGAAATAGAAATAAAGAAGAAATATAAGAAAAACTGAATTGTATTTTAACAATATTCAGATAATGAATATAAGGATATGGCAAATATTAAAGTATCATTATATCATCTATTAAGTTCTTTAAAGAGACACATTTACAAATGTCTTTTAATTTATCACAGGCAAGCAAAATATGCTTAAATGTGGTTGCTGCTCCACATAACTGAAAAAGTATTTAATTTCAATTTAACAATAAAAAAATTCATGATTAAACACGGAATGTTTTATATGAAGGAGAGTTGGCTCCAACCAACAATACCTATATTTGAACAAGTTGTTTTAGTTTGGCCTCGGTTTTTTATAATCCATCAACTGTCATTCATCCTTAAATTATCAGTAAATTAGAGTTACATAGCTAACATCTCATTTGTTACTTCTTCTGCTTTTGTATTTCTAGTTACTCTGCAATAAAAAATATTAAAATAATGCTCTAATACTCATAGTTGAACTGCGTGCACTGAACTTTTAAAATGTCTTTAATTAAAGGACTTTTAGAGCACTGTACGTCCAAGTTAAGAAAGCGTAGTTTATGGGTGCGCAGAAATACAGTTTTGGCTGAGTATTGAAAGAGAGGGAAGCGTTGTGCTGTGACAGAAGGAATGGAATGCTATAAGAGTGGGGGGGGGGAGCACTGCTGTAGGCCTGACCTACCACTCCTATTTGGTAACGTTGTGACTATGTCATATAAGTGTTTCTTTTTTAATAAAAACAGGATTTTTCAAAGCTAATATGCCTCAACCAAAGACGACACATTTACTAGGCAAAGGTGTGCTATTTAGAAGTCAATCTAAATGCAGTTTTATGAATATATTTAGAAACATTTCACAAGAAAATCCCAATATGCCGTGGTCAATAATTTAAGAACGTGTAGCTACTCTCTGTGAAGTATCTGTTCACTCGTTAAGGAAATTACTGACAGAGGAAAAACAACTAGGAGAAAACAAATCATTTAGTAAGAATAAAAAGGCAAATATTAATCATTTTCAAAAATCTGCTATTCGTAACATAGTTCATAATTTTCATACAACTCATCATAGACTACCAACGTTTCGAAGTGTGTTGAAAGTCTTGAATCTTGAATATCCGGAATTAGAATTAAATTTAATCACAAAACTTTTCAAACAATTTTAAGAGAAATGGGATTCAGGTGGAAACAAGCAGAGAACAACAGGAAGATTTTAATGGAAAAAAACATGACATGCGTTTCAAACGAGTATCATATTTAAACAAATTTTGACAGTATAGGTCAGAAAACAGACATATCATATTTTGGACGAGTATACATTCATTCCACACATAAGAAAAGTTTCGGGTGGACTGATGAGTTTGGGCGATCGAGGTTAAAAATACCTCACACTGGCAGTGAAATAGGAGGTGTTGAAAATGCCCTTTTGATTTTTAAATCAGGACAGAAAGCAGGGGACTGCCACAATGACGTGAATGCAAAAAATGATAAAAAATGGATTGAAAAGCAAGTTTTAAAAAATCTTCCTGAAAATTCCGTTTTTATTGTCGATAACTCACCATATCATAATAAATTAACTAATGGTACTCCAAATTACCGTCAATACTGATGGCATGGCTAACGGAAAAAAAAATTACCATTTTCAGAAAGTAAGGTAAAATGTGAATTGTACGAATTAGTAAAACTGAACAAGTCAAGGTATGAGGATTTTTATTTTGATCGCATATTTAGCGTGAAGGCCATACAATACTGAGACTGCTTCCTTATCATCTAGAGTTGAATCCAATGAAACTAATTTGGGCAAAAATTAAAAACGAAGTTGCAACTAAAAATGCTACAAATGATATGTCATTTCAAAAAAATGGTTGAACAAAAATTCAATGAATTAGAAACTGAAATTTGGAAAAATTGTTGCAATCACGTTTTAAAAATAGAAGACAAATATTACTAAGCAGATAGGCTTGTGGATATGCACAGAAACTTTAACAATTGAAAATAATGACAGTATTAGTGATGAAGAGTTACTGAATAAAAGTGAGAGAGTCTGATAAAATAGACGATGCCATTCAGTCATTAAAATGACTCAGTTGGAATGGATATTCCTTTTTCTACGGTTTCTGCATACCATAGTTTTATGTAGTCTATGCCTATGGGAGCCTTTTTCTAAAAGAGTGTAACTCATCACGGTGGAAATGTTGACGTTTCCTAATGTCCACCGATTACAAAAAAAAATGTAATAAAACAGAAATCATAAACAAACAAGATGATACATTTTCTTGTTAATAATCAAGAAGAATCAAATTTATAGTGTGTAGAGTTTTTGGTTTAAAAGTTATTCAATGTATAGTTACACAGTTGCTTGATGGGGACTGTAAAGGTAGACAGGTGAATAAACATTTGTTTATCTAACGAATGCATCAGGTATAAGCATAACGCTGCCAATCTGCACAGCAAGGCTGACAGAGCGGACATGACTGTGTACGCACACACGTGCACACGTATCTCACATCCATCTCTCCTTAGATGGCCAGACTCCAACCCTCACACTCTAACCTGCGCAAAAACTATGCTTTCTCAACTTGGACGAACAGTATACGCCTTGAATCTCTATATATAGTATAAACAATGGAGCTAAAATCAATATGTCATTTAAAAAAAAAATATAACATACCTGAAACAAAAGTTTAAAGGTGATAATACCTAAAAACTAAAATTTAAAATGTCTACCCAGTTTACTGCCTCTAAAAATGATATATATATATTTTTTAATATAGAAAAATGTCATTGGGAATGTATGTATTCAGTTTTTCGATGAAGTAGAGTCTAAAGGTTCCTGAAATTGTTATTTGTCAAAAATGAAGCAAGTACTCTCTGAATATACAATTTTATGCCTTCTAGCAACTACTAAGCTGCTGATGGTGGCAATGAGTTGTTTCTTATTACCAGGTTATTTTGGTTTGTTGAGACTGTGAAAGTTCATCATTGGAATAGAATACCAACATTAAATTCAACATTTTTGTGGAGAAATCCATCTTAAAAGACTTAAGATTCTAAGAAAGTATAAAGTATATAGAAACTGCAACAAAAAAGGTGAATCTTTACCATCAGTCCGTAGAGTAAATTTCAACAAGGGAAAAACATTTCTTGGTCAAAAGTAGTATTGGAGGCCTTTTGCACCCACAGCATTTTGACAGATGCTAAAGCGGTATCCATCCTTCAACAGAGATTTCCAGGTAAGAGGACAGACATTTTTCTTCACTCCGGATGAGATGTGTAATTTTAAAAAACGAGGAACATTATGGCATTGAGTAAGCAATTCTACTGATGCAATGAAATTATTTCCTTCAATTCTCAGCACCGTATTTATATATTTTCTCTAATCCTACCTAAACCCAACTGATCTGTCTTTTCCTTTTAATTACAAATTTGTGTAACTCCTCTGAGGCGTTGTGTATTTGTATCAATAAACGCCTCTTTATAACCCCTTTATATTATGCTAAAGAGTAAGTGAAACAAAAATGTTCCTTTTACTTCCTATAAAAATGTCCAAAAACACTCCAAAACAGAACTGGCTCATCTGGATTGTCTTCATTTCATGCATGCAAAAGTTGTTGGGATATATATATATATATATATATATATATATATATATATATATATATATATATATATATATATATGGTCTCTATCTATTAACTTTTAAAATTCTATGAATACTATATTTTTTTAAATATTGGTCTCATAAGCGTATTGTCTAAGATTTGTTTAGGGGTTGTGTAAAAGTCTGTATATCAACATTTTTATTGTAGAGATTTTTCTCTATTCAGACTACTCGTTCGCATTTCTCATTTTTCCACAATTGTTGGGAGTTGTATTCCAAATTCCACTTACCAACATCTATAAACCTTAGCAATATTGTATCTTTCAGAAACATTAAAATCCTCATTTATGTTGATCAAAAGAAAACTGTTTAATGTAGGTTAGAGTACCTAAATAAAACAGGACAACAGCTTTTTCTTTCTATATAATTACTATTACCGACATCCTGAAATAAAATGTACAGATTTTTTAACCATACTCCAGAGATGTTGGCTGGTCTGATCCTGGAAGTTGGGATGTATCTCATATTTTATGTTTATACGCATAAAACAGATTTGTTTAGGATAAGCATTCCTAAATGAGTTTTTCAGCCCCACTATAACACCTTAAAGCAGATCGCTAATGTACAACTGGAAGCCATGTTTATGGCAGTAAATTTGAGAAATAATAACAAAGGGCTCACTGTTATTAAAAACAATTTTGTAATTAATTATCTTAGTTCAAAATGTGTATACATTTTTGCCCACTCGATATTAGCCACGATCTATAAAGTTGTAAAAAAATATAGCATGCTACATGCGAAAGAAAGAGGGGAGGGTCATTGGCAATAGAAAATTCATTACAATGTGTTGCTTCAAAGAGAAACCCCTGGCAGTTTATTCTGACGTTGGTAGACAAAAGGTATCATACATCTCCCAGACAAGATTGTATGCTGTATACTTTTGAATTTCAGATACAGATTACACAAGGAGAAATTGTGAATTCAAGCAATACTTTAAGTACTAAGATGTCTGAATTCATGTTCCATAAATTCCATAGTTAATTCATAAAACAAAGGGACAAGTTTATGAGTTGTACTACATGTTGCATGATTATTTTAGTTACTTTTTACAAGTAGTTATCGCCAGGTTTGAAGAAAATGGATACAAAGCTAAGAGAGTCCGTATGAGTAGAGGAAAACACTCAATCATACCAAACATATTTTTTTTTAATTTTTCAAGAGAGAAATACTGTTAGAAATCTATTTATCTATATATCTTTTATAACCACAAATAGGAATTTTTAGGAAGACCGCTAATTTGCATTTTTAATGAACTGATAATGTAAAATATGAATTACTAAAATAAAACGATTGAGTTAATTATGGTTCTGTCCTCTTCACACAATTTCTATTTATCTGATAACAAAATTTCCCTGTATACAATTAATTAATTCAAAAATAAATAGAGCAGTTTTCTGTATCTTCCAAAATGTATGGCTGTGAAGTGGTAGACGATTTTGGTTGTTATACTTATATACATGGAAGATTTCGACTACTGGCATCTTCCTATGACAGTCTTTAAGAGGTACTGATTATGATAAAGTGTAGCACAAAAATGGGACATGTTCCATTTTCACACAACAGCTAATGTTACAGTATGGTGACGTATTTTGTGCTACAATTTGTAGCCAGTCAACTACCTTCGTTTATCCACTACCTTCCCATTTTGCTGATGTGGCAAGCACACTTTGTAGCACTACAGACCACGTCAAGTGGAATTGCAGCCTTCAGAAAATTTATATGAGTACAAGAATTATTTATTCCGCTTAAAATAAATACTAACCTGAGCTATTCCTGTTACTGAAATGGGAACACCTTGGCTTGTATACACTGTAGGACTGTCTACTTGCAGTGTCATTGTATTCAGAGATATTCTGTTAAACAATATTACAATTCGAGTATGTATAAAGCAAAATAAATGGCATAACTTTGTCTATATATGTTTCTACAAATTCAGCGTTAGATAATTCAGAAGGCAAAAATTAGAAAAGGATATAAATTTCTACTTATGAACAAATTTATTCACTATTTGCATTCCTCGTTTGAATCTAGAGTTAGGTTTAATCTTAAGTAATTTTTGTAGTTATCTTTGAATAGTTTTTGTTGTGTTAGGAATGGTTAATATTTATATTTAAATATCTGTTTGAAAGGAAAAAAACAATATATAAAAGTTCAAATGGCCAATAAACAATCATTTCAAATCATATAAATAAAAACTGGTTGTTGCAATCATCTTTATTTTATTGATTAATCTATAATCACTTGTTTTATAGCCAAGTGAAAGCTACAGCAACTTACTATGCTGATACATTTCAAAACAATCCTTTTATTGACAAAGCATACCTGCCACCCACCAGTAGCTTTCACTCAAAGCAGCAGGCATGTGGTTTATGGGTGTGAGGTGGGGAATAGGAGAAGCATACTAAGTATACTAAGTATTTTACAAGGGTGTTTGATTGAAAACTGTTGTGTTTCTGTTATATTATGTTTGTAAATTTCCAGTTTTTCTGAGGTTTAGATCATGGAGATTGTTTAAAATTAGTCTTTATGTTTGGATATGAATGTTGGATGTCTTGTATGTGCATTGTTTGGCTATATATGGCACCTCAACCTACCAACTTATGAAATTGTACTATTAATATTACGATGGGAGATCCTATTTTGAACCTAAGACTTTTCAAGAGGCATATGTTAAATTATGGTTTATTAAATGCATGTAGAGCAAGATCACCTAATTTATTTAAATATATTTACTTAAATGCTTTTATAGTAATATTGGTAGATTAATATCAATATTTTTTTATAATTCAAATATTGAAAGGAAGTGAGTAAAATTATTTTTACACTAATGTAAATTTTTATGAGGTTCATAGTTTTATTCTTTACTTAAAATTATAGAGGGTTTAAAATTTTAAAAAGTTAATAATTCATAAAACAATAGTTTTGTCTCAAAATTTCAAAAAAAAATATTATAGTTCCATAATAGATCGAAATTATAATAATCTTAAAACATATCTATAATCTTGATGAAAAAATAATGTCCTTTAAGGAAACATCTTAATCCTGACACATTTCATTAAAAAAATTATTATAGATAACAATGAATATAAACCTTTATTTCTAGTCAAAAAATTAAAATTATTATAGTGAAAACTAGTAGCTCTGCGAAGATGGAATCAACAAATATAAAAATATTATGGAACTCAGTGTACCATAATTTTACTGAAATGTTTTTAATAAAAATTATATGATAAAATTTCACAAGGAAAATAGTTTACATTCATAAAATATCAATCTGACTTTGAAAAATATTTACTAAAAGAATTAAAACCAACATAATATCGAAATCATCTTCTAAGCAAACAACTTTCCATGAGAAACTGATTACAAGCCCCTTCATATTTAGTCTACAATTTGAAACTGTAGCAAACACAATATATGGTTATGCACAATAGCAGACTGAGATATATTATATTAACACTATTACATTTCATAAACTGAATGTTTTTTTGTGGTAAGACATAAACTAGAAACATGTCATTGGTGCTTAAATTTTAGAAAATGTGAAACATCACCTGAATGTACGTCACTTTTGATGTATATTTTAATATAGGTATATAGTAATGTATAAATTTAAAACCAAATTCATCCTAATTGGAGACTTTATAAGTATATTCCATAAAAATTAAGGCAATACAATGTTTCTCAAATATCTACACATGTAAGGTACGTCACTGTATCACTCTGCTGCCGATGCACAACTTACAACTCCAAACTGTGACGTCACGAATCATTTTTATCATTTCGCGCCTATTCACAACTCATGCCTCCACAATGAATTTTTTACCCTACTTTAAATTGAAAAAAAGTAACTTTCCTCAGTCAATAAAAAAGAATTCTTGTGGATTCTCGTTCTATTTGGTAGTTTTGAACAATTTTCCAAAAAATCGTAGGTGGCCGCTAAAATGCACAATAACCAAAACGTTTCTCAAATATCTACACACATAAGGTATGCATGACTATTACTCTGCAGCCGATGCACAACTTAATGCTCCGCACTAAATATTTTACCAAACTTTAAATTGTTAAGTATTAACTTCCCAGTAAAATTTGAAAAATTCGTGTGCATATCGTCCTATTTTGTGGTTTTGAACAATTTTCAATATATATCTCAGGTGGCTACTAAATTTCACAATTACCGAGGTATGTTAAAACGTAGGCATGACGTTACTACAGTTGTGACATCACGTAACATTTGTAACATTCCGCGTACGATGCACAACTTAGTACTCTGCACTAAATTTTTTACCCAACTTTAAATTGAACAAAAATAACTCTCCGTGTTTAATAAAAAAAATTCTTGTGCATATCGTCCTATTTTGTGGTTTTGAACCATTTTCCATTTTAATCTCTATCTCACAATCACCATTAAAATGATTGGCATACATAACAAACTCAAAAGAACGTTAAACAATATACTTTGTAACAAAGGTAATGTTACCTGACAAAGTTAGGTTTGGTTTACTTTTTCATTACAATGAAAATATAGTATCCACAAGGAAAAAAGCTTTAGTCTAAATAATAGGGTTCTGCTAAGATACAAATGTTAAATAGAATTGTAATACAATTCAAATGTTGATTTTCAAAAATTGTAATCACTAGACTAATAATAAATAATTAAATCATTGGGTAATTACTAAGAACAGCGATTTCCGCTCCAATCGGCAATTTTTTCCTGATAGATTTGACCTTGCTGAACACGAATCTGAAGTTATTTTCAACGGAAAACACATATTAAGAAAGCCAGGTCAGGTCAGGTTAGGTTATTATTACTTTTTTTAAGCAAGGTCAAATTGATCAAGAAAATAAAAATTTCGCCGATCGGAGCAGTAGTCTCAGATCTTAATAATTACCAATCATTGACAACAAAAAAAATTAACTCTTAAATAATAATTAGTCCTTTGAGTGGTAAAAATACTGTACAGTTAGAACTATATATAAAAAATATTTTTTAAAGAATTGTGTTGACATTAAAATTACCGGTCCCTTATCAGGATACAAATAAATGGTTAACAAGTGTACCTTTGAACACATTGAATTGTTGGCCATACAAATGCTCGTCCTCCAGGCACCAGCAAAGGTTTTGTGTAACAGCATCCTGTAAAAAACCAAATTAATGTCAAGCCTAGAATATATTTCCTGTACTGTTTTCAGATATTAGTTATTTATTAGGTTTTGTGTTTTATCTTCTTACCTGAAACAACTAATGCTTCATTTGGTCCACACGTAACAAATCCCCAAGTCATAATTTAGCTTTTCTATAAAACTAGCAAGTAGAATAATATGCAACAAGGAAAACTACAAAACAATTTACTTAAAAATAACTTTTACCATCGCCTATCATAAAACCGAACATGGTGTAATTACGTACAGGACGGACTAATGGTCAGAAAATAAGACGCCAAAACAATGCAGCCAACACGAAACTTAAAATACAAATTTATTACCGTATCGGAAAACCCTTCAAATATCGTTGTTTGCCTTTTTAACGTAATTTTAGCAAACAAGACTTATATGTAACAAGACGTATTTTGTAGGTATTTTATAAAAATGATATTTTACAAGCAACAATTTTAAGAAATAATTTTAGTATAATACGTGTTTTCAGCCGTTGCGTTGGTAAAATATAAACAAATAATAGATAAAATGCTTTCTGTTTTCTGTTAATTTTCTGTCAGCTGGTTAGAGTTGTTTTTTATGATAATAGAATGCGCTACATTTATATTTCTAGCCCACCAACAGAATTTTTAATATTCTAAATATTATTCAACGTTATGACAGAAGTGATCGTTAAAGTGTCAAGTTCTAAGAATAATAAAGGCCTAAAACTTTATGAACAATTTTAAAAATGTTCTGATAAACGTTGTTATTTCAGTTTTTTCTGATAAACGAAAATTTTACAGTACTGAATTTATTGGCATATTGTTATCATAGGATGGCCTAATACTTTAAAAAAGTTGGGTACGTTGTATACAGGCGCGTATCCAGCGACTTGCTTTGGGGGGGGGGGGGGCGAGCGATGCATTATATATATATATAATATGTGTGCGTGTATGTAAAAACATTAAACAGAAAAAGTCCTTTTTACGCTTGCGTTAGAATTCGGTAACGTGATAAAGATTCGTAGCAAAT
Organism: Prosapia bicincta; assembly: GCA_036971475.1. Classification (NCBI taxonomy): domain Eukaryota; kingdom Metazoa; phylum Arthropoda; class Insecta; order Hemiptera; family Cercopidae; genus Prosapia; species Prosapia bicincta. The sequence continues at coordinate 72,446,773 of JBAIZL010000004.1, forward strand.
TAGACTTTTTAATAAATAATTATTCCAGTTTCGATAACACTTATGGCTAGAGAATATTATTAATTTCATAATAAGCTATTATTATAAAAATGGTTTATTAATTAATATAAGTAGTTATTCTTCCAATACGAACAATTCCGGAGTCAACTGCGAATATTACGCTTGCAAAATTATGTATTGAAAATCATATGTTCGAGACTAAGCTTCACTAGAGCTATCTGTTGTTAAAACGTTTAGACGTTTACGAGGGTATGCCGAGGGAACGCGTCACATTTTCAAATTAAAAATTAAAATTTCATTTTTTATTTACAATAAAAGACGAATTAACTTAAGTAAAAGTCTAATTTAATAGAAAGTCCTAATTTAATAATATATTGTCGATTTTTAACCCAAAGTTCTTGAGGGTTGGGGGGGCGATCGCCCCATCGCCCCCCCCCTTGGATACGCGCCTGAAAGGGTTTATGATATGTTTTCCCAAAGAAAATAGTTTGATTGTTAACTTAAGAGTTGTTTGTATATCGTTAAATTTAATAAAAAATAATTAAAGGGAATATGAAATAACACAATTTTTTTTCAAAAGGGGGGAAAATATGTAACACACTTTAGATGGTGTTACATATAAAAAAAGGAAATTTCAGAAAACGAACGAGAATGTACTCGAAAGTGTAACAATATATAACTAGATCAAAAATTGTGATTTGTTTTAATTTAAATCAAATCTCTGGTTGGTAGTGGCATCTGTAGGAAGAGTTTAAAAAAAACTTAAATTAAAGTAATATGCGCACACCCGATGCGCGGTAGCTAGGAGGCCTGCTTGCGACGATATTTTAATTCTCATTACCAAGATGTAGGAAAGGAAACATGTCTTGTAGTGCTAGGAGCGAAGAAGTGCTTTATTTTAAATTTTTTTAATGTAACAGATAAGTTAATCTTGTACTATCGGGATGTAGAAGGCAACGGTCGTCTCCAAGAGCGAGGAAATGTTTAGTTTTCAATTTTCAATGTAACAGTCATTTTTTAATTTCTTCTAGTCATAATGTAGAAGACAGCGTACGTTGCCAAGTACGAAGATGGAACGCTGAGTTACTGAAGCCTTTTTTCAAAATCATGACCAAGGGAATCTTGTAAGGTTTTTCCAATAGAAGGATGCGAGGCTACACCTTGTTAAAACAGCTAAGTGAACAAATTCAAACTTTGATGCACTATGCCTTTTGATTCCATTTTGATTATTAGAACAAACTTAATTCGACATGAAGCATAACATAAACAATATTAATTCTTGGATTTAATATCCTTTCCAAACAAAAAAATGAAATTTTTAAATAAACCTATATTCAATCTTCCTTTTATATTCATAAAACATTTTATATTGACACATACTCTTTTTACCATTACACAATGTTCTTTAATTACTTAATTACCTTTATCTTTAATTTACTGTACGCTGTCTTCTACATTATGACTACAAGAAATTAAAAAATGACTGTTACATTAAAAATTGAAAACTAAACATTTCCTCGCTCTTGGAGACGACCGTTGCCTTCTACATCCCGATAGTACAAGATTAACTTATCTGTTACATTAAAAAAATTTAAAATAAAGCACTTCTTCGCTCCTAGCACTACAAGACATGTTTCCTTTCCTACATCTTGGTAATGAGAATTAAAATATCGTCGCAAGCAGGCCTCCTAGCTACCGCGCATCGGGTGTGCGCATATTACTTTAATTTAAGTTTTTTTTAAACTCTTCCTACAGATGCCACTACCAACCAGAGATTTGATTTAAATTAAAAACAAATCACAATTTTTGATCTAGTTATATATTGTTACACTTTCGAATACATTCTCGTTCGTTTTCTGAAATTTCCTTTTTTTACATGTAACACCATCTAAAGTGTGTTACAGTCTATCGGGAAGGCTACATTTTTTTTGTTTTCCAACTGAGTAAGTTCGATGCATGCTTCTTTTACTGCTGCGACTTCGCCCTCAAAGTTGCTACTGGGAGTTCCGACAGCGATGGAGCCCTCAAATAGAGAGCAATGGAAGCCTGCACCGGTTTTGCCGTTTTGTGGTAGTGATGATCCGTCTGTATATATATATGCAGCCAGTGGTTTTGGGGGGTACAGACTATGGATAGTCTGGTAAAAGGCTTTCCTAAGTTCAGCAATATGAGAGTTTCGTTTTGTCGAGTCCAGGCCCAAAAGGTTGATGCTAGCGCAAGGTAACTTGGGGTGAATTTGAAAGAGTACTTGCGAAAGTAGAGGTTCTCCTGTAAACATCAATGTTATACTTCTCTGCTAGGGCTATTGGGTGCGCAATCGGTGTTTGCTCCGTTTTTAATCTGGGGTGAGCAGGTCGGTAGTTAGACCAAAAGCGGGAGTGAGCTCGTTTGTTTCTTTCCCAGAGTTTCAAGCAGTTTTTGTCTCTTTGGCATTTCAGTGGTTCAATTTCAGCTTGTAATTCCATAGCGTTATTAGGTGTAGATTTGACTGCTCCTGTTGTTGTTCGCAAGGTAGCATTTTGGACTTTGTCCAGCTTTGATAAGGTGTTGTTGCATGCTGTTCCGAAAATTTCACTTTCGTATTCCATAACAGGTCTGACATATGATTTGTACGTCTTGACTTGCACAACACTTGGTTGCCGTCAGTCTCTTCAGAATCCAAAATCTTTTAGAACCTTTGCAGGCAGCGTCCTCAACGTGTTGCTTCCACGATAGTTTTTTGTCTAGTTGTATTCCCAGGTAGGTAGTAAGGGTTTCTTCTTTTAAAGAGATGCCATTGTATGGAAGAGCAGGTCTGGTATTTATTTTAGTGGAGAGGCTGAACAGCTGAAAAACGGTTTTGTTAGTGCTTACGGTCATTGCATTTTTTCCGCCCACTGATGAAGTTTAATCAATGAGGTATTGAGTGCTTCTTCAAGCCCGGCAATTTTACTGCTTGTAGCCCATAGAAGGAGGTCGTCTGCGTAAAGGAGGGCGTTTACGCCTGGCACTGCAGTAACAGTGGTTATGATATCGTTGATCATAACGTTGAATAACGCACAGCTGAGCACCGCCCCTTGTGGCAGCCCGTCCCTCTGGATTCGGTACCTTGAGGTAGCTCCGTTGAATTGAACCCGGATATGTCTTTGGGATAAGAAGGATTTGATCCACCTCAGTAAGTTACCAGACACGCCGTAACTTATTAGTTTATGAATTAACATTTTCTTCCATACTTTGTCATACGCGAATTGGAAATCCACCAATACTGCAAGCATGGATTGACGGGAATTAAAACTGTCCTTAACGTGCTGTACACACTTCATTATTTGGTCTACGGTGCCCATATTCGGGCGGAAACCTGCTTGCGCGTTGCTGATAATATGACGGCTATCCAAAAAGGCCGTTCTGCAAGTTTACATGTGATACTCGTAAGGGCGATTGGTCGGTAGCTTTCAACTTGTCCTGCTGGCTTTCCTTTTTTCAAGAGAGGGACGATGTTACTTTTTCTCCATTGATCCGGAACGTGCGATGTCCAAGTCAAGTTAATTATTTGTAGGAGCGTCTGCTTTGCATTTTGACCAAGGTTGGTAAGGAATTCCGTGTATATTCCGTCTGGGTCAGCAGCTTTTTTGCACTTGAGTGAGATGGCAGCCACATCTAGTTCGGCAAGAGAGAAGTGGTCGTTAAATATTTTGTTAGGACTTTCCTCGAGGCAGTATGGTGGCGGGTTTTTAATGAGTTGCTTTTTGACAAATTTTTCAACTGTGAACATACTGCATTAGCGATGTCTCTTTTGTCCGTTAGTGTTTTTGTGTCGTACGAAAAGGGCTGTGTTTGTCGTTGGGTTTGTTTATTGTTGAGAGATGAAACAAATTTATGTGTCTTTGGACCATCCTTCCGAAAGTCCATGTTTTTGACAAACGATTTATAGACGGTTCTCTTCTGGTGTTTTATTTCTTTTTGCAACAGAGCTCGTTTCTGTCTCAGAGCCACTATAAATAAAATAGCCACTAACTTTAATTATTATTTTTTTTCATTTACTTTGATATCTTCTTTAACTACTAACTCTATAGAAGTGTCTTATTTTTTTATGTGAAAACTTCTGTAGCCACATCACAGATTTTTCCACCCAAAACAACTAATTTATTGTCATGCACAAGTTCTTAGAAAACATAACAGCTAAAGAGAACGGGCTTCTGAGTAACTTAGAAACGTGTAGGCCAACTGAAACTGATACAGTACAGTATTATTGTTATAATCTATGCTTTGCATCACGTCGTGAAATAATATCAATAGTTGAAAAAATTGTTAATAAAATACTTTTTATTCATCCAAACAAGTTCAAATACATTTTTTAAACTTATAGTGGATGCCACTTGATGGTAATACATTTTTTTCAAATATTAATTCATTAATTTAATTAATTAATGAATTAATTTTAGTTTTATACGGAAGAAAAACCTTTCACAAAAGGGGTAAGATGTGCAATATAGTTGATTGGCTTAAAATAGGTGATAACATATGATTTCATAAAACAGCTGATTTTAAGTTATAGGTTATGTGGTAGAATAGCTGTTTCAAGCCATAGCTTAAGTTACGTTATTTATAATAATTGTAATTATTTAAAATTACAACTGAAATAAATTTTTTCCATGTTAACCTTAGTAGGAACTGATTTTAAAACGTTTTTCTCATTTAAGATAAATGAAACAGGACAATTATACTGCATACCTTGCCACTCTTGTGAATTTTTTTCTCCCATATAAAACTAAAATTAATTCATTAAATCCAAATAAAATAATATTTGAAAAAACACTATTAACACCAACTGTGTCATCCACCACAAGTTTGAAAAATGTAAGCTTGCGTGAATGAATGAACAATATTTTATTAGCAATTGAAATCTTGAACAAGATATATAAGGGCCTATATATATATATATGTTATATAAGAAGAGTGTGAACTAATAGAAGGAACTGAATGAAAAAAGTGAGTCTTTCAACGGAAAGCAATTTCTACAAGAAAAACCTCCACCCACTCTCGTCCACACCAAATTCAACGACGGTGTACTGTAAGTATACTAATAAACTTGATGATTTATTGGAACAATTCGAGACATGGTAAAGTCAGGGCAAGATTGTAAAGCCGGGGCATATCTGCTCAAATCGTCTATGTAATTGAGGATATCCTATTATAAGTACCTGTGGATTGATATTGAAATCGTATTGAAGTTGTTTTAAGAAACAGAAGTCACTTTCAAGACAGTGACCTTTTGGTTAGGGCAAGGTGTATATTTGTTTACAAAACATTTAGCCAACACTTGATAAATCAGTATTATAGATATTACTGACATATCTTTACTATTTAGAGTTTATTATTTTTAGAGAGAATTATGCCAAAAGGTATGAACGACTGCGATGTAGGTATCGCTCAGTGTGGGCTATGCACCGCCATTACTTGGCTGGTGGAAGGTTTACTTGACTGATTTATGGTCAAAACCGAGTTTGTTATTAGAGGGTTTAATATGGTCCCGTTGCTGAACATACAGCAGGCACAGACGGGCGCTGTCCCTTCTGGTTGAGTTTAATATGGTCCCGTTGCTGAACATACAGCAGGCACAGACGAGGGCTGTCCCTTCTGGTTGGGTTTAATATGGTCCCGTTGCTGAACATACAGCAGGCACAGACGAGGGCTGTCCCTTCTGGTTGGGTTTAATATGGTCCCGTTGCTGAACATACAGCAGGCACAGACGAGGGCTGTCCCTTCTGGTTGGGTTTAATATGGTCCCGTTGCTGAACATATAGCAGGCACAGACGAGGGCTGTCCCTTCTGGTTGGGTTTAATATGGTCCCGTTGCTGAACATACAGCAGGCACAGACGAGGGCTGTCCCTTCTGGTTGGGTTTAATATGGTCCCGTTGCTGAGCATACGGCAAGCACAGACGGGCGCTGTCCCTTCTAGTTGGGTTTAATAGGGTCCCGTTGCTGAACATACAGCAAGCACAGACGGGCGCTGTCCCTTCTGGTTGGGTTTAATATGGTCCCGTTGCTGAACATACATCAGGCACAGACGGACGCTGTCATTTCTGGTTGGGTTTAATATGGTCCCGTTGCTGAACATACAGCAGGCACAGACGGGCGCTGTCCCTTCTGGTTGGGTTTAATATGGTCCCGTTGCTGAACATACGGCAAGCACAGACGGGCGCTGTCCCTTCTGGTTGGGTTTAATATGGTCCCGTTGCTGACACATACAGCAGGCACAGACGGGAGCTGTCTCTTCTAGTTGGGTTTAATATGGTCCCGTTGCTGAACATACAGCAGGCACAGACGGGAGCTGTCTCTTCTAGTTGGGTTTAATATGGTCCCGTTGCTGAACATACAGCAGGCACAGACGGGAGCTGTCTCTTCTAGTTGGGTTTAATATGGTCCCGTTGCTGAACATACAGCAGGCACAGACGGGCGCTGTCCCTTCTGGTTGGGTTTAATATGGTCCCGTTGCTGAACATACAGCAGGCATAGACGGGAGCTGTCCCTTCTGGTTGGGTTTAATATGGTCCCGTTGCTGAACATACAGCAGGCACAGACGGGAGCTGTCCCTTCTGGTTGAGTTTAATATGGTCCCGTTGCTGAACATACAGCAGGCATAGACGGGAGCTGTCTCTTCTAGTTGGGTTTAATATGGTCCCGTTGCTGAACATACAGCAGGCACAGACGGGAGCTGTCCCTTCTGGTTGGGTTTAATAGGGTCCCGTTGCTGAACATACAGCAAGCACAGACGGGCGCTGTCATTTCTAGTTGGGTTTAATATGATCCCGTTGCTGAACATACAGCAGGCACAAACGGGAGCTGTCTCTTCTAGTTGGGTTTAATAGGGTCCTGTTGCTGAACATACAGCAGGCATAGACGGGCGCTGTCCCTTCTGGTTGGGTTTAATATGGTCCCGTTGCTGAACATACAGCAGGCATAGACGGGCGCTGTCCCTTCTGGTTGGGTTTAATATGATCCCGTTGCTGAACATACAGCAGGCATAGACGGGAGCTGTCTCTTCTAGTTGGGTTTAATATGGTCCCGTTGCTGAACATACAGCAGGCACAGACGGGAGCTGTCCCTTCTAGTTGGGTTTAATAGGGTCCTGTTGCTGAACATACAGCAGGCATAGACGGGCGCTGTCATTTCTAGTTGGGTTTAATATGATCCCGTTGCTGAACATACAGCAGGCACAAACGGGAGCTGTCTCTTCTAGTTGGGTTTAATAGGGTCCTGTTGCTGAACATACAGCAGGCATAGACGGGCGCTGTCCCTTCTGGTTGGGTTTAATATGGTCCCGTTGCTGAACATACAGCAGGCACAGACGGGCACTGTCCCTTCTAGTTGGGTTTAATATGGTCCCGTTGCTGAACATACATCAGGCACAGACGGGAGCTGTCCCTTCTGGTTGGGTTTAATAGGGTCCTGTTGCTGAACATACAGCAGGCATAGACGGGCGCTGTCCCTTCTGGTTGGGTTTAATATGGTCCCGTTGCTGAACATACAGCAGGCACAGACGGGCGCTGTCCCTTCTAGTTGGGTTTAATATGGTCCCGTTGCTGAACATACATCAGGCACAGACGGGAGCTGTCCCTTCTGGTTGGGTTTAATAGGGTCCCGTTGCTGAGCATACATCAGGCACAGACGGGCACTGTCCCTTCTGGTTGGGTTTAATAGGGTCCCGTTGCTGAACATACATCAGGCATAGACGGGCGCTGTCCCTTCTAGTTGGGTTTAATAGGGTCCTGTTGCTGAACATACAGCAAGCACAGACGGGCACTGTCCCTTCTGGTTGGGTTTAATAGGGTCCCGTTGCTGAACATACATCAGGCATAGACGGGCGCTGTCCCTTCTGGTTGGGTTTAATATGGTCCCGTTGCTGAACATACAGCAGGCACAGACGGGCGCTGTCCCTTCTGGTTGGGTTTAATAGGGTCCCGTTGCTGAACATACATCAGGCATAGACGGGCGCTGTCCCTTCTGGTTGGGTTTAATATGGTCCCGTTGCTGAACATACAGCAGGCACAGACGGGCACTGTCCCTTCTGGTTGGGTTTAATAGGGTCCCGTTGCTGAACATACATCAGGCATAGACGGGCGCTGTCCCTTCTGGTTGGGTTTAATAGGGTCCTGTTGCTGAACATACAGCAGGCACAGACGGGCACTGTCCCTTCTAGTTGGGTTTAATAGGGTCCCGTTGCTGAACATACATCAGGCATAGACGGGCGCTGTCCCTTCTGGTTGGGTTTAATATGGTCCCGTTGCTGAACATACAGCAGGCACAGACGGGCACTGTCCCTTCTGGTTGGGTTTAATAGGGTCCCGTTGCTGAACATACATCAGGCATAGACGGGCGCTGTCCCTTCTGGTTGGGTTTAATATGGTCCCGTTGCTGAACATACAGCAGGCACAGACGGGCGCTGTCCCTTCTGGTTGGGTTTAATAGGGTCCCGTTGCTGAACATACAGCAGGCACAGACGGGCACTGTCCCTTCTGGTTGGGTTTAATAGGGTCCCGTTGCTGAACATACATCAGGCATAGACGGGCGCTGTCCCTTCTGGTTGGGTTTAATATGGTCCCGTTGGTGAACATACAGCAGGCACAGACGGGCGCTGTCCCTTCTGGTTGGGTTTAATAGGGTCCCGTTGCTGAACATACAGGAAGCACAGACGGGCGCTGTATCTTCTAGTTGGGTTTAATATGATCCCGTTGCTGAACATACAGCAGGCACAAACGGGAGCTGTCTCTTCTAGTTGGGTTTAATAGGGTCCTGTTGCTGAACATACAGCAGGCATAGACGGGCGCTGTCCCTTCTGGTTGGGTTTAATATGGTCCCGTTGCTGAACATACAGCAGGCATAGACGGGAGCTGTCTCTTCTAGTTGGGTTTAATATGGTCCCGTTGCTGAACATACAGCAGGCACAGACGGGAGCTGTCCCTTCTAGTTGGGTTTAATAGGGTCCTGTTGCTGAACATACAGCAGGCATAGACGGGCGCTGTCATTTCTAGTTGGGTTTAATATGATCCCGTTGCTGAACATACAGCAGGCACAAACGGGAGCTGTCTCTTCTAGTTGGGTTTAATAGGGTCCTGTTGCTGAACATACAGCAGGCACAGACGGGCACTGTCCCTTCTAGTTGGGTTTAATAGGGTCCCGTTGCTGAGCATAGGGCAAGCACAGACGGGCGCTGTCCCTTCTAGTTGGGTTTAATAGGGTCCCGTTGCTGAACATACATCAGGCACAGACGGACGCTGTCATTTCTGGTTGGGTTTAATAATGTCCTGTTGCTGAACATACAGCAGGCACAAACGGGAGCTGTCTCTTCTAGTTGGGTTTAATAGGGTCCCGTTGCTGAACATACATCATGCACAGACGGACGCTGTCATTTCTGGTTGGGTTTAATAGGGTCCCGTTGCTGAACATACATCAGGCACAGACGGACGCTGTCATTTCTAGTTGGGTTTAATAGGGTCCCGTTGCTGAACATACATCAGGCACAGACGGACGCTGTCATTTCTGGTTGGGTTTAATAGGGTCCCGTTGCTGAACATACATCAGGCACAGACGGACGCTGTCATTTCTGGTTGGGTTTAATAGGGTCCCGTTGCTGAACATACAGCAGGCACAAACGGGAGCTGTCTCTTCTAGTTGGGTTTAATAGGGTCCCGTTGCTGAACATACATCAGGCACAGACGGACGCTGTCTCTTCTAGTTGGGTTTAATAGGGTCCTGTTGCTGAACATACAGCAGACACAGACGGGCACTGTCCCTTCTAGTTGGGTTTAATAGGGTCCCGTTGCTGAACATACAGCAGGCACAGACGGGAGCTGTCTCTTCTAGTTGGGTGTAATATGGTCCCGTTGCTGAACATACAGCAGGCACAGACGGGCGCTGTCCCTTCTGGTTGGATTTATTAAGGTCCCGTTTTTGAACATATATCAAGAACAGACGGGCGCTGTCCCTTCTAGTTGGGTTTAATAGGGTCCTGTTGCTGAACATACAGCAGGCACAGACGGGCGCTGTCCCTTCTGGTTGGGTTTAATTGGGTCCCGTTGCTGAACATACCGCAAGCACAGAGGGGCACTGTCCCTTCTAGTTGGGTTTATTAGGGTTCCGTTGCTGAACATACAGCAGGCACAGACGGGCGCTGTCCCTTCTGGTTGGGTTTAATAGGGTCCCATTTCTGAACATACAGCAGGCACAGACGGCCGCTGTCCCTTCTAGTTGGGTTTAATAGGGTCCCGTTGCTGAACATACAGCAAGCACAGACGGGCGCTGTCATTTCTAGTTGGGTTTAATATGATCCCGTTGCTGAACATACAGCAGGCACAAACGGGAGCTGTCTCTTCTAGTTGGGTTTAATAGGGTCCTGTTGCTGAACATACAGCAGGCATAGACGGGCGCTGTCCCTTCTAGTTGGGTTTAATATGGTCCCGTTGCTGAACATACAGCAGGCACAGACGGGAGCTGTCTCTTCTGGTTGGGTTTAATATGGTCCCGTTGCTGAACATACAGCAGGCACAGACGGGAGCTGTCCCTTCTGGTTGGGTTTAATAGGGTCCCGTTGCTGAACATACAGCAGGCATAGACGGGCGCTGTCCCTTCTAGTTGGGTTTAATATGGTCCCGTTGCTGAACATACAGCAGGCACAGACGGGAGCTGTCCCTTCTGGTTGGGTTTAATATGGTCCCGTTGCTGAACATACAGCAGGCATAGACGGGAGCTGTCCCTTCTGGTTGGGTTAATTATGGTCCCGTTGCTGAACATACAGCAGGCATAGACGGGAGCTTTCCCTTCTTGTTGGGTTTAATATGGTCCCGTTGCTGAACATACAGCAGGCACAGACGGGAGCTGTCCCTTCTGGTTGGGTTTAATATGGTCCCGTTGCTGAACATACAGCAGGCATAGACGGGAGCTGTCCCTTCTGGTTGGGTTTAATATGGTCCCGTTGCTGAACATACAGCAGGCATAGACGGGAGCTGTCCCTTCTGGTTGGGTTTAATATGGTTCCGTTGCTGAACATACAGCAGGCATAGACGGGAGCTGTCCCTTCTGGTTGGGTTTAATATGGTCCCGTTGCTGAACATACAGCAGGCACAGACGGGAGCTGTCCCTTCTGGTTGGGTTTAATATGGTCCCGTTGCTGAACATACAGCAGGCATAGACGGGCGCTGTCTCTTCTAGTTGGGTTTAATATGGTCCCGTTGCTGAACATACAGCAGGCACAGACGGGAGCTGTCCCTTCTGGTTGGGTTTAATAGGGTCCCGTTGCTGAACATACAGCAAGCACAGACGGGCGCTGTCATTTCTAGTTGGGTTTAATATGATCCCGTTGCTGAACATACAGCAGGCACAAACGGGAGCTGTCTCTTCTAGTTGGGTTTAATAGGGTCCTGTTGCTGAACATACAGCAGGCATAGACGGGCGCTGTCCCTTCTAGTTGGGTTTAATATGGTCCCGTTGCTGAACATACAGCAGGCACAGACGGGAGCTGTCTCTTCTGGTTGGGTTTAATATGGTCCCGTTGCTGAACATACAGCAGGCACAGACGGGAGCTGTTCCTTCTGGTTGGGTTTAATAGGGTCCCGTTGCTGAACATACAGCAGGCATAGACGGGCGCTGTCCCTTCTAGTTGGGTTTAATATGGTCCCGTTGCTGAACATACAGCAGGCACAGACGGGAGCTGTCCCTTCTGGTTGGGTTTAATATGGTCCCGTTGCTGAACATACAGCAGGCATAGACGGGAGCTGTCCCTTCTGGTTGGGTTTAATATGGTCCCGTTGCTGAACATACAGCAGGCATAGACGGGAGCTGTCCCTTCTGGTTGGGTTTAATATGGTCCCGTTGCTGAACATACAGCAGGCACAGACGGGAGCTGTCCCTTCTGGTTGGGTTTAATATGGTCCCGTTGCTGAACATACAGCAGGCATAGACGGGAGCTGTCCCTTCTAGTTGGGTTTAATATGGTCCCGTTGCTGACCATACAGCAGGCATAGACGGGAGCTGTCCCTTCTGGTTGGGTTTAATATGGTCCCGTTGCTGAACATACAGCAGGCATAGACGGGAGCTGTCCCTTCTGGTTGGGTTTAATATTGTCCCGTTGCTGAACATACAGCAGGCATAGACGGGAGCTGTCCCTTCTGGTTGGGTTTAATATGGTCCCGTTGCTGAACATACAGCAGGCACAGACGGGAGCTGTCCCTTCTGGTTGAGTTTAATATGGTCCCGTTGCTGAACATACAGCAGGCATAGACGGGCGCTGTCTCTTCTAGTTGGGTTTATTATGGTCCCTTTGCTGAACATACAGCAGGCACAGACGGGAGCTGTCCCTTCTGGTTGGGTTTAATAGGGTCCCGTTGCTGAACATACAGCAAGCACAGACGGGCGCTGTCATTTCTAGTTGGGTTTAATATGATCCCGTTGCTGAACATACAGCAGGCACAAACGGGAGCTGTCTCTTCTAGTTGGGTTTAATAGGGTCCTGTTGCTGAACATACAGCAGGCATAGACGGGCGCTGTCCCTTCTGGTTGGGTTTAATATGGTCCCGTTGCTGAACATACAGCAGGCATAGACGGGCGCTGTCCCTTCTGGTTGGGTTTAATACGATCCCGTTGCTGAACATACAGCAGGCATAGACGGGAGCTGTCTCTTCTAGTTGGGTTTAATATGGTCCCGTTGCTGAACATACAGCAGGCACAGACGGAAGCTGTCCCTTCTAGTTGGGTTTAATAGGGTCCTGTTGCTGAACATACAGCAGGCATAGACGGGCGCTGTCATTTCTAGTTGGGTTTAATATGATCCCGTTGCTGAACATACAGCAGGCACAAACGGGAGCTGTCTCTTCTAGTTGGGTTTAATAGGGTCCTGTTGCTGAACATACAGCAGGCATAGACGGGCGCTGTCCCTTCTGGTTGGGTTTAATATGGTCCCGTTGCTGAACATACAGCAGGCACAGACGGGCACTGTCCCTTCTAGTTGGGTTTAATATGGTCCCGTTGCTGAACATACATCAGGCACAGACGGGAGCTGTCCCTTCTGGTTGGGTTTAATAGGGTCCTGTTGCTGAACATACAGCAGGCATAGACGGGCGCTGTCCCTTCTGGTTGGGTTTAATATGGTCCCGTTGCTGAACATACAGCAGGCACAGACGGGCGCTGTCCCTTCTAGTTGGGTTTAATATGGTCCCGTTGCTGAACATACATCAGGCACAGACGGGAGCTGTCCCTTCTGGTTGGGTTTAATAGGGTCCCGTTGCTGAGCATACATCAGGCACAGACGGGCACTGTCCCTTCTGGTTGGGTTTAATAGGGTCCCGTTGCTGAACATACATCAGGCATAGACGGGCGCTGTCCCTTCTAGTTGGGTTTAATAGGGTCCTGTTGCTGAACATACAGCAAGCACAGACGGGCACTGTCCCTTCTGGTTGGGTTTAATAGGGTCCCGTTGCTGAACATACATCAGGCATAGACGGGCGCTGTCCCTTCTGGTTGGGTTTAATATGGTCCCGTTGCTGAACATACAGCAGGCACAGACGGGCGCTGTCCCTTCTGGTTGGGTTTAATAGGGTCCCGTTGCTGAACATACATCAGGCATAGACGGGCGCTGTCCCTTCTGGTTGGGTTTAATATGGTCCCGTTGCTGAACATACAGCAGGCACAGACGGGCACTGTCCCTTCTGGTTGGGTTTAATAGGGTCCCGTTGCTGAACATACATCAGGCATAGACGGGCGCTGTCCCTTCTGGTTGGGTTTAATAGGGTCCTGTTGCTGAACATACAGCAGGCACAGACGGGCACTGTCCCTTCTAGTTGGGTTTAATAGGGTCCCGTTGCTGAACATACATCAGGCATAGACGGGCGCTGTCCCTTCTGGTTGGGTTTAATATGGTCCCGTTGCTGAACATACAGCAGGCACAGACGGGCACTGTCCCTTCTGGTTGGGTTTAATAGGGTCCCGTTGCTGAACATACATCAGGCATAGACGGGCGCTGTCCCTTCTGGTTGGGTTTAATATGGTCCCGTTGCTGAACATACAGCAGGCACAGACGGGCGCTGTCCCTTCTGGTTGGGTTTAATAGGGTCCCGTTGCTGAACATACAGCAGGCACAGACGGGCACTGTCCCTTCTGGTTGGGTTTAATAGGGTCCCGTTGCTGAACATACATCAGGCATAGACGGGCGCTGTCCCTTCTGGTTGGGTTTAATATGGTCCCGTTGGTGAACATACAGCAGGCACAGACGGGCGCTGTCCCTTCTGGTTGGGTTTAATAGGGTCCCGTTGCTGAACATACAGGAAGCACAGACGGGCGCTGTATCTTCTAGTTGGGTTTAATATGATCCCGTTGCTGAACATACAGCAGGCACAAACGGGAGCTGTCTCTTCTAGTTGGGTTTAATAGGGTCCTGTTGCTGAACATACAGCAGGCATAGACGGGCGCTGTCCCTTCTGGTTGGGTTTAATATGGTCCCGTTGCTGAACATACAGCAGGCATAGACGGGAGCTGTCTCTTCTAGTTGGGTTTAATATGGTCCCGTTGCTGAACATACAGCAGGCACAGACGGGAGCTTTCCCTTCTAGTTGGGTTTAATAGGGTCCTGTTGCTGAACATACAGCAGGCATAGACGGGCGCTGTCCCTTCTGGTTGGGTTAATTATGGTCCCGTTGCTGAACATACAGCAGGCATAGACGGGAGCTTTCCCTTCTGGTTGGGTTTAATATGGTCCCGTTGCTGAACATACAGCAGGCACAGACGGGAGCTGTCCCTTCTGGTTGGGTTTAATATGGTCCCGTTGCTGAACATACAGCAGGCATAGACGGGAGCTGTCCCTTCTGGTTGGGTTTAATATGGTCCCGTTGCTGAACATACAGCAGGCATAGACGGGAGCTGTCCCTTCTGGTTGGGTTTAATATGGTTCCGTTGCTGAACATACAGCAGGCATAGACGGGAGCTGTCCCTTCTGGTTGGGTTTAATATGGTCCCGTTGCTGAACATACAGCAGGCACAGACGGGAGCTGTCCCTTCTGGTTGGGTTTAATATGGTCCCGTTGCTGAACATACAGCAGGCATAGACGGGCGCTGTCTCTTCTAGTTGGGTTTAATATGGTCCCGTTGCTGAACATACAGCAGGCACAGACGGGAGCTGTCCCTTCTGGTTGGGTTTAATAGGGTCCCGTTGCTGAACATACAGCAAGCACAGACGGGCGCTGTCATTTCTAGTTGGGTTTAATATGATCCCGTTGCTGAACATACAGCAGGCACAAACGGGAGCTGTCTCTTCTAGTTGGGTTTAATAGGGTCCTGTTGCTGAACATACAGCAGGCATAGACGGGCGCTGTCCCTTCTAGTTGGGTTTAATATGGTCCCGTTGCTGAACATACAGCAGGCACAGACGGGAGCTGTCTCTTCTGGTTGGGTTTAATATGGTCCCGTTGCTGAACATACAGCAGGCACAGACGGGAGCTGTTCCTTCTGGTTGGGTTTAATAGGGTCCCGTTGCTGAACATACAGCAGGCATAGACGGGCGCTGTCCCTTCTAGTTGGGTTTAATATGGTCCCGTTGCTGAACATACAGCAGGCACAGACGGGAGCTGTCCCTTCTGGTTGGGTTTAATATGGTCCCGTTGCTGAACATACAGCAGGCATAGACGGGAGCTGTCCCTTCTGGTTGGGTTTAATATGGTCCCGTTGCTGAACATACAGCAGGCATAGACGGGAGCTGTCCCTTCTGGTTGGGTTTAATATGGTCCCGTTGCTGAACATACAGCAGGCACAGACGGGAGCTGTCCCTTCTGGTTGGGTTTAATATGGTCCCGTTGCTGAACATACAGCAGGCATAGACGGGAGCTGTCCCTTCTAGTTGGGTTTAATATGGTCCCGTTGCTGACCATACAGCAGGCATAGACGGGAGCTGTCCCTTCTGGTTGGGTTTAATATGGTCCCGTTGCTGAACATACAGCAGGCATAGACGGGAGCTGTCCCTTCTGGTTGGGTTTAATATTGTCCCGTTGCTGAACATACAGCAGGCATAGACGGGAGCTGTCCCTTCTGGTTGGGTTTAATATGGTCCCGTTGCTGAACATACAGCAGGCACAGACGGGAGCTGTCCCTTCTGGTTGAGTTTAATATGGTCCCGTTGCTGAACATACAGCAGGCATAGACGGGCGCTGTCTCTTCTAGTTGGGTTTATTATGGTCCCTTTGCTGAACATACAGCAGGCACAGACGGGAGCTGTCCCTTCTGGTTGGGTTTAATAGGGTCCCGTTGCTGAACATACAGCAAGCACAGACGGGCGCTGTCATTTCTAGTTGGGTTTAATATGATCCCGTTGCTGAACATACAGCAGGCACAAACGGGAGCTGTCTCTTCTAGTTGGGTTTAATAGGGTCCTGTTGCTGAACATACAGCAGGCATAGACGGGCGCTGTCCCTTCTGGTTGGGTTTAATATGGTCCCGTTGCTGAACATACAGCAGGCATAGACGGGCGCTGTCCCTTCTGGTTGGGTTTAATACGATCCCGTTGCTGAACATACAGCAGGCATAGACGGGAGCTGTCTCTTCTAGTTGGGTTTAATATGGTCCCGTTGCTGAACATACAGCAGGCACAGACGGAAGCTGTCCCTTCTAGTTGGGTTTAATATGGTCCCGTTGCTGAACATACAGCAGGCACAAACGGGAGCTGTCTCTTCTAGTTGGGTTTAATAGGGTCCTGTTGCTGAACATACAGCAGGCATAGACGGGCGCTGTCCCTTCTGGTTGGGTTTAATATGGTCCCGTTGCTGAACATACAGCAGGCACAGACGGGCACTGTCCCTTCTAGTTGGGTTTAATATGGTCCCGTTGCTGAACATACATCAGGCACAGACGGGAGCTGTCCCTTCTGGTTGGGTTTAATAGGGTCCTGTTGCTGAACATACAGCAGGCATAGACGGGCGCTGTCCCTTCTGGTTGGGTTTAATATGGTCCCGTTGCTGAACATACAGCAGGCACAGACGGGCGCTGTCCCTTCTAGTTGGGTTTAATATGGTCCCGTTGCTGAACATACATCAGGCACAGACGGGAGCTGTCCTTTCTGGTTGGGTTTAATAGGGTCCCGTTGCTGAGCATACATCAGGCACAGACGGGCACTGTCCCTTCTGGTTGGGTTTAATAGGGTCCCGTTGCTGAACATACATCAGGCATAGACGGGCGCTGTCCCTTCTAGTTGGGTTTAATAGGGTCCTGTTGCTGAACATACAGCAAGCACAGACGGGCACTGTCCCTTCTGGTTGGGTTTAATAGGGTCCCGTTGCTGAACATACATCAGGCATAGACGGGCGCTGTCCCTTCTGGTTGGGTTTAATATGGTCCCGTTGCTGAACATACAGCAGGCACAGACGGGCGCTGTCCCTTCTGGTTGGGTTTAATAGGGTCCCGTTGCTGAACATACATCAGGCATAGACGGGCGCTGTCCCTTCTGGTTGGGTTTAATATGGTCCCGTTGCTGAACATACAGCAGGCACAGACGGGCACTGTCCCTTCTGGTTGGGTTTAATAGGGTCCCGTTGCTGAACATACATCAGGCATAGACGGGCGCTGTCCCTTCTGGTTGGGTTTAATAGGGTCCTGTTGCTGAACATACAGCAGGCACAGACGGGCACTGTCCCTTCTAGTTGGGTTTAATAGGGTCCCGTTGCTGAACATACATCAGGCATAGACGGGCGCTGTCCCTTCTGGTTGGGTTTAATATGGTCCCGTTGCTGAACATACAGCAGGCACAGACGGGCACTGTCCCTTCTGGTTGGGTTTAATAGGGTCCCGTTGCTGAACATACATCAGGCATAGACGGGCGCTGTCCCTTCTGGTTGGGTTTAATATGGTCCCGTTGCTGAACATACAGCAGGCACAGACGGGCGCTGTCCCTTCTGGTTGGGTTTAATAGGGTCCCGTTGCTGAACATACAGCAGGCACAGACGGGCACTGTCCCTTCTGGTTGGGTTTAATAGGGTCCCGTTGCTGAACATACATCAGGCATAGACGGGCGCTGTCCCTTCTGGTTGGGTTTAATATGGTCCCGTTGGTGAACATACAGCAGGCACAGACGGGCGCTGTCCCTTCTGGTTGGGTTTAATAGGGTCCCGTTGCTGAACATACAGGAAGCACAGACGGGCGCTGTATCTTCTGGTTGGGTTTAATATGATCCCGTTGCTGAACATACAGCAGGCACAAACGGGAGCTGTCTCTTCTAGTTGGGTTTAATAGGGTCCTGTTGCTGAACATACAGCAGGCATAGACGGGCGCTGTCCCTTCTGGTTGGGTTTAATATGGTCCCGTTGCTGAACATACAGCAGGCATAGACGGGAGCTGTCTCTTCTAGTTGGGTTTAATATGGTCCCGTTGCTGAACATACAGCAGGCACAGACGGGAGCTTTCCCTTCTAGTTGGGTTTAATAGGGTCCTGTTGCTGAACATACAGCAGGCATAGACGGGCGCTGTCATTTCTAGTTGGGTTTAATATGATCCCGTTGCTGAACATACAGCAGGCACAAACGGGAGCTGTCTCTTCTAGTTGGGTTTAATAAGGTCCTGTTGCTGAACATACAGCAGGCACAGACGGGCACTGTCCCTTCTAGTTGGGTTTAATAGGGTCCCGTTGCTGAGCATAGGGCAAGCACAGACGGGCGCTGTCCCTTCTAGTTGGGTTTAATAGGGTCCCGTTGCTGAACATACATCAGGCACAGACGGACGCTGTCATTTCTGGTTGGGTTTAATAGGGTCCCGTTGCTGAACATACAGCAGGCACAAACGGGAGCTGTCTCTTCTAGTTGGGTTTAATAGGGTCCCGTTGCTGAACATACATCATGCACAGACGGACGCTGTCATTTCTGGTTGGGTTTAATAGGGTCCCGTTGCTGAACATACATCAGGCACAGACGGACGCTGTCATTTCTGGTTGGGTTTAATAGGGTCCCGTTGCTGAACATACATCAGGCACAGACGGACGCTGTCATTTCTGGTTGGGTTTAATAGGGTCCCGTTGCTGAACATACAGCAGGCACAAACGGGAGCTGTCTCTTCTAGTTGGGTTTAATAGGGTCCCGTTGCTGAACATACATCAGGCACAGACGGACGCTGTCTCTTCTAGTTGGGTTTAATAGGGTCCTGTTGCTGTACATACAGCAGACACAGACGGGCACTGTCCCTTCTAGTTGGGTTTAATAGGGTCCCGTTGCTGAACATACAGCAGGCACAGACGGGAGCTGTCTCTTCTAGTTGGGTGTAATATGGTCCCGTTGCTGAACATACAGCAGGCACAGACGGGCGCTGTCCCTTCTGGTTGGATTTAATAAGGTCCCGTTTTTGAACATATATCAAGAACAGACGGGCGCTGTCCCTTCTAGTTGGGTTTAATAGGGTCCTGTTGCTGAACATACAGCAGGCACAGACGGGCGCTGTCCCTTCTGGTTGGGTTTAATAGGGTCCCGTTGCTGAACATACAGCAAGCACAGAGGGGCACTGTCCCTTCTAGTTGGGTTTATTAGGGTTCCGTTGCTGAACATACAGCAGGCACAGACGGGCGCTGTCCCTTCTGGTTGGGTTTAATAGGGTCCCATTTCTGAACATACAGCAGGCACAGACGGCCGCTGTCCCTTCTAGTTGGGTTTAATAGGGTCCCGTTGCTGAACATACAGCAAGCACAGACGGGCGCTGTCATTTCTAGTTGGGTTTAATATGATCCCGTTGCTGAACATACAGCAGGCACAAACGGGAGCTGTCTCTTCTAGTTGGGTTTAATAGGGTCCTGTTGCTGAACATACAGCAGGCATAGACGGGCGCTGTCCCTTCTAGTTGGGTTTAATATGGTCCCGTTGCTGAACATACAGCAGGCACAGACGGGAGCTGTCTCTTCTGGTTGGGTTTAATATGGTCCCGTTGCTGAACATACAGCAGGCACAGACGGGAGCTGTCCCTTCTGGTTGGGTTTAATAGGGTCCCGTTGCTGAACATACAGCAGGCATAGACGGGCGCTGTCCCTTCTAGTTGGGTTTAATATGGTCCCGTTGCTGAACATACAGCAGGCACAGACGGGAGCTGTCCCTTCTGGTTGGGTTTAATATGGTCCCGTTGCTGAACATACAGCAGGCATAGACGGGAGCTGTCCCTTCTGGTTGGGTTAATTATGGTCCCGTTGCTGAACATACAGCAGGCATAGACGGGAGCTGTCCCTTCTGGTTGGGTTTAATATGGTCCCGTTGCTGAACATACAGCAGGCACAGACGGGAGCTGTCCCTTCTGGTTGGGTTTAATATGGTCCCGTTGCTGAACATACAGCAGCCATAGACGGGAGCTGTCCCTTCTGGTTGGGTTTAATATGGTCCCGTTGCTGAAAATACAGCAGGCATAGACGGGAGCTGTCCCTTCTGGTTGGGTTTAATATGGTTCCGTTGCTGAACATACAGCAGGCATAGACGGGAGCTGTCCCTTCTGATTGGGTTTAATATGGTCCCGTTGCTGAACATACAGCAGGCACAGACGGGAGCTGTCCCTTCTGGTTGGGTTTAATATGGTCCCGTTGCTGAACATACAGCAGGCATAGACGGGCGCTGTCTCTTCTAGTTGGGTTTAATATGGTCCCGTTGCTGAACATACAGCAGGCACAGAGGGGAGCTGTCCCTTCTGGTTGTGTTTAATAGGGTCCCGTTGCTGAACATACAGCAAGCACAGACGGGCGCTGTCATTTCTAGTTGGGTTTAATATGA
The DNA here is from genome assembly GCA_036971475.1 of Prosapia bicincta. Lineage (NCBI taxonomy): Eukaryota > Metazoa > Arthropoda > Insecta > Hemiptera > Cercopidae > Prosapia > Prosapia bicincta. The sequence continues at coordinate 72,467,513 of JBAIZL010000004.1, forward strand.
TCCCGTTGCTGAACATACAGCAGGCACAAACGGGAGCTGTCTCTTCTAGTTGGGTTTAATAGGGTCCTGTTGCTGAACATACAGCAGGCATAGACGGGCGCTGTCCCTTCTGGTTGGGTTTAATATGGTCCCGTTGCTGAACATACAGCAGGCATAGACGGGAGCTGTCTCTTCTAGTTGGGTTTAATATGGTCCCGTTGCTGAACATACAGTAGGCACAGACGGGAGCTGTCCCTTCTAGTTGGGTTTAATAGGGTCCTGTTGCTGAACATACAGCAGGCATAGACGGGCGCTGTCATTTCTAGTTGGGTTTAATATGATCCCGTTGCTGAACATACAGCAGGCACAAACGGGAGCTGTCTCTTCTAGTTGGGTTTAATAGGGTCCTGTTGCTGAACATACAGCAGGCATAGACGGGCGCTGTCCCTTCTGGTTGGGTTTAATATGGTCCCGTTGCTGAACATACAGCAGGCACAGACGGGCACTGTCCCTTCTGGTTGGGTTTAATAGGGTCCCGTTGCTGAACATACATCAGGCATAGACGGGCGCTGTCCCTTCTGGTTGGGTTTAATATGGTCCCGTTGCTGAACATACAGCAGGCACAGACGGGCGCTGTCCCTTCTGGTTGGGTTTAATCGGGTCCCGTTGCTGAACATACAGCAGGCACAGACGGGCACTGTCCCTTCTGGTTGGGTTTAATAGGGTCCCGTTGCTGAACATACATCAGGCATAGACGGGCGCTGTCCCTTCTGGTTGGGTTTAATATGGTCCCGTTGGTGAACATACAGCAGGCACAGACGGGCGCTGTCCCTTCTGGTTGGGTTTAATAGGGTCCCGTTGCTGAACATACAGGAAGCACAGACGGGCGCTGTATCTTCTAGTTGGGTTTAATATGATCCCGTTGCTGAACATACAGCAGGCACAAACGGGAGCTGTCTCTTCTAGTTGGGTTTAATAGGGTCCTGTTGCTGAACATACAGCAGGCATAGACGGGCGCTGTCCCTTCTGGTTGGGTTTAATATGGTCCCGTTGCTGAACATACAGCAGGCATAGACGGGAGCTGTCTCTTCTAGTTGGGTTTAATATGGTCCCGTTGCTGAACATACAGCAGGCACAGACGGGAGCTGTCCCTTCTAGTTGGGTTTAATAGGGTCCTGTTGCTGAACATACAGCAGGCATAGACGGGCGCTGTCATTTCTAGTTGGGTTTAATATGATCCCGTTGCTGAACATACAGCAGGCACAAACGGGAGCTGTCTCTTCTAGTTGGGTTTAATAGGGTCCTGTTGCTGAACATACAGCAGGCACAGACGGGCACTGTCCCTTCTAGTTGGGTTTAATAGGGTCCCGTTGCTGAGCATAGGGCAAGCACAGACGGGCGCTGTCCCTTCTAGTTGGGTTTAATAGGGTCCCGTTGCTGAACATACATCAGGCACAGACGGACGCTGTCATTTCTGGTTGGGTTTAATAATGTCCTGTTGCTGAACATACAGCAGGCACAAACGGGAGCTGTCTCTTCTAGTTGGGTTTAATAGGGTCCCGTTGCTGAACATACATCATGCACAGACGGACGCTGTCATTTCTGGTTGGGTTTAATAGGGTCCCGTTGCTGAACATACATCAGGCACAGACGGACGCTGTCATTTCTAGTTGGGTTTAATAGGGTCCCGTTGCTGAACATACATCAGGCACAGACGGACGCTGTCATTTCTGGTTGGGTTTAATAGGGTCCCGTTGCTGAACATACATCAGGCACAGACGGACGCTGTCATTTCTGGTTGGGTTTAATAGGGTCCCGTTGCTGAACATACAGCAGGCACAAACGGGAGCTGTCTCTTCTAGTTGGGTTTAATAGGGTCCCGTTGCTGAACATACATCAGGCACAGACGGACGCTGTCTCTTCTAGTTGGGTTTAATAGGGTCCTGTTGCTGAACATACAGCAGACACAGACGGGCACTGTCCCTTCTAGTTGGGTTTAATAGGGTCCCGTTGCTGAACATACAGCAGGCACAGACGGGAGCTGTCTCTTCTAGTTGGGTGTAATATGGTCCCGTTGCTGAACATACAGCAGGCACAGACGGGCGCTGTCCCTTCTGGTTGGATTTAATAAGGTCCCGTTTTTGAACATATATCAAGAACAGACGGGCGCTGTCCCTTCTAGTTGGGTTTAATAGGGTCCTGTTGCTGAACATACAGCAGGCACAGACGGGCGCTGTCCCTTCTGGTTGGGTTTAATAGGGTCCCGTTGCTGAACATACAGCAAGCACAGAGGGGCACTGTCCCTTCTAGTTGGGTTTATTAGGGTTCCGTTGCTGAACATACAGCAGGCACAGACGGGCGCTGTCCCTTCTGGTTGGGTTTAATAGGGTCCCATTTCTGAACATACAGCAGGCACAGACGGCCGCTGTCCCTTCTAGTTGGGTTTAATAGGGTCCCGTTGCTGAACATACAGCAAGCACAGACGGGCGCTGTCATTTCTAGTTGGGTTTAATATGATCCCGTTGCTGAACATACAGCAGGCACAAACGGGAGCTGTCTCTTCTAGTTGGGTTTAATAGGGTCCTGTTGCTGAACATACAGCAGGCATAGACGGGCGCTGTCCCTTCTAGTTGGGTTTAATAAGGTCCCGTTGCTGAACATACAGCAGGCACAGACGGGAGCTGTCTCTTCTGGTTGGGTTTAATATGGTCCCGTTGCTGAACATACAGCAGGCACAGACGGGAGCTGTCCCTTCTGGTTGGGTTTAATAGGGTCCCGTTGCTGAACATACAGCAGGCATAGACGGGCGCTGTCCCTTCTAGTTGGGTTTAATATGGTCCCGTTGCTGAACATACAGCAGGCACAGACGGGAGCTGTCCCTTCTGGTTGGGTTTAATATGGTCCCGTTGCTGAACATACAGCAGGCATAGACGGGAGCTGTCCCTTCTGGTTGGGTTAATTATGGTCCCGTTGCTGAACATACAGCAGGCATAGACGGGAGCTTTCCCTTCTGGTTGGGTTTAATATGGTCCCGTTGCTGAACATACAGCAGGCACAGACGGGAGCTGTCCCTTCTGGTTGGGTTTATTATGGTCCCGTTGCTGAACATACAGCAGGCATAGACGGGAGCTGTCCCTTCTGGTTGGGTTTAATATGGTCCCGTTGCTGAACATACAGCAGGCATAGACGGGAGCTGTCCCTTCTGGTTGGGTTTAATATGGTTCCGTTGCTGAACATACAGCAGGCATAGACGGGAGCTGTCCCTTCTGGTTGGGTTTAATATGGTCCCGTTGCTGAACATACAGCAGGCACAGACGGGAGCTGTCCCTTCTGGTTGGGTTTAATATGGTCCCGTTGCTGAACATACAGCAGGCATAGACGGGCGCTGTCTCTTCTAGTTGGGTTTAATATGGTCCCGTTGCTGAACATACAGCAGGCACAGACGGGAGCTGTCCCTTCTGGTTGGGTTTAATAGGGTCCCGTTGCTGAACATACAGCAAGCACAGACGGGCGCTGTCATTTCTAGTTGGGTTTAATATGATCCCGTTGCTGAACATACAGCAGGCACAAACGGGAGCTGTCTCTTCTAGTTGGGTTTAATAGGGTCCTGTTGCTGAACATACAGCAGGCATAGACGGGCGCTGTCCCTTCTAGTTGGGTTTAATATGGTCCCGTTGCTGAACATACAGCAGGCACAGACGGGAGCTGTCTCTTCTGGTTGGGTTTAATATGGTCCCGTTGCTGAACATACAGCAGGCACAGACGGGAGCTGTTCCTTCTGGTTGGGTTTAATAGGGTCCCGTTGCTGAACATACAGCAGGCATAGACGGGCGCTGTCCCTTCTAGTTGGGTTTAATATGGTCCCGTTGCTGAACATACAGCAGGCACAGACGGGAGCTGTCCCTTCTGGTTGGGTTTAATATGGTCCCGTTGCTGAACATACAGCAGGCATAGACGGGAGCTGTCCCTTCTGGTTGGGTTTAATATGGTCCCGTTGCTGAACATACAGCAGGCATAGACGGGAGCTGTCCCTTCTGGTTGGGTTTAATATGGTCCCGTTGCTGAACATACAGCAGGCACAGACGGGAGCTGTCCCTTCTGGTTGGGTTTAATATGGTCCCGTTGCTGAACATACAGCAGGCATAGACGGGAGCTGTCCCTTCTAGTTGGGTTTAATATGGTCCCGTTGCTGACCATACAGCAGGCATAGACGGGAGCTGTCCCTTCTGGTTGGGTTTAATATGGTCCCGTTGCTGAACATACAGCAGGCATAGACGGGAGCTGTCCCTTCTGGTTGGGTTTAATATTGTCCCGTTGCTGAACATACAGCAGGCATAGACGGGAGCTGTCCCTTCTGGTTGGGTTTAATATGGTCCCGTTGCTGAACATACAGCAGGCACAGACGGGAGCTGTCCCTTCTGGTTGAGTTTAATATGGTCCCGTTGCTGAACATACAGCAGGCATAGACGGGCGCTGTCTCTTCTAGTTGGGTTTAATATGGTCCCGTTGCTGAACATACAGCAGGCACAGACGGGAGCTGTCCCTTCTGGTTGGGTTTAATAGGGTCCCGTTGCTGAACATACAGCAAGCACAGACGGGCGCTGTCATTTCTAGTTGGGTTTAATATGATCCCGTTGCTGAACATACAGCAGGCACAAACGGGAGCTGTCTCTTCTAGTTGGGTTTAATAGGGTCCTGTTGCTGAACATACAGCAGGCATAGACGGGCGCTGTCCCTTCTGGTTGGGTTTAATATGGTCCCGTTGCTGAACATACAGCAGGCATAGACGGGCGCTGTCCCTTCTGGTTGGGTTTAATATGATCCCGTTGCTGAACATACAGCAGGCATAGACGGGAGCTGTCTCTTCTAGTTGGGTTTAATATGGTCCCGTTGCTGAACATACAGCAGGCACAGACGGAAGCTGTCCCTTCTAGTTGGGTTTAATAGGGTCCTGTTGCTGAACATACAGCAGGCATAGACGGGCGCTGTCATTTCTAGTTGGGTTTAATATGATCCCGTTGCTGAACATACAGCAGGCACAAACGGGAGCTGTCTCTTCTAGTTGGGTTTAATAGGGTCCTGTTGCTGAACATACAGCAGGCATAGACGGGCGCTGTCCCTTCTGGTTGGGTTTAATATGGTCCCGTTGCTGAACATACAGCAGGCACAGACGGGCACTGTCCCTTCTAGTTGGGTTTAATATGGTCCCGTTGCTGAACATACATCAGGCACAGACGGGAGCTGTCCCTTCTGGTTGGGTTTAATAGGGTCCTGTTGCTGAACATACAGCAGGCATAGACGGGCGCTGTCCCTTCTGGTTGGGTTTAATATGGTCCCGTTGCTGAACATACAGCAGGCACAGACGGGCGCTGTCCCTTCTAGTTGGGTTTAATATGGTCCCGTTGCTGAACATACATCAGGCACAGACGGGAGCTGTCCCTTCTGGTTGGGTTTAATAGGGTCCCGTTGCTGAGCATACATCAGGCACAGACGGGCACTGTCCCTTCTGGTTGGGTTTAATAGGGTCCCGTTGCTGAACATACATCAGGCATAGACGGGCGCTGTCCCTTCTAGTTGGGTTTAATAGGGTCCTGTTGCTGAACATACAGCAAGCACAGACGGGCACTGTCCCTTCTGGTTGGGTTTAATAGGGTCCCGTTGCTGAACATACATCAGGCATAGACGGGCGCTGTCCCTTCTGGTTGGGTTTAATATGGTCCCGTTGCTGAACATACAGCAGGCACAGACGGGCGCTGTCCCTTCTGGTTGGGTTTAATAGGGTCCCGTTGCTGAACATACATCAGGCATAGACGGGCGCTGTCCCTTCTGGTTGGGTTTAATATGGTCCCGTTGCTGAACATACAGCAGGCACAGACGGGCACTGTCCCTTCTGGTTGGGTTTAATAGGGTCCCGTTGCTGAACATACATCAGGCATAGACGGGCGCTGTCCCTTCTGGTTGGGTTTAATAGGGTCCTGTTGCTGAACATACAGCAGGCACAGACGGGCACTGTCCCTTCTAGTTGGGTTTAATAGGGTCCCGTTGCTGAACATACATCAGGCATAGACGGGCGCTGTCCCTTCTGGTTGGGTTTAATATGGTCCCGTTGGTGAACATACAGCAGGCACAGACGGGCGCTGTCCCTTCTGGTTGGGTTTAATAGGGTCCCGTTGCTGAACATACAGGAAGCACAGACGGGCGCTGTATCTTCTAGTTGGGTTTAATATGATCCCGTTGCTGAACATACAGCAGGCACAAACGGGAGCTGTCTCTTCTAGTTGGGTTTAATAGGGTCCTGTTGCTGAACATACAGCAGGCATAGACGGGCGCTGTCCCTTCTGGTTGGGTTTAATATGGTCCCGTTGCTGAACATACAGCAGGCATAGACGGGAGCTGTCTCTTCTAGTTGGGTTTAATATGGTCCCGTTGCTGAACATACAGCAGGCACAGACGGGAGCTTTCCCTTCTAGTTGGGTTTAATAGGGTCCTGTTGCTGAACATACAGCAGGCATAGACGGGCGCTGTCATTTCTAGTTGGGTTTAATATGATCCCGTTGCTGAACATACAGCAGGCACAAACGGGAGCTGTCTCTTCTAGTTGGGTTTAATAAGGTCCTGTTGCTGAAAATACAGCAGGCACAGACGGGCACTGTCCCTTCTAGTTGGGTTTAATAGGGTCCCGTTGCTGAGCATAGGGCAAGCACAGACGGGCGCTGTCCCTTCTAGTTGGGTTTAATAGGGTCCCGTTGCTGAACATACATCAGGCACAGACGGACGCTGTCATTTCTGGTTGGGTTTAATAGGGTCCCGTTGCTGAACATACAGCAGGCACAAACGGGAGCTGTCTCTTCTAGTTGGGTTTAATAGGGTCCCGTTGCTGAACATACATCATGCACAGACGGACGCTGTCATTTCTGGTTGGGTTTAATAGGGTCCCGTTGCTGAACATACATCAGGCACAGACGGACGCTGTCATTTCTAGTTGGGTTTAATAGGGTCCCGTTGCTGAACATACATCAGGCACAGACGGACGCTGTCATTTCTGGTTGGGTTTAATAGGGTCCCGTTGCTGAACATACATCAGGCACAGACGGACGCTGTCATTTCTGGTTGGGTTTAATAGGGTCCCGTTGCTGAACATACAGCAGGCACAAACGGGAGCTGTCTCTTCTAGTTGGGTTTAATAGGGTCCCGTTGCTGAACATACATCAGGCACAGACGGACGCTGTCTCTTCTAGTTGGGTTTAATAGGGTCCTGTTGCTGTACATACAGCAGACACAGACGGGCACTGTCCCTTCTAGTTGGGTTTAATAGGGTCCCGTTGCTGAACATACAGCAGGCACAGACGGGAGCTGTCTCTTCTAGTTGGGTGTAATATGGTCCCGTTGCTGAACATACAGCAGGCACAGACGGGCGCTGTCCCTTCTGGTTGGATTTAATAAGGTCCCGTTTTTGAACATATATCAAGAACAGACGGGCGCTGTCCCTTCTAGTTGGGTTTAATAGGGTCCTGTTGCTGAACATACAGCAGGCACAGACGGGCGCTGTCCCTTCTGGTTGGGTTTAATAGGGTCCCGTTGCTGAACATACAGCAAGCACAGAGGGGCACTGTCCCTTCTAGTTGGGTTTATTAGGGTTCCGTTGCTGAACATACAGCAGGCACAGACGGGCGCTGTCCCTTCTGGTTGAGTTTAATAGGGTCCCATTTCTGAACATACAGCAGGCACAGACGGCCGCTGTCCCTTCTAGTGGGGTTTAATAGGGTCCCGTTGCTGAACATACAGCAAGCACAGACGGGCGCTGTCATTTCTAGTTGGGTTTAATATGATCCCGTTGCTGAACATACAGCAGGCACAAACGGGAGCTGTCTCTTCTAGTTGGGTTTAATAGGGTCCTGTTGCTGAACATACAGCAGGCATAGACGGGCGCTGTCCCTTCTAGTTGGGTTTAATATGGTCCCGTTGCTGAACATACAGCAGGCACAGACGGGAGCTGTCTCTTCTGGTTGGGTTTAATATGGTCCCGTTGCTGAACATACAGCAGGCACAGACGGGAGCTGTCCCTTCTGGTTGGGTTTAATAGGGTCCCGTTGCTGAACATACAGCAGGCATAGACGGGCGCTGTCCCTTCTAGTTGGGTTTAATATGGTCCCGTTGCTGAACATACAGCAGGCACAGACGGGAGCTGTCCCTTCTGGTTGGGTTTAATATGGTCCCGTTGCTGAACATACAGCAGGTATAGACGGGAGCTGTCCCTTCTGGTTGGGTTAATTATGGTCCCGTTGCTGAACATACAGCAGGCATAGACGGGAGCTGTCCCTTCTGGTTGGGTTTAATATGGTCCCGTTGCTGAACATACAGCAGGCACAGACGGGAGCTGTCCCTTCTGGTTGGGTTTAATATGGTCCCGTTGCTGAACATACAGCAGGCATAGACTGGAGCTGTCCCTTCTGGTTGGGTTTAATATGGTCCCGTTGCTGAACATACAGCAGGCATAGACGGGAGCTGTCCCTTCTGGTTGGGTTTAATATGGTTCCGTTGCTGAACATACAGCAGGCATAGACGGGAGCTGTCCCTTCTGGTTGGGTTTAATATGGTCCCGTTGCTGAACATACAGCAGGCACAGACGGGAGCTGTCCCTTCTGGTTGGGTTTAATATGGTCCCGTTGCTGAACATACAGCAGGCATAGACGGGCGCTGTCTCTTCTAGTTGGGTTTAATATGGTCCCGTTGCTGAACATACAGCAGGCACAGAGGGGAGCTGTCCCTTCTGGTTGTGTTTAATAGGGTCCCGTTGCTGAACATACAGCAAGCACAGACGGGCGCTGTCATTTCAAGTTGGGTTTAATATGATCCCGTTGCTGAACATACAGCAGGCACAAACGGGAGCTGTCTCTTCTAGTTGGGTTTAATAGGGTCCTGTTGCTGAACATACAGCAGGCATAGACGGGCGCTGTCCCTTCTGGTTGGGTTTAATATGGTCCCGTTGCTGAACATACAGCAGGCATAGACGGGAGCTGTCTCTTCTAGTTGGGTTTAATATGGTCCCGTTGCTGAACATACAGTAGGCACAGACGGGAGCTGTCCCTTCTAGTTGGGTTTAATAGGGTCCTGTTGCTGAACATACAGCAGGCATAGACGGGCGCTGTCATTTCTAGTTGGGTTTAATATGATCCCGTTGCTGAACATACAGCAGGCACAAACGGGAGCTGTCTCTTCTAGTTGGGTTTAATATGGTCCCGTTGCTGAACATACAGCAGGCACAGACGGGAGCTGTCCCTTCTGGTTGGGTTTAATAGGGTCCCGTTGCTGAACATACAGCAGGCATAGACGGGCGCTGTCCCTTCTAGTTGGGTTTAATATGGTCCCGTTGCTGAACATACAGCAGGCACAGACGGGAGCTGTCCCTTCTGGTTGGGTTTAATATGGTCCCGTTGCTGAACATACAGCAGGTATAGACGGGAGCTGTCCCTTCTGGTTGGGTTAATTATGGTCCCGTTGCTGAACATACAGCAGGCATAGACGGGAGCTGTCCCTTCTGGTTGGGTTTAATATGGTCCCGTTGCTGAACATACAGCAGGCACAGACGGGAGCTGTCCCTTCTGGTTGGGTTTAATATGGTCCCGTTGCTGAACATACAGCAGGCATAGACTGGAGCTGTCCCTTCTGGTTGGGTTTAATATGGTCCCGTTGCTGAACATACAGCAGGCATAGACGGGAGCTGTCCCTTCTGGTTGGGTTTAATATGGTTCCGTTGCTGAACATACAGCAGGCATAGACGGGAGCTGTCCCTTCTGGTTGGGTTTAATATGGTCCCGTTGCTGAACATACAGCAGGCACAGACGGGAGCTGTCCCTTCTGGTTGGGTTTAATATGGTCCCGTTGCTGAACATACAGCAGGCATAGACGGGCGCTGTCTCTTCTAGTTGGGTTTAATATGGTCCCGTTGCTGAACATACAGCAGGCACAGAGGGGAGCTGTCCCTTCTGGTTGTGTTTAATAGGGTCCCGTTGCTGAACATACAGCAAGCACAGACGGGCGCTGTCATTTCTAGTTGGGTTTAATATGATCCCGTTGCTGAACATACAGCAGGCACAAACGGGAGCTGTCTCTTCTAGTTGGGTTTAATAGGGTCCTGTTGCTGAACATACAGCAGGCATAGACGGGCGCTGTCCCTTCTGGTTGGGTTTAATATGGTCCCGTTGCTGAACATACAGCAGGCATAGACGGGAGCTGTCTCTTCTAGTTGGGTTTAATATGGTCCCGTTGCTGAACATACAGTAGGCACAGACGGGAGCTGTCCCTTCTAGTTGGGTTTAATAGGGTCCTGTTGCTGAACATACAGCAGGCACAAACGGGAGCTGTCTCTTCTAGTTGGGTTTAATAGGGTCCTGTTGCTGAACATACAGCAGGCATAGACGGGCGCTGTCCCTTCTGGTTGGGTTTAATATGGTCCCGTTGCTGAACATACAGCAGGCACAGACGGGCACTGTCCCTTCTAGTTGGGTTTAATATGGTCCCGTTGCTGAACATACAGCAGGCATAGACGGGCGCTGTCCCTTCTGGTTGGGTTTAATATGGTCCCGTTGCTGAACATACAGCAGGCACAGACGGGCGCTGTCCCTTCTGGTTGGGTTTAATAGGGTCCCGTTGCTGAACATACAGGAAGCACAGACGGGCGCTGTATCTTCTAGTTGGGTTTAATATGATCCCGTTGCTGAACATACAGCAGGCACAAACGGGAGCTGTCCCTTCTAGTTGGGTTTAATAGGGTCCTGTTGCTGAACATACAGCAGGCATAGACGGGCGCTGTCCCTTTCTGGTTGGGTTTAATATGGTCCCGTTGCTGAACATACAGCAGGCATAGACGGGCGCTGTCCCTTCTGGTTGGGTTTAATATGGTCCCGTTGCTGAACATACAGCAGGCACAGACGGGCGCTGTCCCTTCTGGTTGGGTTTAATAGGGTCCCGTTGCTGAACATACAGGAAGCACAGACGGGCGCTGTATCTTCTAGTTGGGTTTAATATGATCCCGTTGCTGAACATACAGCAGGCACAAACGGGAGCTGTCTCTTCTAGTTGGGTTTAATAGGGTCCTGTTGCTGAACATACAGCAGGCATAGACGGGCGCTGTCCCTTTCTGGTTGGGTTTAATATGGTCCCGTTGCTGAACATACAGCAGGCATAGACGGGAGCTGTCTCTTCTAGTTGGGTTTAATATGGTCCCGTTGCTGAACATACAGCAGGCACAGACGGGAGCTGTCCCTTCTAGTTGGGTTTAATAGGGTCCTGTTGCTGAACATACAGCAGGCATAGACGGGCGCTGTCATTTCTAGTTGGGTTTAATATGATCCTGTTGCTGAACATACAGCAGGCACAAACGGGAGCTGTCTCTTCTAGTTGGGTTTAATAGGGTCATGTTGCTGAACATACAGCAGGCACAGACGGGCACTGTCCCTTCTAGTTGGGTTTAATAGGGTCCCGTTGCTGAGCATACGGCAAGCACAGACGGGCGCTGTCCATTCTAGTTGGGTTTAATAGGGTCCCGTTGCTGAACATACATCAGGCACAGACGGACGCTGTCATTTCTGGTTGGGTTTAATAGGGTCCCGTTGCTGAACATACAGCAGGCACAAACGGGAGCTGTCTCTTCTAGTTGGGTTTAATAGGGTCCCGTTGCTGAACATACATCATGCACAGACGGACGCTGTCATTTCTGGTTGGGTTTAATAGGGTCCCGTTGCTGAACATACATCAGGCACAGAAAGACGCTGTCATTTCTAGTTGGGTTTAATAGGGTCCCGTTGCTGAACATACATCAGGCACAGACGGACGCTGTCATTTCTGGTTGGGTTTAATAGGGTCCCGTTGCTGAACATACATCAGGCACAGACGGACGCTGTCATTTCTGGTTGGGTTTAATAGGGTCCCTTTGCTGAACATACAGCAGGCACAAATGGGAGCTGTCTCTTCTAGTTGGGTTTAATAGGGTCCCGTTGCTGAACATACATCAGGCACAGACGGGCACTGTCCCTTCTAGTTGGGTTTAATAGGGTCCCGTTGCTGAACATACAGCAGGCACAGACGGGCGCTGTCCCTTCTGGTTGGATTTAATAAGGTCCCGTTTTTGAACATATATCAAGTACAGACGGGCGCTGTCCCTTCTAGTTGGGTTTAATAGGGTCCTGTTGCTGAACATACAGCAGGCACAGACGGGCGCTGTCCCTTCTGGTTGGGTTTAATAGGGTCCCGTTGCTGAACATACAGCAAGCACAGAGGGGCACTGTCCCTTCTAGTTGGGTTTAATAGGGTCCCGTTGCTGAGCATACGGCAAGCACAGACGGGCGCTGTCCCTTCTAGTTGGGTTTAATAGGGTCCCGTTGCTGAACATACATCAGGCACAGACGGACGCTGTCATTTCTGGTTGGGTTTAATAGGGTCCCGTTGCTGAACATACAGCAGGCACAAACGGGAGCTGTCTCTTCTAGTTGGGTTTAATAGGGTCCCGTTGCTGAACATACATCATGCACAGACGGACGCTGTCATTTCTGGTTGGGTTTAATAGGGTCCCGTTGCTGAACATACATCAGGCACAGACGGACGCTGTCATTTCTAGTTGGGTTTAATAGGGTCCCGTTGCTGAACATACATCAGGCACAGACGGACGCTGTCACTTCTGGTTGGGTTTAATAGGGTCCCGTTGCTGAACATACATCAGGCACAGACGGACGCTGTCATTTCTGGTTGGGTTTAATAGGGTCCCGTTGCTGAACATACAGCAGGCACAAATGGGAGCTGTCTCTTCTAGTTGGGTTTAATAGGGTCCCGTTGCTGAACATACATCAGGCACAGACGGACGCTGTCATTTCTGGTTGGGTTTAATAGGGTCCCGTTGCTGAACATACACAGGCACAGACGGACGCTGTCATTTCTAGTTGGGTTTAATAGGGTCCCGTTGCTGAACATACAGCAGGCACAGACGGACGCTGTCTCTTCTGGTTGGGTTTAATAGGGTCCTGTTGCTGAACATACAGCAGACACAGACGGGCACTGTCCCTTCTAGTTGGGTTTAATAGGGTCCCGTTGCTGAACATACAGCAGGCACAGACGGGAGCTGTCTCTTCTAGTTGGGTTTAATATGGTCCCGTTGCTGAACATACAGCAGGCACAGACGGGCGCTGTCATTTCTGGTTGGGTTTAATAGGGTCCCGTTGCTGAACATACATCAGGCACAGACGGACGCTGTCATTTCTAGTTGGGTTTAATAGGGTCCCGTTGCTGAACATACATCAGGCACAGACGGACGCTGTCACTTCTGGTTGGGTTTAATAGGGTCCCGTTGCTGAACATACATCAGGCACAGACGGACGCTGTCATTTCTGGTTGGGTTTAATAGGGTCCCGTTGCTGAACATACAGCAGGCACAAATGGGAGCTGTCTCTTCTAGTTGGGTTTAATAGGGTCCCGTTGCTGAACATACATCAGGCACAGACGGACGCTGTCATTTCTGGTTGGGTTTAATAGGGTCCCGTTGCTGAACATACAGCAGGCACAAACGGGAGCTGTCTCTTCTAGTTGGGTTTAATAGGGTCCCGTTGCTGAACATACATCATGCACAGACGGACGCTGTCATTTCTGGTTGGGTTTAATAGGGTCCCGTTGCTGAACATACATCAGGCACAGACGGACGCTGTCATTTCTAGTTGGGTTTAATAGGGTCCCGTTGCTGAACATACATCAGGCACAGACGGACGCTGTCACTTCTGGTTGGGTTTAATAGGGTCCCGTTGCTGAACATACATCAGGCACAGACGGACGCTGTCATTTCTGGTTGGGTTTAATAGGGTCCCGTTGCTGAACATACAGCAGGCACAAATGGGAGCTGTCTCTTCTAGTTGGGTTTAATAGGGTCCCGTTGCTGAACATACATCAGGCACAGACGGACGCTGTCATTTCTGGTTGGGTTTAATAGGGTCCCGTTGCTGAACATACACAGGCACAGACGGACGCTGTCATTTCTAGTTGGGTTTAATAGGGTCCCGTTGCTGAACATACAGCAGGCACAGACGGACGCTGTCTCTTCTGGTTGGGTTTAATAGGGTCCTGTTGCTGAACATACAGCAGACACAGACGGGCACTGTCCCTTCTAGTTGGGTTTAATAGGGTCCCGTTGCTGAACATACAGCAGGCACAGACGGGAGCTGTCTCTTCTAGTTGGGTTTAATATGGTCCCGTTGCTGAACATACAGCAGGCACAGACGGGCGCTGTCCCTTCTGGTTGGATTTAATAAGGTCCCGTTTTTGAACATATATCAAGTACAGACGGGCGCTGTCCCTTCTAGTTGGGTTTAATAGGGTCCTGTTGCTGAACATACAGCAGGCACAGACGGGCGCTGTCCCTTCTGGTTGGGTTTAATAGGGTCCCGTTGCTGAACATACAGCAAGCACAGAGGGGCACTGTCCCTTCTAGTTGGGTTTATTAGGGTTCCGTTGCTGAACATACAGCAGGCACAGACGGGCGCTGTCCCTTCTGGTTGGGTTTAATAGGGTCCCATTTCTGAACATACAGCAGGCACAGACGGCCGCTGTCCCTTCTAGTTGGGTTTAATAGGGTCCCGTTGCTGAACATACAGCAGACACAGACGGGCGCTGTCCCTTCTAGTTGGGTTTAATATGGTCCCGTTGCTGAACATACAGCAGACACAGACGGGCGCTGTCCCTTCTAGTTGGGTTTAATAAGGTCCCGTTTTTGAACATATATCAAGCACAGACGGGCGCTGTCCCTTCTAGTTGGGTTTAATAGGGTCCCGTTGCTGAACATACGACAAGCATAGACGGGCACTGTCCCTTCTAGTTGGGTTTAATATGGTCCCGTTGCTGAACATACAGCAGGCACAGACGGGCGCTGTCCCTTCTGGTTGGATTTAATAAGGTCCCGTTTTTGAACATATATCAAGCACAGACGGGCGCTGTCCCTTCTAGTTGGGTTTAATAGGGTCCCGTTGCTGAACATACGACAAGCATAGACGGGCGCTGTCCCTTCTAGTTGGGTTTAATAGGGTCCCGTTGCTGAACATACAGCAGGCGCAGACGGGTGCTGTCCCTTCTGGTTGGGTTTAATAGGGTCCCATTTCTGAACATACAGCAGGCACAGACCGCCGCTGTCCCTTCTAGTTGGGTTTAATAGGGTCCCGTTGCTGAACATACAGGAAGCACAGACGGGCGCTGTATCTTCTAGTTGGGTTTAATATGATCCCGTTGTTGAACATACAGCAGACACAGATGGGCGCTGTCCCTTCTGGTTGGATTTAATAAGGTCCCGTTTTTGAACATATATCAAGCACAGACGGGCGCTGTCCCTTCTAGTTGGGTTTAATAGGGTCCCGTTGCTGAACATACAGCAAGCACAGACGGGCGCTGTCCCTTCTGGTTGGGTTTAATAGGGTCCTGTTGCTGAACATACATCAAGCACAGACTGGCGCTGTCCTTTCTGGTTGGGTTTAATAGGGTCCCGTTGCTGAACATACATCAAGCACAGACGGGCGCTGTCCCTTCTGGTTGGGTTTAATAGGGTCCCGTTGCTGAACATACATCAGGCACAGACGAGGGCTGTCCTTTCTGGTTGGGTTTAATAGGGTCCCGTTGCTGAACATACATCAAGCACAGACGGGCGCTGTCCCTTCTGGTTGGGTTTAATAGGGTCCCGTTGCTGAACATACATCAGGCACAGACGAGGGCTGTCCTTTCTGGTTGGGTTTAATAGGGTCCCGTTGCTGAACATACATCAAGCACAGACGGGCGCTGTCCCTTCTGGTTGGGTTTAATAGGGTCCCGTTGCTGAACATACATCAGGCACAGACGAGGGCTGTCCTTTCTGGTTGGGTTTAATAGGGTCCCGTTGCTGAACATACATCAAGCACAGACTGGCGCTGTCCTTTCTGGTTGGGTTTAATAGGGTCCCGTTGCTGAACATACATCAAGCACAGACGGGCGCTGTCATTTCTAGTTGGGTTTAATATGATCCCGTTGCTGAACATACAGCAGGCACAAACGGGAGCTGTCTCTTCTAGTTGGGTTTAATAGGGTCCCGTTGCTGAACATACAGCAAGCATAGACGGGCGCTGTCCCTTCAGGTTGGGTTTAATAGGGTCCCGTTGCTGAACATACAGCAAGCACAGACGGGCGCTGTCCCTTCTGGTTGGGTGTAATAGGGTCCCGTTGCTGAACATACAGCAAGCACAGACGGGCGCTGTCCCTTCTGGTTGGGTTTAATAGGGTCCCGTTGCTGAACATACAGCAAGCACAGACGGGCGCTGTCCCTTCTGGTTGGGTTTAATAGGGTCCCGTTGCTGAACATACAGCAAGCACAGACGGGCGCTGTCCCTTCTGTTTGGGTTTAATAGGGTCCCGTTGCTGAACATACAGCAAGCACAGACGGGCGCTGTCCCTTCTGGTTGGGTTTAATAGGGTCCCGTTGCTGAACATACAGCAAGCACAAACGGGAGCTGTCTCTTCTAGTTGGGTTTAATAGGGTCCCGTTGCTGAACATACAGCAAGCACAGACGGGCGCTGTCCCTTCTGGTTGGGTTTAATAGGGTCCCGTTGCTGAACATACAGCAAGCACAGACGGGCGCTGTCCCTTCTGGTTGTGTTTAATAGGGTCCCGTTGCTGAACATACATCAAGCACAGACGGGCGCTGTCCCTTCTGGTTGGGTTTAATAGGGTCCCGTTGCTGAACATACAGCAAGCACAGACGGGCGCTGTCCCTTCGGGTTGGGTTTAATAGGGTCCCGTTGCTGAACATACAGCAAGCACAGACGGGCGCTGTCCCTTCTGGTTGGGTTTAATAGGGTCCCGTTGCTGAACATACAGCAAGCACAGACGGGCGCTGTCCCTTCTGGTTGGGTTTAATAGGGTCCCGTTGCTGAACATACATCAAGCACAGACTGGCGCTGTCCTTTCTGGTTGGGTTTAATAGGGTCCCGTTGCTGAACATACATCAAGCACAGACTGGTGCTGTCCTTTCTGGTTGGGTTTAATAGGGTCCCGTTGCTGAACATACAGCAAGCACAGACGGGCGCTGTCCCTTCTGGTTGGGTTTAATAGGGTCCCGTTGCTGAACATACATCAAGCACAGACTGGCGCTGTCCTTTCTGGTTGGGTTTAATAGGGTCCCGTTGCTGAACATACAGCAAGCACAGACGGGCGCTGTCCCTTCTGGTTGGGTTTAATAGGGTCCCGTTGCTGAACATACATCAAGCACAGACGGGCGCTGTCCCTTCTGGTTGTTCTGGTCAATCCATAAACACTATAGGCTACCAGGTGGAGGGATATAAAGTACTAACGACCTCTGTTTCCGGCGAAGCGCGGGCACATCTAAGAAGACGCAGTTACTAATTTAGCTTTGCAAGCCTATACCAATTTAGACTAGGCTGAGGAAGAAGAAGTGCATATGACTCCATAGAACTTCACTAACAAAGTATTTGTAAGATAATACCTCTCCTTATTCCTTAGCAAGAGGATATCCTAGCCTCCGGGGTTTCTATCTGGACAGGTTTTTTCTCCCTTGTAAGACACTCTTGGGTGACACTCCGGGTATCATACAGGAGTTTAAATACAATAGTAAACAAACTTCGTGTTTTTTTTATTATTAAAGTTTCTTTACATAAATACAACATAATATTATTGAGACAGAAACAATCACAGTGTTTTAGATAATTTAACAATGCCACCTAAACAACATCACTTTGAGTTATTCGATTGCTTAAATATAGTTACATGATTATTGTTATCTATGTATTGTTTAAATAGTTATGTTATTAAAACCGTATGATAAGATATAACCATACGTTGCCACAGGAATGAAAAGACACAATGAAGAAATGTATAGTCTTTCAGTTCCGAAACCAAAATAGAAGGTTATTGTAAAAAATATACAATAAGCACACTAACATTAAAATTACTATTTACTCTAATTTATGAACAGAAATTTAAACAACTCTAGATCATGATGGCAGTATTTACAAGCTTTTTGGTATAATATGCATTCCTAAAGTTATAATGTGATATTAAATTTGGTAAAAGGATACGACCTCTATCAATGAACCGAAGATATTAGTTAGTTTATGTTTGCGTTAACTGGTTATGAGTTCTAGGAATTTTGCAAATTAATGGTGATCTAGGATTAAAGCAAGGTTCATTCTCTTACTATTATATCTATTCAAATCTATTAAAAATTATGTTTCTTTTACATAATATTACTAAATTAGTTGTCACCTTATTTACTTTGCAAAATATATTATGAACATCAATTAATTTTGTTAATGTTTTGGTTATAAAATATAGGATAGTTACAAATTATAAAATAAAAATTCATATCCTGTGTGTGTGTGTCTTAAAGCAAACATTATTATTAGGTCCTTACATACCATTGCAATTTTGGAAGGGATGTGGAGCCAGGTAGAGATGTGTAAATAGGTAATTGTAGCTCCTTTAATAGTTTTGTTTTGAGCCTCATTTATTCATTCATAAAACGATTGTTATTAATGAGACTGACAAATATTTTCTAATTCTTTGTAGATAGTTGTAATAAGATCACGGAAATTTTTGAGTTTAAAAGTTTGAGCTTTAAAGCTATATGAATTAGATTCTAACGCTGTGTGAGTCCAGAGCAGAATGCGTTTCTAATATCTACAGATAGATAGTGCCACTTACTACATTAGAGTGTAGCTTAATGGTTGTAGGAAGTAGACTAGCTAGATAATGACTACTTCCTATCTCCACTACTTCCTATCTCCACTTCTTCCTATCTCCACTACTAACTATCTCCACTACTAACTAGATAACTACTCTATCTTTAAAAATGTTAAAAAAAATATTGTTAATTATGAATCGTTTAAACTATCAAATATAATATTTTAAAATATTTTGCAACCTTGAGCGCTTAGGCGAGGACCTAGTGGTAAGTAACCAGCGGGAGTATTAGGGGTTTGTAACCTCTAAACGTTTTAATGAAACTAAAAATGTGTTTAAGTACAAATAAAAATAGCACGATCGGTATGAGTAGCCTGTGGGTAAAATACCGAATTCTGTTTTTGTCTTGAAACATGTTTAACCACGTTTTTTTTCAAAATGTCAACCCTCATTACTGGTTACAGCCCTGGAACCAATTTCTTCTAAACAACTTCCAAATGCTTATTAACAATGACCACATGTTTATAAATGGCTAAGCATTAAATCGTAAATTATATCATTGAATATTTAATCCTTAAAACGTTCAATAGTGGTTGGCTTTATAATAATTATTATTTAGATAACATACTTTAGAACGGTGGAGATCGTTAATAACCGCCAAATATAACGAGAATCACTAAGAACATCTAAACAAAAATAATTTGTATAACATTCACCATTAAAACATGAAATTTAGGTGTATTTAGTTTAAACACGTAATAAATGTAAGCAAATTATTCAAGAATCATTCAAACTTATAAAAGCGTGGGAGCAGTAATAACAGCTGTAAATAAATCATTCGTAGCGAGGAGTTTTCGTCAGGTGTTTGAGAATATTTGTTTAAGAATGAAACCGGCTGCTGGCTTTGCACGCACCGGCGCAAAATACGCGTCCTTCACCTACCAACACATACAGATCGATAAGTTGAGCTTAGCGCCCTGCTCGTCAGTTGTTGCAACTATCTGCAGTAACAGTAGTGGCCGCGATCTAACACCGCGTAGTCAACAGTTCGTCTGCTTATTCTTCTTATCACCAACACCCTCTCTACATCATTTTCTATTGTTTTCGATAGACAAATTTATGCAGTGATTGTTTATATGTTTAAGTTATGCTATTTTTATTATATCAATGGACTGGTAATAAATTTTTCAAACTTTCAGTGTTACCCGGATTGTACTTTTTCGAGGGGAATGTTCCAAATTTAACTTGTGATTTTGATTACTTCTCTCTTGACACCAGCGAAAGCAGGTGAATTGCTGGGGTAAGTGCAAACTAAACCTTCTATTAAAACTATTAGGTATTTTTTTAAATTGTAAAACATTATTACAGCTTTCGTTTTTAACGTTTTGTTTTTTTAGTTATTACATCTTTAAAATCATACTGTAAACAAATACAATACACATTAATATATATTTCGAACTTAATTTCGAACTAATTTCAAATAATTTGTTTCGAACTTGATATTTTAAATTAAACTTTAAAACTTACTTTTCTATTAAAATATTAACCTACAAAAATATTTATTTAGCGAATGTTAAAATTGAACTAAATTTTAATATTTTGTTGATACTAAATACATTCAAACAATAAATATTTCCTTTTTGAAATGGAAATATAAAGCCAAATCTGTATTTCATAATTATTTAAACAAATTCGCCTAATAAATAATATGATACTTAAAACAATTAGGCTATAGGCCTACAGTAGCAGTAACTAATGTATAAAATAACTAAACATTCCTAACCTTGTTCTTGATATTTATTTAGATTTAAGCTAAAAAGAACATCGTAAACTAGGCATAGTAAATTTCACGCTATTGAAAATTGTGTTAAAAATTGTTGTTATATTCAGTTGAGTATATAAATCGTATAATTTTCTCTTATCTAATTGCATTCGCTGTTAATGTATGTTTATACGAGTAGCAAACACCTTATGTTGTTACAAGTCTAACACGTTACATCGGATTCTGACTGGTGTAATTTAGACAATATTGTGGTAGTATTGAGGCTACCGTTCAAGGTTACTCTAACACATCGTATGTTCATTAGAATATTGCAGTTTATAACTTTAGCAGATTAAATAGTATTGAACCTGAAAGGAAAATTACTTTATTTTATGATTTTTGGTTCGGTTGAGGTAGTTGGCCGAAATATTGACATTATTTTTAATATCTGTCAAACGTTTCAGGTGGGATAATACGCCTCGAAAATAATATAGATAGGATTTTATGTCTCTTAAAGGCATTTGAATTAAAAATTCGCCTTGATTTAAGAAATAACAACCTGAACAATCCAATTTTTATTGGAATAGGGAGTTGTCTCGCGCATGTCCTTTACAAACAAGCTCAAAAATTTCTTTAAGGAATTTTAAGAGTCGACTTTGGTATTCTACTATTCAGTTTCATTAGATCGATCTCCTCTCGGTCTGTCAAAGGCGAACAAAATGCTGTTCGGTTACTTTAACTCGATCTCCTCTCGGTTTGTCAAAGGTGAATAAAATGCTGTTCGGTTACTTTAGCTCGATCTCCTCTCGGTCTGTCAAAGGTGAACAAAATGCTGTTCGGTTACTTTAGCTCGATCTCCTCTCGGTCTGTCAAAGGTGAACAAAATGCTGTTCGGTTACTTTAGCTCGATCTCCTCTCGGTCTGTCAAAGGTGAACAAAATGCTGTTCGGTTACTTTAGCTCGATCTCCTCTCGGTCTGTCAAAGGTGAACAAAATGCTGTTCGGTCACTTTAGCTCGATCTCCTATCGGTCTGTCAAAGGTGAACAAAATGCTGTTTGGTTACTTTAGCTCGATCTCCTCTCGGTCTGTCAAAGGTGAACAAAATGCTGTTCGGTTACTTTAGCGCGATCTTCTCTCGGTCTGTCAAAGGTGAACAAAATGCTGTTCGGTTACTTTAGCTCGATCTCCTCTCGGTCTGTCAAAGGTGAACAAAATGCTGTTCGGTTACTCTAGCTCGATCTCCTCTCGGTCTGTCAAAGGTGAACAAAATGCTGTTCGGTTACTTTAGCTCGATCTCCTCTCGGTCTGTCAAAGGCGAACAAAATGCTGTTCGGTTACTTTAACTCGATCTCCTCTCGGTTTGTCAAAGGTGAATCAAATGCTGTTCGGTTACTTTAGCTCGATCTCCTCTCGGTCTGTCAAAGGTGAACAAAATGCTGTTCGGTTACTTTAGCTCGATCTCCTCTCGGTCTGTCAAAGGTGAACAAAATGCTGTTCGGTTACTTTAGCTCGATCTCCTATCGGTCTGTCAAAGGTGAACAAAATGCTGTTCGGTTACTTTAGCTCGATCTCCTATCGGTCTGTCAAAGGTGAACAAAATGCTGTTCGGTCACTTTAGCTCGATCTCCTATCGGTCTGTCAAAGGTGAACAAAATGCTGTTTGGTTACTTTAGCTCGATCTCCTCTCGGTCTGTCAAAGGTGAACAAAATGCTGTTCGGTTACTTTAGCGCGATCTTCTCTCGGTCTGTCAAAGGTGAACAAAATGCTGTTCGGTTACTTTAGCTCGATCTCCTCTCGGTCTGTCAAAGGTGAACAAAATGCTGTTCGGTTACTCTAGCTCGATCTCCTCTCGGTCTGTCAAAGGTGAACAAAATGCTGTTCGGTTACTTTAGCTCGATCTCCTCTCGGTCTGTCAAAGGTGAACAAAATGCTGTTCGGTTACTTTAGCTCGATCTCCTCTCGGTCTGTCAAAGGTGAATAAAATGCTGTTCGGTCACTTTAGCTCGATCTCCTCTCGGTCTGTCAAAGGCGAACAAAATGCTGTTCGGTTACTTTAGCTCGATCTCCTCTCGGTCTGTCAAAGGTGAACAAAATGCTGTTCGGTTACTTTAGCTCGATCTCCTATCGGTCTGTCAAAGGTGAACAAAATGCTGTTCGGTTACTTTAGCTCGATCTCCTATCGGTCTGTCAAAGGTGAACAAAATGCTGTTCGGTTACTTTAGCTCGATCTCCTCTCGGTCTGTCAAAGGTGAACAAAATGCTGTTCGGTTACTTTAGCGCGATCTTCTCTCGGTCTGTCAAAGGTGAACAAAATGCTGTTCGGTTACTTTAGCTCGATCTCCTCTCGGTCTGTCAAAGGTGAACAAAATGCTGTTCGGTTACTTTAGCTCGATCTCCTCTCGGTCTGTCAAAGGTGAATAAAATGCTGTTCGGTTACTTTAGCTCGATCTCCTATCGGTCTGTCAAAGGTGAACAAAATGCTGTTCGGTTACTTTAGCTCGATCTCCTATCGGTCTGTCAAAGGTGAACAAAATGCTGTTCGGTTACTTTAGCTCGATCTCCTCTCGGTCTGTCAAAGGTGAACAAAATGCTGTTCGGTTACTTTAGCTCGATCTCCTCTCGGTCTGTCAAAGGTGAACAAAATGCTGTTCGGTTACTTTAGCTCGATCTCCTCTCGGTCTGTCAAAGGTGAATAAAATGCTGTTCGGTCACTTTAGCTCGATCTCCTCTCGGTCTGTCAAAGGCGAACAAAATGCTGTTCGGTTACTTTAGCTCGATCTCCTCTCGGTCTGTCAAAGGTGAACAAAATGCTGTTCGGTTACTTTAGCTCGATCTCCTATCGGTCTGTCAAAGGTGAACAAAATGCTGTTCGGTTACTTTAGCTCAATCTCCTATCGGTCTGTCGAAGGTGAACAAAATGCTGTTCGGTTACTTTAGCTCGATCTCCTCTCGGTCTGTCAAAGGTGAACAAAATGCTGTTCGGTTACTTTAGCTCGATCTCCTATCGGTCTGTCAAAGGTGAACAAAATGCTGTTCGGTTACTTTAGCGCGATCTCCTCTCGGTCTGTCAAAGGTGAACAAAATGCTGTTCGGTTACTTTAGCTCGATCTCCTCTCGGTCTGTCAAAGGTGAACAAAATGCTGTTCGGTTACTTTAGCTCGATCTCCTCTCGGTCTGTCAAAGGTGAATAAAATGCTGTTCGGTTACTTTAGCTCGATCTCCTATCGGTCTGTCAAAGGTGAACAAAATGCTGTTCGGTTACTTTAGCTCGATCTCCTATCGGTCTGTCAAAGGTGAACAAAATGCTGTTCGGTTACTTTAGCTCGATCTCCTCTCGGTCTGTCAAAGGTGAACAAAATGCTGTTCGGTTACTTTAGCTCGATCTCCTATCGGTCTGTCAAAGGTGAACAAAATGCTGTTCGGTTACTTTAGCTCGATCTCCTATCGGTCTGTCAAAGGTGAACAAAATGCTGTTCGGTTACTTTAGCTCGATCTCCTCTCGGTCTGTCAAAGGTGAACAAAATGCTGTTCGGTTACTTTAGCTCGATCTCCTATCGGTCTGTCAAAGGTGAACAAAATGCTGTTCGGTTACTTTAGCTCGATCTCCTCTCGGTCTGTCAAAGGTGAACAAAATGCTGTTCGGTTACTTTAGCTCGATCTCCTCTCGGTCTGTCAAAGGTGAACAAAATGCTGTTCGGTTACTTTAGCTCGATCTCCTCTCGGTCTGTCAAAGGTGAACAAAATGCTGTTCGGTTACTTTAGCTCGATCTCCTCTCGGTCTGTCAAAGGTGAACAAAATGCTCTTCGGTTACTTTAGCTCGATCTCCTCTCGGTCTGTCAAAGGGGAACAAAATGCTGTTCGGTTACTTTAGCTCGATCTCCTCTCGGTCTGTCAAAGGTGAACAAAATGCTGTTCGGTTACTTTAGCTCGATCTTCTCTTGGTCTGTCAAAGGCGAACAAAATGCTGTTCGGTTACTTTAGCTCGATCTCCTCTCGGTCTGTCAAAGGCGAACAAAATGCTGTTCGGTTACTTTAGCTCGATCTCCTCTCGGTCTGTCAAAGGCGAACAAAATGCTGTTCGGTTACTTTAGCTCGATCTCCTCTCGGTCTGTCAAAGGTGAACAAAATGCTGTTCGGTTACTTTAGCTCGATCTCCTCTCGGTCTGTCAAAGGCGAACAAAATGCTGTTCGGTTACTTTAGCTCGATCTCCTCTCGGTCTGTCAATGGCGAACAAAATGCTGTTCGGTTACTTTAGCTCGATATCCTCTCGGTCTGTCAAAGGCGAACAAAATGCTGTTCGGTTACTTTAGCTCGATCTCCTCTCGGTCTGTCAAAGGCGAACAAAATGCTGTTCGGTTACTTTAGCTCGATCTCCTCTCGGTCTGCCAAAGGCGAACAAAATGCTGTTCGGTTACTTTAGCTCGATCTCCTCTCGGTCTGTCAATGGCGAACAAAATGCTGTTCGGTTACTTTAGCTCGATCTCCTCTCGGTCTGTCAAAGGTGAACAAAATGCTGTTCGGTTACTTTAGCTCGATCTCCTCTCGGTCTGTCAGAGGCGAACAAAATGCTGTTCGGTTACTTTACCTCGATCTCCTCTCGGTCTGTCAAAGGCGAACAAAATGCTGTTCGGTTACTTTAGCTCGATCTCCTCTCGGTCTGTCAAAGGCGAACAAAATGCTGTTCGTTTACTTTAGCTCGATCTCCTCTCGGTCTGTCAAAGGCGAACAAAATGCTGTTCGGTTACTTTTGCTCGATCTCCTCTCGGTCTGTCAAAGGCGAACAAAATGCTGTTCGGTTTTTTTAGCTCGATCTCCTCTCGGTCTGTCAAAGGCGAACAAAATGCTGTTCGGTTACTTTAGCTCGATCTCCTCTCGGTCTGTCAAAGGCGAACAAAATGCTGTTCGGTTACTTTAGCTCGATCTCCTCTCGGTCTGCCAAAGGCGAACAAAATGCTGTTCGGTTACTTTAGCTCGATCTCCTATCGGTCTGTCAAAGGTGAACAAAATGCTGTTCGGTTACTTTAGCTCGATCTCCTCTCGGTCTGTCAAAGGTGAACAAAATGCTGTTCGGTTACTTTAGGCCACAAGTTAGCACGAACAGTATCTAGAAATATAATCAAACAGTAAGTTATAACTAATTGGCTAATTTCAATAACGGTCATCTGTAGGAGATAGGGGAGCACCGAAGAATGGTGACATTGTGATCAAAATCTATAATAAAGGAGTAATTAGATGTACATTTAGGCTATTAAGTTATATTTCTTGTTATGGTTTAGTGCTCGTATAATTTTATTGCTGGAATGATACTATTTAAATATCATGACCTTGGGCTACTAGTTCCAATTTAAATAGAATTTAAAATTCATATATTTTTTTTTAAAGAACTATTTACAATCATATATACTTGAAAATAGCCTAATGGTCTACAAAATATTTGAGAAATGAACTTTAAATCCTAATATAACTTCTCTACCATAGTTTTTTTTCAATAAAAAAATAGCTGGGTGTATTTTTGTAATGAAGAGCACAAAATATTAATATCGAGTATTACTCTTGTGGCACATTAAGTAGAATTGAAGATATCTATGTGCAGGAGTTCGTAGAATGCTCTATCTGGCTACAAATATATCTCCACCAGTTGAAGCCTTATTTAAGATGTTCAAGTGAAAGACTGAGCGGCAAATAAAAATATGATTTACGATAAATTAATTAAGCTCGTTTGGTACTAAGTTTTGGGTATAATCGATACTCAAATTTGTTATTATGATAGAAACTAATGTGGTGTTGAGAAGCCTGACTTATGTATCCTATATATATAACATTATAAGACTTTTATATATATATATATATATATATATATATATATATATATATATATATATATATATTAAATATGGTTATATGTTTTCTTGTAATATAGTTAATAAATTAAAAATATTTCAAAAACAAGATTACTTTTAATACATATATCATTCAAAGCTTTTCGCCGATAAAACAGCATCTTCAGGTGATGATGCTGATAATGTTTTATCGGCGAAAAGCTTTGAATAATATATGTATTAAAAGTGTTCTTGTTTTTGAAATATTTTTAATTTATTATATATATATATATATATATATATATATATATATATATATGTGTGTGTGTAATTAATATTAATATAATAATTATATATATATAATTATAATTAATTATGTATAGTCTTATATATAATTATCTATTAATTTTAATAGACTTATGTTCGTATGCACACACACACACACACACACACACACACACACACACACACATACACACACACATCACACACACACACACACACACACACACACACACACACACACACACACACACACACACACACACACACACACACACACACACACACACACACACACACACACACACACACACACACACACACACACACACACACTTACACTTGTTGATAAATGTTATAATAATATTTAGAGAATGTCAAAGAATATTGAAGTAATACCTTTTTATTGTAGTTTTCATTTGCTGCCAGTATACACATTTTCTTTGACAGTCTCTATGTTAAAAATCTTCCCAAGGACATTGCGTTAAAACATTTATTGTAAAGGCGATTCCACAAATATGTTTATGATCTATCTTGACACAAACATAAATTGAACAAACTACATACTTCAATGCGTTGGCTGATTACATAATCACCATCTAGCCTATACCTACGAACCAATGTTTTTTAATTAACACTGAAGACTGTACACTAACATATTCAAATCAAAGCCTCCCTTGGTAGTAGTCAAAGCTACATGATTCTTGAAGATGGTTATTATTCAGCGAAGAGCTCTGGTGTAAAATAATTATTTCAGGCTCTCTTTTTGTTTGAAATGGTTTACAATAAACGATTTGTTATTATTTCACAAAATGAAAGTCCACACCGATTTTTCGTTTTTACATGTATTACTCACAAATTCATTATAATGAACAAGTAATTTCATGTGTTGGTAGGCATTTAAATTTGAAAACAAAGTTAAAACACGTCAATGTACAACACGTCCAAGCCGTATACACTCGAAGTCCCTTAATAAAAGAGTACAGTATAATAATATTATACTACATGACTATATAGCTAAATTACAATATAGCTCAAAGAATCTGTTCGGGGTGGATTTATATTCCAGGACGCAATGGCCTTGTCATTATAACTGATTAGCCAAGGCGATACGTTTTTATTTTATTCTAAGTTATTAGGATGTATAAAAAGGATTGTGGGTGTGATATATTTCTTCTTAAAGGGAAGCAGATGGAATGGTTTCGCCTTATTTGTATGTTCCATTGGTACTATACGGATTTTACTATCCTATAAAATAGTGTATATCTACTGAAAACCGTTAATGATAAGATAGAATCATTATTTCTCATCAGTGATAAGTTTATTACTAACGGCTTTGATGGAATAGTTTCGCCTTATTTGTATGTTCCATTGGTACTATACGGATTTTACTATGCTATAAAATAGTGTATATCTACTGAAAACCGTTAATGATAAGATAGAATCATTATTTCTCATCAGTGATAAGTTTATTACTAACGGCTTTGATGGAATAGTTTCGCCTTATTTGTATGTTCCATTGGTACTATACGGATTTTACTATGCTATAAAATAGTGTATATCTACTGAAAACCGTTAATGATAAGATAGAATCATTATTTCTCATCAGTGATAAGTTTATTACTAACGGCTTTGATGGAATAGTTTCGCCTTATTTGTATGTTCCATTGGTACTATACGGATTTTACTATGCTATAAAATAGTGTATATCTACTGAAAACCGTTAATGATAAGATAGAATCATTATTTCTCATCAGTGATAAGTTTATTACTAACGGCTTTGATGGAATAGTTTCGCCTTATTTGTATGTTCCATTGGTACTATACGGATTTTACTATGCTATAAAATAGTGTATATCTACTGAAAACCGTTAATGATAAGATAGAATCATTATTTCTCATCAGTGATAAGTTTATTACTAACGGCTTTGATGGAATAGTTTCGCCTTATTTGTATGTTCCATTGGTACTATACGGATTTTACTATGCTATAAAATAGTGTATATCTACTGAAAACCGTTAATGATAAGATAGAATCATTATTTCTCATCAGTGATAAGTTTATTACTAACGGCTTTGATGGAATAGTTTCGCCTTATTTGTATGTTCCATTGGTACTATACGGATTTTACTATGCTATAAAATAGTGTATATCTACTGAAAACCGTTAATGATAAGATAGAATCATTATTTCTCATCAGTGATAAGTTTATTACTAACGGCTTTGATGGAATAGTTTCGCCTTATTTGTATGTTCCATTGGTACTATACGGATTTTACTATGCTATAAAATAGTGTATATCTACTGAAAACCGTTAATGATAAGATAGAATCATTATTTCTCATCAGTGATAAGTTTATTACTAACGGCTTTGATGGAATAGTTTCGCCTTATTTGTATGTTCCATTGGTACTATACGGATTTTACTATGCTATAAAATAGTGTATATCTACTGAAAACCGTTAATGATAAGATAGAATCATTATTTCTCATCAGTGATAAGTTTATTACTAACGGCTTTGATGGAATAGTTTCGCCTTATTTGTATGTTCCATTGGTACTATACGGATTTTACTATGCTATAAAATAGTGTATATCTACTGAAAACCGTTAATGATAAGATAGAATCATTATTTCTCATCAGTGATAAGTTTATTACTAACGGCTTTGATGGAATAGTTTCGCCTTATTTGTATGTTCCATTGGTACTATACGGATTTTACTATGCTATAAAATAGTGTATATCTACTGAAAACCGTTAATGATAAGATAGAATCATTATTTCTCATCAGTGATAAGTTTATTACTAACGGCTTTGATGGAATAGTTTCGCCTTATTTGTATGTTCCATTGGTACTATACGGATTTTACTATGCTATAAAATAGTGTATATCTACTGAAAACCGTTAATGATAAGATAGAATCATTATTTCTCATCAGTGATAAGTTTATTACTAACGGCTTTGATGGAATAGTTTCGCCTTATTTGTATGTTCCATTGGTACTATACGGATTTTACTATGCTATAAAATAGTGTATATCTACTGAAAACCGTTAATGATAAGATAGAATCATTATTTCTCATCAGTGATAAGTTTATTACTAACGGCTTTGATGGAATAGTTTCGCCTTATTTGTATGTTCCATTGGTACTATACGGATTTTACTATGCTATAAAATAGTGTATATCTACTGAAAACCGTTAATGATAAGATAGAATCATTATTTCTCATCAGTGATAAGTTTATTACTAACGGCTTTGATGGAATAGTTTCGCCTTATTTGTATGTTCCATTGGTACTATACGGATTTTACTATGCTATAAAATAGTGTATATCTACTGAAAACCGTTAATGATAAGATAGAATCATTATTTCTCATCAGTGATAAGTTTATTACTAACGGCTTTGATGGAATAGTTTCGCCTTATTTGTATGTTCCATTGGTACTATACGGATTTTACTATGCTATAAAATAGTGTATATCTACTGAAAACCGTTAATGATAAGATAGAATCATTATTTCTCATCAGTGATAAGTTTATTACTAACGGCTTTGATGGAATAGTTTCGCCTTATTTGTATGTTCCATTGGTACTATACGGATTTTACTATGCTATAAAATAGTGTATATCTACTGAAAACCGTTAATGATAAGGTAGAATCATTATTTCTCATCAGTGATAAGTTTATTACTAACGGCTTTGATGGAATAGTTTCGCCTTATTTGTATGTTCCATTGGTACTATACGGATTTTACTATGCTATAAAATAGTGTATATCTACTGAAAACCGTTAATGATAAGATAGAATCATTATTTCTCATCAGTGATAAGTTTATTACTAACGGCTTTGATGGAATAGTTTCGCCTTATTTGTATGTTCCATTGGTACTATACGGATTTTACTATGCTATAAAATAGTGTATATCTACTGAAAACCGTTAATGATAAGATAGAATCATTATTTCTCATCAGTGATAAGTTTATTACTAACGGCTTTGATGGAATAGTTTCGCCTTATTTGTATGTTCCATTGGTACTATACGGATTTTACTATGCTATAAAATAGTGTATATCTACTGAAAACCGTTAATGATAAGATAGAATCATTATTTCTCATCAGTGATAAGTTTATTACTAACGGCTTTGATGGAATAGTTTCGCCTTATTTGTATGTTCCATTGGTACTATACGGATTTTACTATGCTATAAAATAGTGTATATCTACTGAAAACCGTTAATGATAAGATAGAATCATTATTTCTCATCAGTGATAAGTTTATTACTAACGGCTTTGATGGAATAGTTTCGCCTTATTTGTATGTTCCATTGGTACTATACGGATTTTACTATGCTATAAAATAGTGTATATCTACTGAAAACCGTTAATGATAAGATAGAATCATTATTTCTCATCAGTGATAAGTTTATTACTAACGGCTTTGATGGAATAGTTTCGCCTTATTTGTATGTTCCATTGGTACTATACGGATTTTACTATGCTATAAAATAGTGTATATCTACTGAAAACCGTTAATGATAAGATAGAATCATTATTTCTCATCAGTGATAAGTTTATTACTAACGGCTTTGATGGAATAGTTTCGCCTTATTTGTATGTTCCATTGGTACTATACGGATTTTACTATGCTATAAAATAGTGTATATCTACTGAAAACCGTTAATGATAAGATAGAATCATTATTTCTCATCAGTGATAAGTTTATTACTAACGGCTTTGATGGAATAGTTTCGCCTTATTTGTATGTTCCATTGGTACTATACGGATTTTACTATGCTATAAAATAGTGTATATCTACTGAAAACCGTTAATGATAAGATAGAATCATTATTTCTCATCAGTGATAAGTTTATTACTAACGGCTTTGATGGAATAGTTTCGCCTTATTTGTATGTTCCATTGGTACTATACGGATTTTACTATGCTATAAAATAGTGTATATCTACTGAAAACCGTTAATGATAAGATAGAATCATTATTTCTCATCAGTGATAAGTTTATTACTAACGGCTTTGATGGAATAGTTTCGCCTTATTTGTATGTTCCATTGGTACTATACGGATTTTACTATGCTATAAAATAGTGTATATCTACTGAAAACCGTTAATGATAAGATAGAATCATTATTTCTCATCAGTGATAAGTTTATTACTAACGGCTTTGATGGAATAGTTTCGCCTTATTTGTATGTTCCATTGGTACTATACGGATTTTACTATGCTATAAAATAGTGTATATCTACTGAAAACCGTTAATGATAAGATAGAATCATTATTTCTCATCAGTGATAAGTTTATTACTAACGGCTTTGATGGAATAGTTTCGCCTTATTTGTATGTTCCATTGGTACTATACGGATTTTACTATGCTATAAAATAGTGTATATCTACTGAAAACCGTTAATGATAAGATAGAATCATTATTTCTCATCAGTGATAAGTTTATTACTAACGGCTTTGATGGAATAGTTTCGCCTTATTTGTATGTTCCATTGGTACTATACGGATTTTACTATGCTATAAAATAGTGTATATCTACTGAAAACCGTTAATGATAAGATAGAATCATTATTTCTCATCAGTGATAAGTTTATTACTAACGGCTTTGATGGAATAGTTTCGCCTTATTTGTATGTTCCATTGGTACTATACGGATTTTACTATGCTATAAAATAGTGTATATCTACTGAAAACCGTTAATGATAAGATAGAATCATTATTTCTCATCAGTGATAAGTTTATTACTAACGGCTTTGATGGAATAGTTTCGCCTTATTTGTATGTTCCATTGGTACTATACGGATTTTACTATGCTATAAAATAGTGTATATCTACTGAAAACCGTTAATGATAAGATAGAATCATTATTTCTCATCAGTGATAAGTTTATTACTAACGGCTTTGATGGAATAGTTTCGCCTTATTTGTATGTTCCATTGGTACTATACGGATTTTACTATGCTATAAAATAGTGTATATCTACTGAAAACCGTTAATGATAAGATAGAATCATTATTTCTCATCAGTGATAAGTTTATTACTAACGGCTTTGATGGAATAGTTTCGCCTTATTTGTATGTTCCATTGGTACTATACGGATTTTACTATGCTATAAAATAGTGTATATCTACTGAAAACCGTTAATGATAAGATAGAATCATTATTTCTCATCAGTGATAAGTTTATTACTAACGGCTTTGATGGAATAGTTTCGCCTTATTTGTATGTTCCATTGGTACTATACGGATTTTACTATGCTATAAAATAGTGTATATCTACTGAAAACCGTTAATGATAAGATAGAATCATTATTTCTCATCAGTGATAAGTTTATTACTAACGGCTTTGATGGAATAGTTTCGCCTTATTTGTATGTTCCATTGGTACTATACGGATTTTACTATGCTATAAAATAGTGTATATCTACTGAAAACCGTTAATGATAAGGTAGAATCATTATTTCTCATCAGTGATAAGTTTATTACTAACGGCTTTGATGGAATAGTTTCGCCTTATTTGTATGTTCCATTGGTACTATACGGATTTTACTATGCTATAAAATAGTGTATATCTACTGAAAACCGTTAATGATAAGATAGAATCATTATTTCTCATCAGTGATAAGTTTATTACTAACGGCTTTGATGGAATAGTTTCGCCTTATTTGTATGTTCCATTGGTACTATACGGATTTTACTATGCTATAAAATAGTGTATATCTACTGAAAACCGTTAATGATAAGGTAGAATCATTATTTCTCATCAGTGATAAGTTTATTACTAACGGCTTTGATGGAATAGTTTCGCCTTATTTGTATGTTCCATTGGTACTATACGGATTTTACTATGCTATAAAATAGTGTATATCTACTGAAAACCGTTAATGATAAGATAGAATCATTATTTCTCATCAGTGATAAGTTTATTACTAACGGCTTTGATGGAATAGTTTCGCCTTATTTGTATGTTCCATTGGTACTATACGGATTTTACTATGCTATAAAATAGTGTATATCTACTGAAAACCGTTAATGATAAGATAGAATCATTATTTCTCATCAGTGATAAGTTTATTACTAACGGCTTTGATGGAATAGTTTCGCCTTATTTGTATGTTCCATTGGTACTATACGGATTTTACTATGCTATAAAATAGTGTATATCTACTGAAAACCGTTAATGATAAGGTAGAATCATTATTTCTCATCAGTGATAAGTTTATTACTAACGGCTTTGATGGAATAGTTTCGCCTTATTTGTATGTTCCATTGGTACTATACGGATTTTACTATGCTATAAAATAGTGTATATCTACTGAAAACCGTTAATGATAAGGTAGAATCATTATTTCTCATCAGTGATAAGTTTATTACTAACGGCTTTGATGGAATAGTTTCGCCTTATTTGTATGTTCCATTGGTACTATACGGATTTTACTATGCTATAAAATAGTGTATATCTACTGAAAACCGTTAATGATAAGGTAGAATCATTATTTCTCATCAGTGATAAGTTTATTACTAACGGCTTTGATGGAATAGTTTCGCCTTATTTGTATGTTCCATTGGTACTATACGGATTTTACTATGCTATAAAATAGTGTATATCTACTGAAAACCGTTAATGATAAGATAGAATCATTATTTCTCATCAGTGATAAGTTTATTACTAACGGCTTTGATGGAATAGTTTCGCCTTATTTGTATGTTCCATTGGTACTATACGGATTTTACTATGCTATAAAATAGTGTATATCTACTGAAAACCGTTAATGATAAGGTAGAATCATTATTTCTCATCAGTGATAAGTTTATTACTAACGGCTTTGATGGAATAGTTTCGCCTTATTTGTATGTTCCATTGGTACTATACGGATTTTACTATGCTATAAAATAGTGTATATCTACTGAAAACCGTTAATGATAAGATAGAATCATTATTTCTCATCAGTGATAAGTTTATTACTAACGGCTTTGATGGAATAGTTTCGCCTTATTTGTATGTTCCATTGGTACTATACGGATTTTACTATGCTATAAAATAGTGTATATCTACTGAAAACCGTTAATGATAAGATAGAATCATTATTTCTCATCAGTGATAAGTTTATTACTAACGGCTTTGATGGAATAGTTTCGCCTTATTTGTATGTTCCATTGGTACTATACGGATTTTACTATGCTATAAAATAGTGTATATCTACTGAAAACCGTTAATGATAAGGTAGAATCATTATTTCTCATCAGTGATAAGTTTATTACTAACGGCTTTGATGGAATAGTTTCGCCTTATTTGTATGTTCCATTGGTACTATACGGATTTTACTATGCTATAAAATAGTGTATATCTACTGAAAACCGTTAATGATAAGATAGAATCATTATTTCTCATCAGTGATAAGTTTATTACTAACGGCTTTGATGGAATAGTTTCGCCTTATTTGTATGTTCCATTGGTACTATACGGATTTTACTATGCTATAAAATAGTGTATATCTACTGAAAACCGTTAATGATAAGATAGAATCATTATTTCTCATCAGTGATAAGTTTATTACTAACGGCTTTGATGGAATAGTTTCGCCTTATTTGTATGTTCCATTGGTACTATACGGATTTTACTATGCTATAAAATAGTGTATAACTACTGAAAACCGTTAATGATAAGATAGAATCATTATTTCTCATCAGTGATAAGTTTATTACTAACGGCTTTGATGGAATAGTTTCGCCTTATTTGTATGTTCCATTGGTACTATACGGATTTTACTATGCTATAAAATAGTGTATATCTACTGAAAACCGTTAATGATAAGATAGAATCATTATTTCTCATCAGTGATAAGTTTATTACTAACGGCTTTGATGGAATAGTTTCGCCTTATTTGTATGTTCCATTGGTACTATACGGATTTTACTATGCTATAAAATAGTGTATATCTACTGAAAACCGTTAATGATAAGATAGAATCATTATTTCTCATCAGTGATAAGTTTATTACTAACGGCTTTGATGGAATAGTTTCGCCTTATTTGTATGTTCCATTGGTACTATACGGATTTTACTATGCTATAAAATAGTGTATATCTACTGAAAACCGTTAATGATAAGATAGAATCATTATTTCTCATCAGTGATAAGTTTATTACTAACGGCTTTGATGGAATAGTTTCGCCTTATTTGTATGTTCCATTGGTACTATACGGATTTTACTATGCTATAAAATAGTGTATATCTACTGAAAACCGTTAATGATAAGATAGAATCATTATTTCTCATCAGTGATAAGTTTATTACTAACGGCTTTGATGGAATAGTTTCGCCTTATTTGTATGTTCCATTGGTACTATACGGATTTTACTATGCTATAAAATAGTGTATATCTACTGAAAACCGTTAATGATAAGATAGAATCATTATTTCTCATCAGTGATAAGTTTATTACTAACGGCTTTGATGGAATAGTTTCGCCTTATTTGTATGTTCCATTGGTACTATACGGATTTTACTATGCTATAAAATAGTGTATATCTACTGAAAACCGTTAATGATAAGATAGAATCATTATTTCTCATCAGTGATAAGTTTATTACTAACGGCTTTGATGGAATAGTTTCGCCTTATTTGTATGTTCCATTGGTACTATACGGATTTTACTATGCTATAAAATAGTGTATATCTACTGAAAACCGTTAATGATAAGATAGAATCATTATTTCTCATCAGTGATAAGTTTATTACTAACGGCTTTGAACTGAAGCGATATATTCTATTTGATTTATTGCCCAAGCATATGGCTTGTTGTTTGTTTGAGCTGTTACAAATAGAGTGGGAAGATTTCCATAACTTTGGATTTCCTTAGGAGAGACGTTAGTCATTCAAGTGATTTGGTTATTTTCATAAAAATCTGTTTCAGTAAAAGCGAATTGTTTTCACGTTTTAGTTGTAAAAGATCGCTCGTATGTTTATTCTAAAAGGTTTTCTAATCATAGTTTAAGTTGAACGGATTACTAATAATTAGGTTTATAGCAGTTTCCAAGATCTTAAAACTAGTTATATCTAGGTTAGCAAATGGACTCACATTGGAGCTTGAACATAATCTCGAACGATTCACATCATGTCACCCACTTTATTGCTTTCACACCCCCCCCCCCCCCCCCACTAGCTGCAGTCTCTATATCGATAAGGATTATTGAAATGCAGTTAGTTTTTAGGTATTAAAATATTTTAAAACAATATTTTATTTCATTACAAATTTATGTTTTGATACACGTTGGCAATCTACATCTGTTGAAGTGTTTGAGATAAATTTACTTTTTCACAATTATACGTTTTTGCTAGTTCTATTGTACTAACTCCTAATATCAGTATTCTGACCTCAGGAATTTCACTGTTTGGTATAACTCGTGTAGTTACCTTCCAGTATAGCCATTTACTGAATAACTTTTGCAACAATGATCCATTATTAGACTGCCTAATCTGTCCTTCAGATTGGAGCGTTTGAGTCAAATAAATACAACTGTATGAAAATTATAATTTGAAAACATATTTTTTTAAAAACAATATTCGAGCTGGTTTGTGAGTGAACGTTATAAATAAAAGAATAAATATGCTACGACTCATAATTATAAAAACCTTATTATCATACGCGTTTCAATGCAATTATGTCATCATCTTCAGTGATGCTAACAATTTAAACTTAATTTTAAAAAACTATATATAAACTATAATGTTTTTTTCATTATAATGTTTAAAAATCATTATAGGTTATGTTTAGTTTTTTCAATTAAGTTTAAATTGTGTAGCATTGCTGAAGATGATGACATAAAGCATTGAAACGCGTATGATAATAAAGTTTCTATAATTGTAAGTCGTAGCATTTTTATTCTTTTATTTATATTTTTAAAGTAATTTTTCTATTACTTTCCTTGCTTTTGTAGTTTGGGTTTGAATTCTAATTATAGTTTGAGTAGTAAAACTACAATACTGTTTGTTATTGTATTGTCATAGCTGTGTGGCTTTCACAGTTCACAGACATCTTTGAATTTATAGACCATCGTTGAAAGATGAATTCTTATCATAGAATTTATATTCAAGTATAAGTTAGTGTAGTTAACCGTTGGAAAATTATCCAGTTTTATCCTAATGCTTCTACCACATTGAGCTTTACATCTTCAATGCGTTTAGTTCTCACTAACAACCAACCTTTGTTGGTTACGCGAGTAAATACAGTCCGTGAAAAACTATATAAACATAAAAAGATGTGACGTGTAGTTTACACCTTTGGCAATGAAATAATAACATATCAGAGTCTAACAAAATCCACATGTTTACACGCCGTCAAGACGTTCTTGAACGGACAACACTGCAATTAACCTTTCTTCAAAGCAATCAATTTGCTGGACCTAGGTTTTGTGTATGACAGAATAATTACATTTTGTTAATATAATTTTACTCTATTGATATTTCTTCTTGAAACTTTGAAATAAATATAGACTTTTCATATTTCTACCCAAGGAAACAGATGCTGATAAAGTAACTAAGAATTAACTTAGAAACCTTTTATCATTCTTCATAAACTATGAAAATTAATAAAAAATTACACACACACACACACACACACACACACACACACACACACACAAACACACACACACACACACACACACACACACACACACACACACACACACACACACACACACACACACACACACACACACACACACACACACACACACACACACACACACACACACACACACACACACACACACACACACACACACACACACACACACACACACACACACACACACACACACACACACACACACACACACACACACACACACACACACACACACACACACACACACACACACACACACACACACACACACACACACACACACACACACACACACACACACACACACACACACACACACACACACACACACACACACACACGCGCGCGCGCGCTGATACGTATTCCTTCACGGATAGAAAAATATGATGAATAGTTATTACCTGGAGTACATCCGTTCATTCTGAAGTGTACAAAATCGCAGTTCCGACGTTTCGCTAGAATCTCATCTAGGATTGACGAGGTGAACCCAACAACAGTTGAAGAGCGAGTCAACTTTTGGGTACACCTCGTCAATGCTAGATGAGATTCTAGCGAAACTTCGGAATGAACGGATGTACTCCATATAATATCTATTCATCATATATGTATATATATATATATATATATATATATATATATATATATATATATATATATATATATATATGAAGTTAAGAGTGATTCGACAATCGTCAACGACCGAAAGGTGCCTCATCACTCAAGGTAAAATTATTGCACTTAATGGTGGATAAAATTACTTACATAGTAATATATTAACTTCATAAAGTCAGTGCAACGGAAAAACAATGGATAGTGTTAAATATATATATATATATAATTAATAAATTAATAATATTTCAAAAACAAGAATACTTTTAAGGAATATATTTATTCAAAGCTTTTCGCCGATAAAATAGTACCAGCATCTTCGGGAAAATTTTTTTTTCTTTTTTTTGTCCTGAAGATGCTGGTACTATTTTATCAGCGAAAAGCTTTGAAGAAATATATTCATTAAAAGTATTCTTGTTTTTGGAATATTTTTAATTTATTAACTATATTACAAGAAAAAATAACACCATATTTAATATAATATATATATACACACATATATATATAAGTATATATATATATATATATATATATATATATATATATATATATATATCACTTTCACTTATGTACTTAAACAAGAATCTTACTTGGTATTTATGCGAGCTAACTTTCAATGGCTGGTCGTGCCGTCATCCTCGGGCATACTGAACAGGGTTATTGTAGACTGCGAGCTGAGTGGATTTCCCGTTGACCTTGGTGTACCGTTATGTTCTATTTTTAGATTCACTGCACTGTGCGAGCTTTTAACGTTTTTTTTGGGGTTAATATTGTCTATATATATATTAACGTATTTAAAAATAAATGGCAGCAAATAATACAACCTAAAAAAAAATACTAATATTTTAAAGTTGATATCGAAAATAACGTAAAGCTGAAGGAGATGATCGAGGAAAGAATGAGAGAGCAAGAAGGGTTGCCGGAGTATTAAATTAGGTTTTATGCAATTATATAATAATAATAATAATAAAAACATTTTTATGAAGAGC
Source organism: Prosapia bicincta (assembly GCA_036971475.1). NCBI lineage: Eukaryota > Metazoa > Arthropoda > Insecta > Hemiptera > Cercopidae > Prosapia > Prosapia bicincta. The sequence goes on from JBAIZL010000004.1 coordinate 72,507,306, forward strand.
AAAAAAAATATTTATAATGCCATAGTTAAAAGTATACTAACATATATTTGGGAAGTGTGGCAGTTAAAACATGATAGAAATGAAGAGATTGCTATCGACAGAGATGCACTTTATCAGAAGATCCACTCTAGTACCATGGTAAGAAGTTATTCTTAATGTCACTTCATAATCCTCAAACTCCTATAGATACACACAATAGAGAACAGGCGATTACTGATGAAAGCCAGATCCAGGAAATGACAAAACACCAAATGAAATAAACCAATGGAAAAAACCGATCAACGAGAAGAAAAAATTGTTCGGAAGAAATTCTCAAATAAAGTAAATAGGTAGAGAGGAGTTTATAAGATGAAAGGAGATTCGGGATCGTAAGGAGTCGCCAGACGCTGAAACGATTTACATATTTCTCCTACTATTACTTCCACTGCCTGTTCGATATCCTTTCCATGCGGCGGAGGTGGTTGAGAATGTTGTGTAATTTGCTTTCCGACCACGCCTACTTTGGTTTAAACCAGGTATTGTTTCCTATTAGCGCACACGCTAGTGCAAAATATTATCACTACAGATATGGGTTTAAACGCCTTTTTTTAAATTGGAATTGTAGCTTGGTTTGTAAGATCTAAATTCTGTAGTGGAGATAGAGAAACATTAAAACAAATGTGTAATGTCGTTATACTTGTTTTGGCTACTATTTTGTCATCATCTGAATACAATAAATGTAAATTATGCTAGCATATTGGAATTAATGAGTAAATATGGTCGCAGCAAATTATAATATTACTCTAGGTTACACTCTGCCTGGAGCATATTTAATCATTGTTTTAACTATTTATTATATTTATTGCACATAGTCTCTCATAACTCCAAGTTAGTGCCCGAAATATGTATAGTGCCATGAAACATCTGTTGTGAAATTCAGTTCTATACGTGTATTTGTTTACGTTTAGTAACTGGTAAAGCATTATTATTTGTATCATTTAATAATTTTATGACTTGTATGCAGTTATCTTTAGAGTACAAGTTTAAACACTCTCTAAGATATGTTTTGTGTCCCACAATGTGGTCAAAAAGTGTAGGTTGTTTGTACTGGGGTTGTTCGTTTATTAGGTTTTCTATTTTTGCTGTGATATTTTTTGAAATTTCATATTGTTCTAGCTTGTTGAGATGTGATCTTTTTTTATTGATGTGGCAATTGCTCGTTTGTTATTAATGTCTAGCCAGTTATTTGTTATATTGTTGTCGTCACCTGTGTTCTATTGGTTAGCATAAAAAACCGTGTTTTTTTGAATGTATGTATATCCTTCGATTTTTTTACAAGTGTGTGGTTCGTTTCCTCAATATATAAAATTTACTTAACTTACTAGTATGTAAGTAGCCTTCGTATTAATTTATGTATGGAGTGAATTTTTGCTTCAGGAAACATGCATGACATACTATTCTTATATGCCTATCAATCAGTTTGATAGTTTTCAGTTAACGACTCTATAACTTTATTCGTCGATAGTTGTGTAGGCCTTTATTTATGATCGATCACAATAGGCGATGAGATCTTTGAACGATATAATGAGGAGTTGTGTAGAACAGTCCGGGTATGACGTATAAAAACGCAATCGAGGTTTTACAGTAGATTTGTAGTACGACAATGTATTTACGTAGTTACTGTTTGTGTTACAATACGCTATTGAGAGTCAGGAGATAAGATTATGTAAAAATTTAGTGCGAAAGACAAATAAACATAAAGTCAACCTTGTTCTTTATCTTTTAAAAAATACGTATGGCAAGTAGGTTAGAAATTATTTTTGCTCTCATGTATTGTGTTATAGAAGGTAATTGTGGAAGACTTAGAACACACCAGTGCTTTTATAATTTACATATATTAAATGAACAAATACGAATACAATCTGAAATTTATACTATATTCAATGTATATAATGTTAAGGCACACGATACATTTCGCAATACTGTAATAAATTTGGCAACAAAGGTGTTGATTCTAATTTAACATATGTTGTATATCTTGCATTATTGAATTATTCATGTTGGTAATGTTTGCCAACGAAAAGCTTTGAATAATAAAAATTAATAATTCTTGTATTTGAATATCCTCAGTTATTTTGATTGCTATACATGAAAACATACTTTATATTCATATAAAATCAACCTTACAGGGTTGTTTAGTATGTTGTGCAGTGGATGTGAGTGAATGTATTAAAGGTTAGATTTGTGATTTGGTTATATTAATAACAATTATATTCTATTACATTTTTAACATTCAGTACACGGACAAGGGAAATTAATAAAGGATTAAGAATGATCACAAGTAAAGCATTCAAACTATATAAATATAATATTAATGACAAATTAATAAATGAGCATAAAACAATTCTTGTATTTAAAATATTTTCATTTATTGTGTGTGTGTGTGTGTGTGTGTGTGTGTGTGTGTGTGTGTGTGTGTGTATGTGATAGTAAATGACATATTAGAACTCCAACTGTTTCCTTCATTATAACTTAATAATGAAAAATTCAAAACCTATAAGCACAATAATATGAGTTTTTATGTTGTATTTACTTAACGAGACAACCTTGTAGTCTACTTTGGTAAGAACGTAGACTCCCTTTGTACGTAGAGATGAAGAAACAACTTCTGGAATAAAAGAAAACAGGATTCTTCAAATTTCTAAACTAACCCATTTGTACAGAAACAAGTGAAGTGGTTTAAAGAGAAAACGCGATAAGGTTGGGTGTAAGAGACAATTCTTACTAAAGATAATGACGGCGTCGTAAATACCGCGATCCTATCAAGCTTTGGAGTAAAAGTCATTCCTCGAACCATAAACACTAATAATACAGGACAGCAGTGGACTGAAATTACATAAAAAGTATTTTGGTCTCATTGTCAACTCAGCCATTGATGGACAACGAACCATTGGACGAGGATTACGTAGTTTTAACTGTTCATTTTGGACATAACTCTAACAACAGATACACAATTAAAAATACTTCTCTAAAAGTAGGCTATGTGTAACAGGTAAAGACTATAAACGGCGTAAGAAATCAAAACAAACACTAATCTCGCAGATATTTTTTAATTAGTCAAATATTAATCATACTATAATCAAAACTGAGTATAAAATATTATTAGTTTACTTCAGTATTGTGTCTGTCTCGCTGACGAAGTTTGTTATTGCTTTTATATTGAAAATGAATTAGTTCACAAACTAACCGTCTCGTCTTGTACAACTTTAATTGCTTGCAAAATTCATTGTAAAATTAGCTAATGACATAATTTCTTTGTATTTTCGAATTTTTAATAGCTTACTTCTTTTAATCAAGCGTTGTGGATAGTTTTTGCAGTGTTCGTATAGTTCTGAGAAAACTACGAGATAAACGACAAAACACACTCACGATCAAATACTATATTCGAACACAATTAACAACTACTCTAGAACAATAACACACCACAGAAGAGCAATATACAAGACACACACCAACTCAACACACCTGAGCAACAGTCTTGTCCGTGACTCACAGCATTGAACAATGCACTGACCTAGTACGAAATGCGTCTGCTGAAAAATATCAGTAAGTAGTGGTTGTTTTGCCAAATGATACCAAATGTGTAATTTATAAGAAAAACTCAAGAGCTACAACCCCAAAACTTCGAAATATTTTAGCTCAGTATTTGAATTTAAAGCTACATTTAAAAATTTTCAATTTATCTGATGGCCATATTTATAAATGTTTCACTTTTAAATTTAATTAAATATTTAATTAAAGTCCCTAAAAATAAACCTAATTAATAAATATGGTTCAAGTTAGTTTATTTAAAACTATATTTTTACCGTTAATAAATTAGAAAATAATATAATTTTTCTCGGAAATAGATTTTCACTTATTGCTAATGTATAATACAGAAACTAACATACAGCTGTTGTATGAAATTATATACTATCTCATAGCTTATTCAAATATACGATATTTTTCAATATATAAGAAATTGCTTTTGAAAATGGCTATTTAAACATAGCTTCGAAATAACCTCTAAGTGAAGGCGAAAACAGCTGTAAGTGTTAACCAACCTTCATGTTTGACTTTCAGAAATCTTCGGGACAATTCGTTTCATCTTCGGAAATCTAGCGAAAAACGCGACTGTAAAGTGTTTATCCAATTAAAAATAATATTTCTACACTTTTAGTCTAGTGGCAAATGTTGGGTGCTTCTATAGACATTTATATTTCATATTATAAACGAGTAATGGCTGCTATCTAGAACCTTTTTCTTCTACAAGTTTAATTTGTCCTGCTGGTATTTCATGCAAGTATTATGGTTATTTTATCAATAAAATAATTGTAAACAAATATCTCACTTTACATTATAATTATCTTATTTAGAGCAAAATATCTGAAAAAGTTTAATTTATAAGGAAAAATCTTGCTCTACTTTCTAGTGGACATTTTCCCAGTCCGTATTGATAGAATCTTGAATCCATATTTTTGTACTGAAAGTTAAACAGCTACCAACAACAGATTATTTATTCAGTCGATGAAGTTTAAAATTTATTCTATACAGATTACTTTCATGACTAGGAAATAACTCAAGCTCCCCTCTCTTAGAATAGTAAATACATTGTCTAAGTCTATTTTCCTAATCTATATTTTGATGTCTGAAGATTTAATCTGTTTGACAATTGAAGCTATTGAAGACTTTGAGAACACCGGTTTTGTCTCTTCCCCATTTTATCATACATAATGAAATCCTGAATGTGATTTTCTCTTTGAAAGGCAAAACGCAATGTTACATTATCCCCTCTCCCGGCAGTGCACGGATACTATCTCCAGATGTGCAGATAAAGTATAAAGAAATAACACAAGACACGACATTATGCAGTCACTTGTACATAATTACAGTATCAATTAAACTTATGGTATAAAGATAAGCTTTAAGTGGCCTTTGGCAGCTTCCGACGGACGGATCTGATTTGTTGTGTCATATATAGCATTATAAGTTCTAAATATTCAATGCACGCACAAAGAAGTCAAAATCTTAATACAATAGGGACAAACGTACAAACATTCATTACTTGCATTGTTACAAACTACAAAGGATTATAAAATATCAAATGCAGGATTAAAATAAAGAAAAAACGTGGTACTCGTGGGACTGGCCGATAGAAGGGGAACGTTAGATGAATGGATTTAATAATATGTTAATGTATTTATATATGAGTAAACTAATTTAAAAAACTGATTTAACGAATTTAGTTAGCGTTTGTTTTACATAAAGTATGAAATAGTTATACGTAAAATATCTAAACATAGGTTACAACTTTAGCCATGTGAATATACGATTTGGAAACTCTTGTGTAGTTTGTAGTAAATGTAAAACTTTAACTTAATAATCTATTATAAATACAGAGGTTTGGGATCATATGTTATAACCTAATGTAATTGAATATATAGTATTTCTCAATATATAGAAAACTTCATTTAAAAATGATTGAAACATATCATCAAACAGCCTCTAAAAGAAATACAAAACAATTCTTAATCGTCTACATTATAAAGGCTATGTTTACCTTACAGAAAAACTAGGTAGCATTTGTTCTCTTTCGAAAATATTAAAAAAAATTAAATTCTTGGGAGTGATAAAGGAACAAAGTTGGGATAGTAATTAATAACTAAACAACACAAAATATGATTAGATTATAAAAACATGCGGAATTAGGAAGACGTGTGTATAGCTGGCAATTGTCTCAGCAGAGGGAAGATGTGTTGCTAAGTTGAATGTTCGGATAAACGAGATAAGGAATAGAGTAAAGAACTTGTACCAAGAGAGTAAATTATGGGTTTGTTTAACAATCGATTATCTGAAGACTATTCTTATTATTTATTATTTTTTTATTACAATTTGTTCACTAACGTAATCTTAACAAACAAAACATGACGCACAATCATTAATATATTTCTTAATAACCATTTCAATGGCAAAAACAACCTTATCGGTCCTTCTAACTACACACATGTAGTGTAAACTAGTCTAAACTAATGTCGACTGCACGAACTCGGGAGGGTGGCTTGAGTGGAACAGGCCTCCCCTGAGCGAACACCCCTGAGTGTCCGTCACTCGTCTGAACGCTACATTCATTGCCCCCGCCCGAATTCGTGCAGTGGACTATATATCTCTTTTAAACTCTCTTATGCACGTGCTAGACTAGATTCCCCCTCTCTCCCCCTGTAACATACACACGCACGCGTGCACACACGCAAAGACATTCGTGTAGATAGGTGTTTATACTTTGATTATAAATTACCCATTGCACATGTATATTGGTTATCATGTACCACTTTATCTCTTCATTACTCTACCAGGTGATTCGTCACACCCAAACAAATAGTAAATGTTATAAAATATTATCTCATCTTACCTATTTATCCGTCTGTGTTTTTAATAAATATTTTATACATTTAAGGCGAATAAATATATCTAATACAAACGCAGCTTATTTGTTAGTTTGTTAGTCTAAATTAATCACAAACTGTTTTTAAGAAAGTTTTCCGAATATTATCCCTTCCGATTTCATGTGGTGGGAATATGAAATGTTCATTGTCTGATAACTTAAGAATGAACATATGACAGTATATACGTTTAAGAAAAAAATTACCTATTTTTATATCAACATTTTGATAAGAATTCACTTTTGAACTAGTGTAGTGAGAGTAACAATAGATGTAAACATGCATAGTAATTCAAATTTCACAATTTATTAAAAAATGACTTTAATGACACACACGTGTTTCGACAACCAAGCAGTCTTCATCACTGATGGTTGAATCGATGTTATTAATGTAGACTGCCTGGGTGGGAAACATGTACGACACATTGTCATATTTTGTGTTAGGTATGAGTTATTTTGAATGTTTACTGTTAATTTTGCGAGGTTCCGTTATGAGAAATAAAAAAAACGGGGCGAAGGTTTTGGTAGCCACTGGCCTAACTCCGAAATACAATAAATAAGTTATTAAATTAATCCAAGTACTTTTAATCTATATAAAGTTCTCTTAGTTATTACTAAATAAATATATTAGAAGAGAAATAATGTAGAGAAACTGTGGCTAAACTTTAATTATTATTGGAATATAATTATTCTATTATACTACCAAATTTTAAAATAAAGTACTTTAGAACAAAATATTAACATAACTTGTTAAATTTCATACATTTCAAACAAATTAATGCAATAATGTAACCTTATACACACATTTTAAAATGTATTATAGGCTAACTATTATTCTTGCCTGGAAAAGTAAACGGTAGCGTATCCGACGCCAGGTTGGTTTTATAAACTACTACTCAATCCATAAAGTTTCCTTTTCAAACATCTAACTCTATTTTGCTGCCATACCACGTTACTCTTTTCTATTGAACAATAACACTCACAATACCAGCATTGATGTTGGGTAAAATGCTTCTGCTGGGAGCATAACGGTGCACTTTTATCCGTTCTAAATGGTTATTTTATTACCCTTCATGTGTGAGTTGAGGCCGCATTTCATGAAAAGTTTTCTGTTCTTCGATGGAGGCTAATTACTGCTCGCTTCATATCTACCAAATAGACCAATGAATTTATTATGCCTAATATAGGTCAGCTACTTGAATGTGGCACCCAGTGTCCTTTACGGACATCCAATATAAAGCAGCTTTATTCGGAATGTTGGCTGTGTGTCTGTTAATGTACGTGAATGGACTCTTTATAGGCCACACATTTTACATATCAGTTAATCGTGTTTTGAGTCTCAAATAGTTAGGCAAACGTTACAGCCTTCTGGATATTACAAATTTTGTAGCCTTTTCTGCAGATAATTTTTGTTTCATTATACATACGGCACATTTCAAGTCTATACACTTATAAAAAAATTTTGTGATTTTGATTTTTTAAAGATCATATTAAACAATTACAATTACTGAAATAGTAATCTTCATAATACGCTTTAATAACAGTTTTTTGGCTTGTCTTGTGGTTTTAAAGAGATAAGTCACTATTATTATTATCTCTTTGAAGGGGGGGAAATTATTGTGAATGCAGGGAGACCTAACGTAGGGATGTAAAACCCCTTGGTACTGGATGTAGGGAGATATTGTGACTTCATATGTACTGGGAGCATATCTGAAGTAATTCGAAACACCTGACTCTTTCCAAAGAAGTCAACCCTTGTCCGCTATTCAAGGAAAAGGAACTTTAAATAGGATAAGATGAACACAATGATCCCCGCATTGGGTCGCTGGCCTAAAGTAACCCTGCCCCCAACCAGGATGAAGAGGCATAGTCTTTCTACGATAATCTGTGTTCTTTGTTTCTAAAAGTGTAAAATTACTGCGAGTTAACACAGCTGAATCGTTTATACACAGTAAAGTATTAGATGCAGTGAAGAATGACGAATTCAATCCACTTCCTTCTCTACCATAATATCTTCTCATCCATAATATTAACTCTAAAGCTATTTATTCTAAAGAGTAAATTTATTCTCTTTTATGCATAAAGTACGGAACTATACTTTTACGTTCTGATTTGGCACTTTACTCAAATTAAAAACTCTGATTTTACAACAAAACTTTGAAAATCAATAGTAATAAGAATAACACTAACTTAATAAAACGATTTTTAAAAAAGGTATTTGCAGTAGAAAACGTTTTTAATCGCATTAGTTAACTTGCAATGTTTACATTAGCCGCAAGAATGCGTGCGAGCTGGGCGGCACCTGTTCAGTAATGTATTAAACAAAACTGTTTCACACCTCTTGTGGCGGCCAAACCAGACACTGACGACGATCTCCTGGTGTAGGGCCGCTCATAATGACTTGTGTGGGGAGTCATTAGCCGCAAGAATGCGTGCGAGCTGGGAGGCACAGTTTCACACCTCTTCTGGCGGCCAAACCAGACACTGACGATGATCTCCTGGTGCAGGGCCGCTTGTGTGGGGAGTCATTAGCCGCAAGAATGCGTGCGAGCTGGGAGGCACAGTTTCACACCTCTTCTGGCGGCCAAACCAGACACTGACGACGATCTCCTGGTGCAGGGCCGCTTGTGTGGGGAGTCATTAGCCGCAAGAATGCGTGCGAGCTGGGAGGCACAGTTTCACACCTCTTCTGGCGGCCAAACCAGACACTGACGACGATCTCCTGGTGCAGGGCCGCTTGTGTGGGGAGTCAATAGCCGCAAGAATGCGTGCGAGCTGGGAGGCACAGTTTCACACCTCATCTGGCGGCCAAACCAGACACGGACGACGATCTCTTGGTGCAGGGCCGCTTGTGTGGGGAGTCATTAGCCGCAAGAATGCGTGCGAGCTGGGAGGCACACCAGACACTAACGATGATCTCCTGGTGCAGGGCTGACGACGATCTCCTGGTGCAGGGTTGACGACGATCTCCTGGTGCAGGGCCGCTTGTGTGGGGAGTCAATAGCCGCAAGAATGCGTGCGAGCTGGGAGGCACACCAGACACTGACGATGATCTCCTGGTGCAGGGCAGCTTGTGTGGGGAGTCAATAGCAGCAAGAATGCGTGCGAGCTGGGAGGCACACCAGACACTGACGATGATCTCCTGGTGCAGGCCCGCTTGTGTGGGGAGTCAATAGCCGCAAGAATGCATGCGAGCTGGGAGGCACACCAGACACTGACAATGATCTCCTGGTGCAAGGCCGCTTGTGTGGGGAGTCAATAGCCGCAAGAATGCGTGCGAGCTGGGAGGCACACCAGACACTGACGATGATCTCCTGGTGCAGGGCCGCTTGTGTGGGGAGTCAATAGCCGCAAGAATGCGTGCGAGCTGGGAGGCAGACCAGACACTGACGATGATCTCCTGGTGCAGGGCTGACGACGATCTCCTGGTGCAGGGCTGACGACCATCTCCTGGTGCAGGGCTGACGACGATCTCCTGGTGCAGGGCCGCTTGTGTGGAGAGTCAATAGCCGTAAGAATGCGTGCGAGCTGGGAGGCACACCAGACACACGACGATGATCCCCTGGTGCAGGGCTGACGATGATCTCCTGGTGCAGAGCTGACGACGATCTCCTGGTGCAGGGCCGCTTGTGTGGGGAGTCAATAGCCGCAAGAATGCGTGCGAGCTGTGAGGCACACCAGACACTGACGACGATCTCCTGGTGCAGGGCCGCTTGTGTGGGGAGTCAATAGCCGCAAGAATGCGTGCGAGCTGGGAGGCACACCAGACACTGTCGATGATCTCCTGGTGCAGGGCCGCTTGTGTGGGGAGTCAATAGCCGCAAGAATGCGTGCGAGCTGGGAGGCACACCAGACACTGTCGATGATCTCCTGGTGCAGGGCCGCTTGTATGGGGAGTAAATAGCTGCAAGAATGCGTGCGAGCTGGGAGGCACACCAGACACTGACGACGATCTCCTGGTGCAGGGCCGCTTGTGTGGGGAGTTAATAGCCGCAAAAATCCGTGCGAGCTGGGAAGCACACCATACACTGACGACGATCTCCTGGTGCAGGGCAGTTTGTGTGGGGAGTCAATAGCCGCAAGAATGCGTGCGAGCTGAAAGGCACAGTTTCACACCTCTTCTGGCGGCCAAACCAGACACTGACGATGAACTCCTGGTGCAGGGCCGCTTGTGTGTGGAGTCAATAGCCGCAAGAATGCGTGCGAGCTGGGAGGCACAGTTTCACACCTCTCCATGGCGGCCAAACCAGACACTGACGATGATCTGGTGCAGGGGCGCTTGTGTGGGGAGTCAATAGCCGCAAGAATGCGTGCGAGCTGGAGGCACACCAGACACTGACGACGATCTCCTGGTGCAGGGCCGCTTGTGTGGGGAGTCAATAGCCGCAAGAATGCGTGCGAGCTGGGAGGCACACCAGACACACGGCGATGATCCCCTGGTGCAGGGCCGATTGTGTGGGGAGTCAATAGCCGCAAGAATGCGTGCGAGCTGGGAGGCACACCAGACACTGACGACGATCTCCTGGTGCAGGGCCGCTTGTGTGGGGAGTCAATAGCCGCAAGAATGCGTGCAAGCTGGGAGACACACCAGACACACGACGATGATCCCCTGGTGCAGGGCTGACGACGATCTCGTGGTGCAGGGCCGCTTGTGTGGGGAGTCAATAGCCGCAAGAATGCGTGCGAGCTGGAAGCACACCAGACACACGACGATGATCCCCTGGTGCAGGGCTGACGATGATCTCCTGGTGCACGGCTGACGACGATCTCCTGGTGCAGGGCCGCTTGTGTGGGGAGTCAATAGCCGCAAGAATGCGTGCCAGCTGGGAGGCACACCAGACACTGACGACGATCTCCTGGTGCAGGGCCGCTTGTGTGGGGAGTCAATAGCCGCAAGAATGCGTGCGAGCTGGGAGGCACACCAGACACTGACGACGATCTCCTGGTGCAGGGCCGCTCGTGTGGGGAGTCAATAGCCGCAAGAATGCGTGCGAGCTGGGAATCACACCAGACACTGACGACGATCTCCTGGTGTAGGGCCGCTTTTGTGTTGAGTCAATAGCCGCAAGAATGCGTGCAAGCTGGGAGACACACCAGAGACTGACGACGATCTCCTGGTGCAGGGCCGCTTGTGTGGGGAGTCAATAGCCGCAAGAATGCATGCGAGCTAGGAGGCACACCAGACACTGACGACGATCTCCTGGTGCAGGGCCGCTTGTGTGAGGAGTCAATAGCCACAAGAATGCGTGCGAGCTGGGAGGCACACCAGACACACGACGATGATACCCTGGTGCAGGGCTGACGATGATCTCCTGGTGCAGTTCTGACGACGATCTCCTGGTGCAGGGCCGCTTGTGTGGGGAGTCAATAGCCGCAAGAATGCGTGCGAGCTGTGAGGCACACCAGACACTGACGATGATCTCCTCGTGCAGGGCCGCTTGTGTGGGGAGTCAATAGACGCAAGAATGCGTGCGAGCTGGGAGGCACACCAGACACTGTCGATGATCTCCTGGTGCAGGGCCGCTTGTGTGTGGAGTCAATAGCCGCAAAATGCGTGCGAGCTGGGAGTCACACCATACACTGACGACGATCTCATGGGGCAGGGCCGCTTGTGTGGGGAGTCAATAGCCGCAAGAATGCGTGCGAGCTGGGAGGCACAGTTTCACACCTCTTCTGGCGGCCAAACCAGACACTGACGATGATCTCCTGGTGCAGGGGCACTTGTGTGTTGAGTCAATAGCCGCAAGAATGCGTGCGAGCTGGGAGGCACACCAGACACTGACGACGATCTCCTGGTGCAGGGCCGCTTGTGTGGGGAGTCAATAGCCGCAAGAATGCGTGCGAGCTGGGAGGCACACCATACACTGACGACGATCTCCTGGTGTAGGGCCGCTTGTGTGGGGAGTCAATAGCCGCAAGAATGCGTGCAAGCTGGGAGTCACACCAGAGACTGACGACGATCTCCTGGTGCAGGGCCGCTTGTGTGGGGAGTTAATAGCCGCACGAATGCGTGCGAGCTAGGAGGCACACCAGACACTGACGACGATCTCCTGGTGCAGGGCCGCTTGTGTGGGGAGTCAATAGCCGCAAGAATGCGTGCGAGCTGGGTGGCACACCAGACACTGACGATGATCTCCTGGAGCAGGGCCGCCTGTGTGGGGAGTCAATAGCCGCAAGAATGCGTGCGAGCTGGGAGGCACACCAGACACTGACGACGATCTCCTGGTGCAGGGCCGCTTGTGTGGGGAGTCAATAGCCGCAAGAATGCGTGCGAGCTGGGTGGCACACCAGACACTGACGATGATCTCCTGGAGCAGGGCCGCCTGTGTGGGGAGTCAATAGCCGCAAGAATGCGTGCGAGCTAGGAGGCACACCAGACACTGACGACGATCTCCTGGTGCAGGGCCGCTTGTGTGGGGAGTCAATAGCCGCAAGAATGCGTGCGAGCTGGGTGGCACACCAGACACTGACGATGATCTCCTGGAGCAGGGCCGCCTGTGTGGGGAGTCAATAGCCGCAAGAATGCGTGCGAGCTGGGAGGCACACCAGACACTGACGATGATCTCCTGGTGCAGGGCTGACGACGATCTCCTGGTTCAGGGCCGCTTGTGTGGGGAGTCTATAGCCGCAAGAATGCGTGCGAGCTGGGAGGCACACCAGACACTGACGATGATCTCCAGGTGCAGGGCTGACGACGATCTCATGGTGCAGGGCTGACGACGATCTCCTGGTGCAGGGCCGCTTGTGTGGGGAGTCATTAGCCGCAAGAATGCGTGCGAGCTGGGAGGCACACCAGACACTGACGATGATCTCCTGGTGCAGGGCCGCTTGTGTGGGGAGTCAATAGCAGGAAGAATGCGTGCGAGCTGGGAGACACACCAGAGACTGACGACGATCTCCTGGTGCAGGGCTGACGACGAACTCCTGGTGCAGGGCTGACGACGATCTCCTGGTGCAGGGCCGCTTGTGTGGGGAGTCAATAACCGCAAGAATGCGTTCGAGCTGGGAGGCACAGTTTCACACCTCATCTGGCGGCCAAACCAGACACGGACGACGATCTCTTGGTGCAGGGCCGCTTGTGTGGGGAGTCATTAGCCGCAAGAATGCGTGCGAGCTGGGAGGCACACCAGACACTGTCGATGATCTCCTGGTGCAGGGCCGCTTGTGTGGGTAGTAAATAGTCGCAAGAATGCGTGCGAGCTGGAAGGCACACCAGACACTGACGACGATCTCCTGGTGCAGGGCCGCTTGTGTGGGGAGTAAATAGCCGCAAGAATGCGTGCGAGCTGGGAGGCACACCAGACACTGACGACGATCTCCTGGTGCAGGGCCGCTTGTGTGGGGAGTCATTAGCCGCAAGAATGCGTGCGAGCTGGGAGGCACACCAGACACTGACGACGATCTCCTGGTGCAGGGCCGCTTGTGTGGGGAGTCAATAGCCGCAAGAATGCGTGCGAGCTGGGAGGCACACCAGACACTGTCGATGATCTCCTGGTGCAGGGCCGCTTGTGTGGGGAGTAAATAGCCGCAAGAATGCGTGCGAGCTGGAAGGCACACCAGACACTGACGACGATCTCCTGGTGCAGGGCCGCTTGTGTGGGGAGTCAATAGCCGCAAGAATGCGTGCGAGCTGAAAGGCACAGTTTCACACCTCTTCTGGCGGCCAAACCAGACACTGACGATGGACTCCTGGTGCAGGGCCGCTTGTGTGGGGAGTCAATAGCCGCAAGAATGCGTGCGAGCTGGGAGGCACAGTTTCACACCTCTTCTGGCGGCCAAACCAGACACTGACGATAATCTCCTGGTGCAGGGGCGCTTGTGTGGGGAGTCAATAGCCGCAAGAATGCGTGCGAGCTGGGAGGCACACCAGACACTGACGACGATCTCCTGGTGTAGGGCCGCTTGTGTGGGTAGTCAATAGCCGCAAGAATGCGTGCCAGCTGGGAGGCACACCAGACACTGTCGATGATCTCCTGGTGCAGGGCCGCTTGTGTGGGTAGTGAATAGCCGCAAGAATGCGTGCGAGCTGGAAGGCACACCAGACACTGACGACGATCTCCTGGTGCAGGGCCGCTTGTGTGGGGAATCAATAGCCGCAAGAATGCGTGCGAGCTGGGAGGCACACCAGACACTGACGACGATCTCCTGGTGCAGGGCCGCTTGTGTGGGGAGTCAATAGCCGCAAGAATGCGTGCGAGCTGGGAGGCACACCAGACACTGACGACGATCTCCTGGTGTAGGGCCGCTTGTGTGGGTAGTCAATAGCCGCAAGAATGCGTGCCAGCTGGGAGGCACACCAGACACTGTCGATGATCTCCTGGTGCAGGGCCGCTTGTGTGGGTAGTGAATAGCCGCAAGAATGCGTGCGAGCTGGAAGGCACACCAGACACTGACAACGATCTCCTGGTGCAGGGCCGCTTGTGTGGGGAGTCAATAGCCGCAAGAATGCGTGCGAGCTGTGAGGCACACCAGACACTGACGACGATCTCCTGGTGCAGGGCCGCTTGTGTGGGGAGTCAATAGCCGCAAGAATGCGTGCGAGCTGGGAGGCACACCAGACACTGTCGATGATCTCCTGGTGCAGGGCCGCTTGTGTGGGGAGTAAATAGCCGCAAGAATGCGTGCGAGCTGGAAGGCACACCAGACACTGACGACGATCTCCTGGTGCAGGGCCGCTTGTGTGGGGAGTCAATAGCCGCAAGAATGCGTGCGAGCTGAAAGGCACAGTTTCACACCTCTTCTGGCGGCCAAACCAGACACTGACGATGGACTCCTGGTGCAGGGCCGCTTGTGTGGGGAGTCAATAGCCGCAAGAATGCGTGCGAGCTGGGAGGCACAGTTTCACACCTCTTCTGGCGGCCAAACCAGACACTGACGATAATCTCCTGGTGCAGGGGCGCTTGTGTGGGGAGTCAATAGCCGCAAGAATGCGTGCGAGCTGGGAGGCACACCAGACACTGACGACGATCTCCTGGTGCAGGGCCGCTTGTGTGGGGAGTCAATAGCCGCAAGAATGCGTGCGAGCTGGGAGGCACACCAGACACTGACGACGATCTCCTGGTGCAGGGCCGCTTGTGTGGGGAGTCAATAGCCGCAAGAATGCGTGCGAGCTGGGAGGCACACCAGACACTGACGACGATCTCCTGGTGTAGGGCCGCTTGTGTGGGTAGTCAATAGCCGCAAGAATGCGTGTAAGCTGGGAGACACACCAGAGACTGACGACGATCTCCTGGTGCAGGGCCGCTTGTGTGGGGAGTCAATAGCCGCAAGAATGCGTGTGAGATAAGAGGCACACCAGACACTGACGACGATCTCCTGGTGCAGGGCCGCTTGTGTGGGGAGTCAATTGAAGCAAGAATGCGTGCGAGCTGGGAGGCACACCAGACACACGACGATGATCCCCTGGTGCATAGATGACGATGATCTCCTGGTGCACGGCTGACGACGATCTCCTGGTGCAGGGCCGCTTGTGTGGGGAGTCAATAGCCGCAAGAATGCGTGCGAGCTGGGAGACACACCAGACACTGACGACGATCTCCTGGTGCAGGGCCGCTTGTGTGGGGAGTCAATAGCAGCAAGAATGCGTGCGAGCTGGGAGACACACCAGAGACTGACGACGATCTCCTGGTGCAGGGCCGTTTGTGTGGGGAGTTAATAGCCGCAAGAATGCGTTCGAGCTGGGAGGCACAGTTTCACACCTCATCTGGCGGCCAAACCAGACACGGACGACGATCTCTTGGTGCAGGGCCGCTTGTGTGGGGAGTCATTAGCCGCAAGAATGCGTGCGAGCTGGGAGGCACACCAGACACTGACGATGATCTCCTGGTGCAGGGCTGACGACGATCTCCTGGTGCAGGGTTGACGACGATCTCCTGGTGCAGGGCCGCTTGTGTGGGGAGTCAATAGCCGCAAGAATGCGTGCGAGCTGTGAGGCACACCAGACACTGACGATGATCTCCTGGTGCAGGGCCGCTTGTGTGGGGAGTCAATAGCCGCAAGAATGCGTGCGAGCTGGGAGGCAGACCAGACACTGACGATGATCTCCTGGTGCAGGGCTGACGACGATCTCCTGGTGCAGGGTTGACGACGATCTCCTGGTGCAGGGCCGCTTGTGTGGGGAGTCAATAGCCGCAAGAATGCGTGCGAGCTGTGAGGCACACCAGACACTGACGATGATCTCCTGGTGCAGGGCCGCTTGTGTGGGGAGTCAATAGCCGCAAGAATGCGTGCGAGCTGGGAGGCAGACCAGACACTGACGATGATCTCCTGGTGCTGGGCTGACGACGATCTCCTGGTGCAGGTCCGCTTGTGTGGGGAGTCAATAGCCGCAAGAATGCGTGCGAGCTGTGAGGCACACCAGACACTGACGATGATCTCCTGCTGCAGGGCCGCTTGTGTGGGGAGTCAATAGCCGCAAGAATGCGTGCGAGCTGGGAGGCACACCAGACACGTTCGATGATCTCCTGGTGCACGGCCGCTTGTGTGGGGAGTCAATAGCCGCAAGAATGCGTGCCAGCTGGGAGGCACACCAGACACTGTCGATGATCTCCTGGTGCAGGGCCGCTTGTGTGGGTAGTAAATAGCCGCAGGAATGCGTGCGAGCTGAAAGGCACACCAGACACTGACGACGATCTCCTGCTGCAAGGCCGCTTGTGTGGGGAGTTAATAGCCGCACGAATGCGTGCGAGCTAGGAGGCACACCCAGACACTGACGACGATCTCCTGGTGCAGGGCCGCTTGTGTGGGGAGTCAATAGCCGCAAGAATGCGTGCGAGCTGGGAGGCACACCAGACACTGACGATTATCTCCTGGTGCAGGGCTGACGACGAACTCCTGGTGCAGGGCTGACGACGATCTCCTGGTGCAGGGCCGCTTGTGTGGGGAGTCAATAACCGCAAGAATGCGTTCGAGCTGGGAGGCACAGTTTCACACCTCATCTGGCGGCCAAACCAGACACGGACGACGATCTCTTGGTGCAGGGCCGCTTGTGTGGGGAGTCATTAGCCGCAAGAATGCGTGCGAGCTGGGAGGCACACCAGACACTGACGATGATCTCCTGGTGCAGGGCTGACGACGATCTCCTGGTGCAGGGTTGACGACGATCTCCTGGTGCAGGGCCGCTTGTGTGGGGAGTCAATAGCCGCAAGAATGCGTGCGAGCTGTGAGGCACACCAGACACTGACGATGATCTCCTGGTGCAGGGCCGCTTGTGTGGGGAGTCAATAGCCGCAAGAATGCGTGCGAGCTGGGAGGCAGACCAGACACTGACGATGATCTCCTGGTGCAGGGCTGACGACGATCTCCTGGTGCAGGTCCGCTTGTGTGGGGAGTCAATAGCCGCAAGAATGCGTGCGAGCTGTGAGGCACACCAGACACTGACGATGATCTCCTGCTGCAGGGCCGCTTGTGTGGGGAGTCAATAGCCGCAAGAATGCGTGCGAGCTGGGAGGCACACCAGACACGTTCGATGATCTCCTGGTGCACGGCCGCTTGTGTGGGGAGTCAATAGCCGCAAGAATGCGTGCCAGCTGGGAGGCACACCAGACACTGTCGATGATCTCCTGGTGCAGGGCCGCTTGTGTGGGTAGTAAATAGCCGCAAGAATGCGTGCGAGCTGAAAGGCACACCAGACACTGACGACGATCTCCTGCTGCAAGGCCGCTTGTGTGGGGAGTTAATAGCCGCACGAATGCGTGCGAGCTAGGAGGCACACCAGACACTGACGACGATCTCCTGGTGCAGGGCCGCTTGTGTGGGGAGTCAATAGCCGCAAGAATGCGTGCGAGCTGGGAGGCACACCAGACACTGTCGATGATCTCCTGGTGCAGGGCCGCTTGTGTGGGGAGTAAATAGCCGCAAGAATGCGTGCGAGCTGGAAGGCACACCAGACACTGAAGACGATCTCCTGGTGCAGGGCCGCTTGTGTGGGGAGTCAATAGCCGCAAGAATGCGTGCGAGCTGAAAGGCACAGTTTCACACCTCTTCTGGCGGCCAAACCAGACACTGACGATGGACTCCTGGTGCAGGGCCGCTTGTGTGGGGAGTCAATAGCCGCAAGAATGCGTGCGAGCTGGGAGGCACAGTTTCACACCTCTTCTGGCGGCCAAACCAGACACTGACGATAATCTCCTGGTGCAGGGGCGCTTGTGTGGGGAGTCAATAGCCGCAAGAATGCGTGCGAGCTGGGAGGCACACCAGACACTGACGACGATCTCCTGGTGCAGGGCCGCTTGTGTGGGGAGTCAATAGCCGCAAGAATGCGTGCGAGCTGGGAGGCACACCAGACACTGACGACGATCTCCTGGTGCAGGGCCGCTTGTGTGGGGAGTCAATAGCCGCAAGAATGCGTGCGAGCTGGGAGGCACACCAGACACTGACGACGATCTCCTGGTGTAGGGCCGCTTGTGTGGGTAGTCAATAGCCGCAAGAATGCGTGAAAGCTGGGAGACACACCAGAGACTGACGACGATCTCCTGGTGCAGGGCCGCTTGTGTGGGGAGTCAATAGCCGCAAGAATGCGTGTGAGCTAAGAGGCACACCAGACACTGACGACGATCTCCTGGTGCAGGGCCGCTTGTGTGGGGAGTCAATAGAAGCAAGAATGCGTGCGAGCTGGGAGGCACACCAGACACACGACGATGATCCCCTGGTGCATAGATGACGATGATCTCCTGGTGCACGGCTGACGACGATCTCCTGTTGCAGGGCCGCTTGTGTGGGGAGTCAATAGCCGCAAGAATGCGTGCGAGCTGGGAGACACACCAGACACTGACGACGATCTCCTGGTGCAGGGCCGCTTGTGTGGGGAGTCAATAGCCGCAAGAATGCGTGCGAGCTGGGAGGCACACCAGACACTGACGACGATCTCCGGGTGCAGGGCCGCTTTTGTGGGGAGTCAATAGCCGCAAGAATGCGTGCGAGCTGGGAGGCACACCAGACACTGACGACGATCTCCTGGTGCAGGGCCGCTTGTGTTGGGAGTCATTAGCCGCAAGAATGCGTGTGAGCTGGGAGGCACACCAGACACTGACGATGATTTCCTGGTGCAGGGCTGACGCCGATCTCCCGGTGCAGGGCCGCTTGTGTCGGGAGTCATTAGCCGCAAGAACGCGTGCGAGCAGGGAGGCACACCAGACACGGACGATGTTCTCCTGGTGCAGAGCCGCTTGTGTGGGGAGTCAATAGCCGCAAGAATGCGTGCGAGCTGGAACCAAACCAGACACTGACGACGATCTCCTGGTGCAGGGCCGCTTGTGTGGGGAGTTATTAGCCGCAAGAATGCGCGCGAGCTGGGAGGCACACCAGAGACTGACGACGATCTGCTGCTGCAGGGCCGCTTGTGTGGGGAGTCAATAGCCGCAAGAATGCGTGCGAGCTGGGAGGCACACCAGACACTGACGATTATCTCCTGGTGCAGGGCTGACGACGATCTCCTAGTGCAGGGCTGACGACGATCTCCTGGTGCAGGGCCGCTTGTGTGGTGAGTCATTATACGCAAGAATGCGTGCGAGCTGGGAGGCACACCAGACACTGACGATGATCTCCTGGTGCAGGGCCGCTTGGTTGGGGAGTCAATAGCCGCAAGAATGCGTGCGAGGTGGGAGGCACACCAGACACTGACAACGATCTCCTGGTGCAGGGCCGCTTGTGTGGGGAGTCATTAGCCGCAAGTATGCGTGCGAGCTGCGAGGCACACCAGACACTGACGACGATCTCCTGGTGCAGGGCCGTTTGTGTGGGGAGTCAATAGCCGCAAGAATGCGTGCGAGCTGGGAGGCACACCAGACACTGACGACGATCTCCTGGTGCAGGGCCTCTTGTGTGAGGAGTCATTAGCCGCAAGAATGCGTGCGAGCTTGGAGGCACACCAGACATTGACGACGATCTCCTGGTGCAGGGCTGTTTGTTTGGGGAGTCAATAGCCGCAAGATTGCGTGCGAGCTAGGAGGAACACCAGACACTGACGATGATCTCCTGGTGCAGGGCTGACGACGATCTCCTGGTGCAGGGCCGCTTGTGTGGGGAGTCATTAGCCGCAAGAATGCGTGCGAGCTGGGAGGTACACCAGACACTGACGACGATCTCCTGGTGCACGGCCGCTTGTGTGGGGAGTCAATAGCCGCAAGAATGCGTGCGAGCTGGGAGGCACACCAGACACTGACGACGATCTCCTGGTGCAGGGCCGCTTGTGTGGGAGGTCATTAGCCGCAAGAATGCGTGCGAGCTGGGAGGCACACCAGACACTGACGACGATCTCCTGGTGCAGGGCCGTTTGTGTGGGGAGTCAATAGCCGCAAGAATGCGTGCGAGCTGGGAGGCACACCAGACACTGACGATGATCTCCTGGTGCAGGGTTGACGACGATCTCCTGGTGCAGGGCTGACGACGATCTCCTGGTGCAGGGCTGACGACGATCTCCTGGTGCAGGGCCGCTTGTGTGGGGAGTCATTAGCCGCAAGAATGCGTGCGAACTGGGAGGCACACCAGACACTGACGATGATCTCCTGGTGCAGGGCCGCTTGTGTGGGTAGTCAATAGCCGCAAGAATGCGTGTAAGCTGGGAGACACACCAGAGACTGACGACGATCTCCTGGTGCAGGGCCGCTTGTGTGGGGAGTCAATAGCCGCAAGAATGCGTGTGAGATAAGAGGCACACCAGACACTGACGACGATCACCTGGTGCAGGGCCGCTTGTGTGGGGAGTCAATAGAAGCAAGAATGCGTGCGAGCTGGGAGGCACACCAGACACACGACGATGATCCCCTGGTGCATAGATGACGATGATCTCCTGGTGCACGGCTGACGACGATCTCCTGGTGCAGGGCCGCTTGTGTGGGGAGTCAATAGCCGCAAGAATGCGTGCGAGCTGGGAGACACACCAGACACTGACGACGATCTCCTGGTGCAGGGCCGCTTGTGTGGGGAGTCAATAGCAGCAAGAATGCGTGCGAGCTGGGAGACACACCAGAGACTGACGACGATCTCCTGGTGCAGGGCCGTTTGTGTGGGGAGTTAATAGCCGCAAGAATGCGTGCGAGCTGGGAATCACACCAGACACTAACGATTATCTCCTGGTGCAGGGCTGACGACGAACTCCTGGAGCAGGGCTGACGACGATCTCCTGGTGCAGGGCCGCTTGTGTGGGGAGTCAATAACCGCAAGAATGCGTTCGAGGTGGGAGGCACAGTTTCACACCTCATCTGGCGGCCAAACCAGACACGGACGACGATCTCTTGGAGCAGGGCCGCTTGTGTGGGGAGTCATTAGCCGCAAGAATGCGTGCGAGCTGGGAGGCACACCAGACACTGACGATGATCTCCTGGTGCAGGGCCGCTTGTGTGGGGAGTCAATAGCCGCAAGAATGCGTGCGACCTGGGAGGCAGACCAGACACTGACGATGATCTCCTGGTGCAGGGCTGACGACGATCTCCTGGTGCAGGGCCGCTTGTGTGGGGAGTCAATAGCCGCAAGAATGCGTGCGAGCTGTGAGGCACACCAGACACTGACGATGATCTCCTGGTGCAGGGCCGCTTGTGTGGGGAGTCAATAGCCGCAAGAATGCGTGCGACCTGGGAGGCAGACCAGACACTGACGATGATCTCCTGGTGCAGGGCTGACGACGATCTCCTGGTGCAGGGCCGCTTGTGTGGGGAGTCAATAGCCGCAAGAATGCGTGCGAGCTGTGAGGCACACCAGACACTGACGATGATCTCCTGCTGCAGGGCCGCTTGTGTGGGGAGTCAATAGCCGCAAGAATGCGTGCGAGCTAGGAGGCACACCAGACACGTTCGATGATCTCCTGGTGCACGGCCGCTTGTGTGGGTAGTAAATAGCCGCAAGAATGCTTGCGAGCTGGAAGGCACACCAGACAGTGACGACGATCTCCTGGTGCAGGGCCGCATGTGTGGGGAGTCAATAGCCGCAAGAATGCGTGCGAGCTGTGAGGCACACCAGACACTGACGATGATCTCCTGCTGCAAGGCCGCTTGTGTGGGGAGTTAATAGCCGCACGAATGCGTGCGAGCTAGGAGGCACACCAGACACTGACGACGATCTCCTGGTGCAGGGCCGCTTGTGTGGGGAGTAAATAGCCGCAAGAATGCGTGCGAGCTGGAAGGCACACCAGACACTGAAGACGATCTCCTGGTGCAGGGCCGCTTGTGTGGGGAGTCAATAGCCGCAAGAATGCGTGCGAGCTGAAAGGCACAGTTTCACACCTCTTCTGGCGGCCAAACCAGACACTGACGATGGACTCCTGGTGCAGGGCCGCTTGTGTGGGGAGTCAATAGCCGCAAGAATGCGTGCGAGCTGGGAGGCACAGTTTCACACCTCTTCTGGCGGCCAAACCAGACACTGACGATAATCTCCTGGTGCAGGGACGCTCGTGTGGGGAGTCAATAGCCGCAAGAATGCGTGCGAGCTGGGAGGCACACCAGACACTGACGACGATCTCCTGGTGCAGGGCCGCTTGTGTGGGGAGTCAATAGCCGCAAGAATGCGTGCGAGCTGGGAGGCACACCAGACACTGACGACGATCTCCTGGTGCAGGGCCGCTTGTGTGGGGAGTCAATAGCCGCAAGAATGCGTGCGAGCTGGGAGGCACACCAGACACTGACGACGATCTCCTGGTGTAGGGCCGCTTGTGTGGGTAGTCAATAGCCGCAAGAATGCGTGAAAGCTGGGAGACACACCAGAGACTGACGACGATCTCCTGGTGCAGGGCCGCTTGTGTGGGGAGTCAATAGCCGCAAGAATGCGTGTGAGCTAAGAGGCACACCAGACACTGACGACGATCTCCTGGTGCAGGGCCGCTTGTGTGGGGAGTCAATAGAAGCAAGAATGCGTGCGAGCTGGGAGGCACACCAGACACACGACGATGATCCCCTGGTGCATAGATGACGATGATCTCCTGGTGCACGGCTGACGACGATCTCCTGGTGCAGGGCCGCTTGTGTGGGGAGTCAATAGCCGCAAGAATGCGTGCGAGCTGGGAGACACACCAGACACTGACGACGATCTCCTGGTGCAGGGCCGCTTGTGTGGGGAGTCAATAGCCGCAAGAATGCGTGCGAGCTGGGAGGCACACCAGACACTGACGACGATCTCCTGGTGCCGGGCCGCTTTTGTGGGGAGTCAATAGCCGCAAGAATGCGTGCGAGCTGGGAGGCACACCAGACACTGACGATTATCTCCTGGTGCAGGGTTGACGACGATCTCCTAGTGCAGGGCTGACGACGATCTCCTGGTGCAGGGCCGCTTGTGTGGGGAGTCATTAGCCGCAAGAATGCGTGCGAGCTGGGAGGCACACCAGACACTGACGATGATCTCCTGGTGCAGGGCCGCTTGTGTGGGGAGTCAATAGCCGCAAGAATGCGTGCGAGGTGGGAGGCACACCAGACATTGACAACGATCTCCTGGTGCAGGGCCGCTTGTGTGGGGAGTCATTAGCCGCAAGAATGCGTGCGAGCTGCGAGGCACACCAGACACTGACGACGATCTCCTGGTGCAGGGCCGTTTGTGTGGGGAGTCAATAGCCGCAAGAATGCGTGCGAGCTGGGAGGCACACCAGACACTGACGACGATCTCCTGGTGCAGGGCCTCTTGTGTGAGGAGTCATTAGCCGCAAGAATGCGTGCGAGCTTGGAGGCACACCAGACATTGACGACGATCTCCTGGTGCAGGGCTGTTTGTTTGGGGAGTCAATAGCCGCAAGATTGCGTGCGAGCTAGGAGGAACACCAGACACTGACGATGATCTCCTGGTGCAGGGCTGACGACGATCTCCTGGTGCAGGGCCGCTTGTGTGGGGAGTCATTAGCCGCAAGAATGCGTGCGAGCTGGGAGGTACACCAGACACTGACGACGAACTCCTGGTGCACGGCCGCTTGTGTGGGGAGTCAATAGCCGCAAGAATGCGTGCGAGCTGGGAGGCACACCAGACACTGACGACGATCTCCTGGTGCAGGGCCGCTTGTGTGGGAGGTCATTAGCCGCAAGAATGCGTGCGAGCTGGGAGGCACACCAGACACTGACGACGATCTCCTGGTGCAGGGCCGTTTGTGTGGGGAGTCAATAGCCGCAAGAATGCGTGCGAGCTGGAACCAAACCAGACACTGACGACGATCTCCTGGTGCAGGGCCGCTTGTGTGGGGAGTTATTAGCCGCAAGAATGCGCGCGAGCTGGGAGGCACACCAGAGACTGACGACGATCTCCTGCTGCAGGGCCGCTTGTGTGGGGAGTCAATAGCCGCAAGAATGCGTGCGAGCTGGGAGGCACACCAGACACTGACGATTATCTCCTGGTGCAGGGCTGACGACGATCTCCTAGTGCAGAGCTGACGACGATCTCCTGGTGCAGGGCCGCTTGTGTGGGGAGTCATTAGCCGCAAGAATGCGTGCGAGCTGGGAGGCACACCAGACACTGACGATGATCTCCTGGTGCAGGGCCGCTTGTGTGGGGAGTCAATAGCCGCAAGAATGCGTGCGAGGTGGGAGGCACACCAGACACTAACAACGATCTCCTGGTGCAGGGCCGCTTGTGTGGGGAGTCATTAGCCGCAAGAATGCGTGCGAGCTGCGAGGCACACCAGACACTGACGACGATCTCCTGGTGCAGGGCCGTTTGTGTGGGGAGTCAATAGCCGCAAGAATGCGTGCGAGCTGGGAGGCACACCAGACACTGACGACGATCTCCTGGTGCAGGGCCTCTTGTGTGAGGAGTCATTAGCCGCAAGAATGCGTGCGAGCTTGGAGGCACACCAGACATTGACGACGATCTCCTGGTGCAGGGCTGTTTGTTTGGGGAGTCAATAGCCGCAAGATTGCGTGCGAGCTAGGAGGAACACCAGACACTGACGATGATCTCCTGGTGCAGGGCTGACGACGATCTCCTGGTGCAGGGCCGCTTGTGTGGGGAGTCATTAGCCGCAAGAATGCGTGCGAGCTGGGAGGTACACCAGACACTGACGACGATCTCCTGGTGCACGGCCGCTTGTGTGGGGAGTCAATAGCCGCAAGAATGCGTGCGAGCTGGGAGGCACACCAGACACTGACGACGATCTCCTGGTGCAGGGCCGCTTGTGTGGGAGGTCATTAGCCGCAAGAATGCGTGCGAGCTGGGAGGCACACCAGACACTGACGACGATCTCCTGGTGCAGGGCCGTTTGTGTGGGGAGTCAATAGCCGCAAGAATGCGTGCGAGCTGGGAGGCACACCAGACACTGACGATGATCTCCTGGTGCAGGGCTGACGACGATCTCCTGGTGCAGGGCTGACGACGATCTCCTGGTGCAGGGCTGACGACGATCTCCTGGTGCAGGGCCGCTTGTGTGGGGAGTCATTAGCCGCAAGAATGCGTGCGAACTGGGAGGCACACCAGACACTGACGATGATCTCCTGGTGCAGGGCTGCTTGTGTGGGGAGTCATTAGCCGCAAGAATGCGTGCGAGCTGGGAGGCACACCAGACACTGACGATGATCTCCTGGTGCAGGGCCGCTTATGTGGGGAGTCAATAGCCGCTAGAATGCGTGCGAGCTGGGAGGCACACCTGACACTGACGATGATCGTCTGGTGCAGGGCCGTTTGTGTGGGGAGTCAATAGACGCAAGAATGCGTGCGAGCTGGGAGGCACACCAGACACTGACGATGATCTCCATTCTTAGATATTGTAGGATTTAGCTTAAGTAAGAGCTGTGGATCTCCAATTGTTCAGAGGCATCGCCTAAAACAGGACTGTGAAGAATTTTTTTACATGTAGTGTAAAATGTAAACAAAGCCAATTTGACTATGAGGAGGAGCGTGAATATAGACAGCTGTGGTGTAATGTGGGTCCCATTCTTAGATATTGTAGGATTTAGCCTATGTTAGAGCTGTTAATCTCCAGTTTTTCAGCGGCATCACCCAAAATAGGACTGTGAAGCAGTTGGTTACACGTTGTGTAAAAAGTATACAAAACGTATTTGAATATGAGGAGGAGCGTGAATATAGACAGCTGTGGTGTAATGTGGGTTCCATTCCTAGATATTGTAGGAATTAGCTTATGTAAGAGCTGTGGATCTCCAATTGTTCAGAGGCTTCACCTAAAAAAGGACTGTGAAGCAGTTGGTTACACGTAGTGTAAAATGTACACAAATCAATTTGACTATGAGGAAGAGCGTAAATATAGACAGCTGTGGTGTAATGTGGGTACCATTCTTAGATATTGTAGGATTTAGCCTATGTTAGAGCTGTAGATCTCATATTGTTTAGAGGCATCGCCTAAAACAGGACTGTGAAGCAGTTTTTTACATGTAGTGTAAAATGTAAACAAAGCCAATTTGACTATGAGGAGGAGCGTGAATATAGACAGCCGTGATGTAATGTGGGTACCATTCCTACATATTGTAGGATTTAGCTTAAATTAGAGCTGTTATTCTCCAGTTGTTCAGCGGCATCACCTAAAACAGGACTGTGAAGCTGTTGGTTACACGTAGTGTAAAATGTAAACAAAAACAATTTGACTATGAGGAGGAGCGTGATTATAGACAGCTGTGGTGTAATGTGGGTACCATTCCTAGATATTTTAGAATTTAGCTTAAGCTATAACTGTGGATGTCCAGTTGTTCAGATGCATCACCTAAATCAGGGCTGTGAAGCAGTTGGTTACACGTAGTGTAAAATGTACACAAAACTAATTTGACTATGAGGAGGAACGTAAATATAGACAGCTGTGGTGTAATGTGGGTACCATTCCTAGATATTTTAGAATTTAGCTTAGGTTATAGCTGTGGATCTCCAGTTGTTCAGAGGCATCACCTAAAACAGGGCTGTGAAGCAGTTGGTTACACGTAGTGTAAAATGTAAACAAATCATCTTGACTATGAGGAGGAGCGTGAATATATACAGCTGTGGTGTAATGTGGGTACCATTCCTAGATATTTTAGAATTTAGCTTAAGTTATAGCTGTGGATCTCCAGTTGTTCAGAGGCATCACCTAAAACAGGACTGTTAAGCAGTTGGTTACACGTAGTGTAAAATGTAAACAAAACCAACTTGACTATGAGGAGGAGCGTGAATATAGACAGCTGTGGTGTAATGTGGGTACCATTCCTAGATATTTTAGAATGTAGCTTAAGTTATAGCTGTGGATCTCCAGTTGTTCAGAGGCATCACCTAAAACAGAGCTGTGAAGCAGTTGTAAAGAAAAATCAACTTGACTAATAGGAGGCGCGTGAATATATACAGCTGTGGTGTAATGTGGGTACCATTCCTAGATATTTTAGAATGTAGCTTAAGTTATAGCTGTGGATCTCCAGTTGTTCAGAGGCATCACCTAAAACAGAGCTGTGAAGCAGTTGTAAAGAAAAATCAACTTGACTAATAGGAGGCGCGTGAAAATATACATCTGTGGTGTAATGTGGGTACCATTCCTAGATATTTTAGAATGTAGCTTAAGTTATAGCTGTGGATCTCCAGTTGTTCAGAGGCATCACCTAAAACAGAGCTGTGAAGCAGTTGTAAAGAAAAATCAACTTGACTAATAGGAGGCGCGTGAATATATACAGCTGTGGTGTAATGTGGGTACCATTCCTAGATATTTTAGAATGTAGCTTAAGTTATAGCTGTGGATCTCCAGTAGTTCGGAGGCGTCACCTAAAACAGGGCTGTGAAGCAGTTGGTTACACGTAGTGTAAAATGTACACAAAACCAATTTGACTATGAGGAGGAGCGTGAATATAGACAGCTGTGGTGTAATGTGGGTACCATTCCTAGATATTTTAGAATTTAGCTTAAGTTATAGCTGTGGATCTCCAGTTGTTCAGAGGCATCACCTAAAACAGGACTGTGAAGCGGTTGGTTACACGTGGTGTAAAATGTAAACAAAACCAACTTGACTATGAGGAGGAGCGTGAATATAGACAGCTGTGGTGTAATGTGGGTACCATTCCTAGATATTTTAGAATTTAGCTTAAGTTATAGCTGTGGATCTCCAGTTGTTCAGAGGCATCACCTAAAACAGGACTGTGAAGCAGTTGGTTACACGTGGTGTAAAATGTAAACAAATCATCATGACTATGAGGAGGAGCGTGAATATAGACAGCTGTGGTGTAATGTGGGTACCATTCCTAGATATTTTAGAATTTAGCTTAAGCTATAACTGTGGATGTCCAGTTGTTCAGATGCATCACCTAAATCAGGGCTGTGAAGCAGTTGGTTACACGTAGTGTAAAATGTACACAAAACTAATTTGACTATGAGGAGGAACGTAAATATAGACAGCTGTGGTGTAATGTGGGTACCATTCCTAGATATTTTAGAATTTAGCTTAGGTTATAGCTGTGGATCTCCAGTTGTTCAGAGGCATCACCTAAAACAGGGCTGTGAAGCAGTTGGTTACATGTAGTGTAAAAAGTATACAAAACCAATTTGACTATGAGAAGGAGCGTGAATATAGACAGCTGTGGTGTAATGTGGGTACCATTCCTAGATCTTGTAGGAGTTAGCTTAAGTTAGAGCTGTAGATCTCTAATTGTTTAGAGGCATCGCCTAAAACAGGACTGTGAAGCAGTTTTTTACATGTAGTGTAAAATGTAAACAAAGCCAATTTGACTATGAGGAGGAGCGTGAATATAGACAGCCGTGTTGTAATGTGGGTACCATTCCTAGATATTTTAGAATGTAGCTTAAGTTATAGTTGTGGATCTCCAGTTGTTCAGCGGCATCACCTAAAACAGGACTGTGAAGCTGTTGGTTACACGTGGTGTAAAATGTAAACAAAAACAATTTGACTATGAGGAGGAGCGTGATTATAGACAGCTGTGGTGTAATGTGGGTACCATTCCTAGATATTTTAGAATTTAGCTTAAGCTATAACTGTGGATGTCCAGTTGTTCAGATGCATCACCTAAATCAGGGCTGTGAAGCAGTTGGTTACGCGTAGTGTAAAATGTACACAAAACTAATTTGACTATGAGGAGGAACGTAAATATAGACAGCTGTGGTGTAATGTGGGTACCATTCCTAGATATTTTAAAATTTAGCTTAGGTTATAGCTGTGGATCTCCAGTTGTTCAGAGGCATCACCTAAAACAGGGCTGTGAAGCAGTTGGTTACACGTAGTGTAAAATGTAAACAAATCATCTTGACTATGAGGAGGAGCGTGAATATATACAGCTGTGGTGTAATGTGGGTACCATTCCTAGATATTTTAGAATTTAGCTTAAGTTATAGCTGTGGATCTCCAGTTGTTCAGAGGCATCACCTAAAACAGGACTGTGAAGCAGTTGGTTACACGTAGTGTAAAATGTAAACAAAACCAACTTGACTATGAGGAGGAGCGTGAATATAGACAGCTGTGGTGTAATGTGGGTACCATTCCTAGGTATTTTAGAATGTAGCTTAAGTTATAGCTGTGGATCTCCAGTTGTTCAGAGGCATCACCTAAAACAGAGCTGTGAAGCAGTTGTAAAGAAAAATCAACTTGACTAATAGGAGGCGCGTGAATATATACAGCTGTGGTGTAATGTGGGTACCATTCCTAGGTATTTTAGAATGTAGCTTAAGTTATAGCTGTGGATCTCCAGTTGTTCAGAGGCATCACCTAAAACAGAGCTGTGAAGCAGTTGGTTACACGTAGTGTAAAATGTAAACAAAACCAACTTGACTATGAGGAGGAGCGTGAATATAGACAGCTGTGGTGTAATGTGGGTACCATTCCTAGGTATTTTAGAATGTAGCTTAAGTTATAGCTGTGGATCTCCAGTTGTTCAGAGGCATCACCTAAAACAGAGCTGTGAAGCAGTTGTAAAGAAAAATCAACTTGACTAATAGGAGGCGCGTGAATATATACAGCTGTGGTGTAATGTGGGTACCATTCCTAGATATTTTAGAATGTAGCTTAAGTTATAGCTGTGGATCTCCAGTAGTTCGGAGGCGTCACCTAAAACAGGGCTGTGAAGCAGTTGGTTACACGTAGTGTAAAATGTACACAAAACCAATTTGACTATGAGGAGGAGCGTGAATATAGACAGCTGTGGTGTAATGTGGGTACCATTCCTAGATAATTTAGAATTTAGCTTAAGTTATAGCTGTGGATCTCCAGTTGTTCAGAGGCATCACCTAAAACAGGACTGTGAAGCAGTTGGTTACACGTGGTGTAAAATGTAAACAAAACCAACTTGACTATGAGGAGGAGCGTGAATATAGACAGCTGTGGTGTAATGTGGGTACCATTCCTAGATATTTTAGAATTTAGCTTAAGTTATAGCTGTGGATCTCCAGTTGTTCAGAGGCATCACCTAAAACAGGACTGTGAAGCAGTTGGTTACACGTGGTGTAAAATGTAAACAAATCATCTTGACTATGAGGAGGAGCGTGAATATATACAGCTGTGGTGTAATGTGGGTACCATTCCTAGATATTTTAGAATGTAGCTTAAGTTATAGTTGTGGATCTCCAGTTGTTCAGAGGCATCACCTAAAACAGGACTGTGAAGCAGTTGGTTACACGTAGTGTAAAATGTAAACAAAACCAACTTGACTATGAGGAGGAGCGTGAATATAGACAGCTGTGGTGTAATGTGGGTACCATTCCTAGATATTTTAGAATGTAGCTTAAGTTATAGTTGTGGATCTCCAGTTGTTCAGAGGCATCACCTAAAACAGGGCTGTGAAGCAGTTGATTACACGTAGTGTAAAATGTAAACAAAACTAATTTGACTATGAGGAGGAACGTGAATATAGACAGCTGTGGTGTAATCTGGGTACCATTCCTAGATATTTTAGAATTTAGCTTAAGTTATAGCTGTGGATCTCCAGTTGTTCAGAGGCATCACCTAAATCAGGACTGTGAAGCAGTTGGTTACACGTAGTGTAAAATGTAAACAAAACCAACTTGACTATGAAGAGGAGCGTAAATATAGACAGCTGTGGTGTAATGTGGGTACCATTCCTAGATATTTTAGAATGTAGCTTAAGTTATAGCTGTGGATCTCCAGTTGTTCAGAGGCATCACCTAAAACAGAGCTGTGAAGCAGTTGTAAAGAAAAATCAACTTGACTAATAGGAGGCGCGTGAATATATACAGCTGTGGTGTAATGTGGGTACCATTCCTAGATATTTTAGAATGTAGCTTAAGTTATAGCTGTGGATCTCCAGTTGTTCAGAGGCATCACCTAAAACAGAGCTGTGAAGCAGTTGTAAAGAAAAATCAACTTGACTAATAGGAGGCGCGTGAATACATACAGCTGTGGTGTAATGTGGGTACCATTCCTAGATATTTTAGAATGTAGCTTAAGTTATAGCTGTGGATCTCCAGTTGTTCAGAGGCATCACCTAAAACAGAGCTGTGAAGCAGTTGTAAAGAAAAATCAACTTGACTAATAGGAGGCGCGTGAATATATACAGCTGTGGTGTAATGTGGGTACCATTCCTAGATATTTTAGAATGTAGCTTAAGTTATAGCTGTGGATCTCCAGTAGTTCGGAGGCGTCACCTAAAACAGGGCTGTGAAGCAGTTGGTTACACGTAGTGTAAAATGTACACAAAACGTATTTGAATATGAGGAGGAGCGGGAATATAGACAGCTGTGGTGTAATGTGGGTTCCATTACTAGATATTGTGGGATTTAGCTTACGTTAGTGCTGTTATTCTCCAGTTGTTCAGAGGCGTCACCTAAAACAGGGCTGTGAAGCAGTTGGTTACACGTAGCGTAAAATGTACACAAAACCAATTTGACTCTGAGGAGGAGCGTGAATATAGACAGCTGTGGTGTAATGTGGGTACCATTCCTAGATATTTTATGATTTATCTCAAGTTAGAGCTGTGGACCTTCAGTTGTTCAGAGGCATCACCTAAAACAGGACTGTGAAGCAGTTGGTTACACGTGGTGTAAAATGTAAACAAAACCAACTTGACTATGAGGAGGAGCGTGAATATAGACGGCTGTGGTGTAATGTGGGTACCATTCCTAGATATTTTATGATTTATCTCAAGTTAGAGCTGTGGACCTTCAGTTGTTCAGAGGCATCACCTAAAACAGGACTGTGAAGCAGTTGGTTACACGTGGTGTAAAATGTAAACAAAACCAACTTGACTATGAGGAGGAGCGTGAATATAGACAGCTGTGGTGTAATGTGGGTACCATTCCTAGATATTGTAGGATTTAGCTTAAGTAAGAGCTGTGGATCTCCAATTGTTCAGAGGCATCGCCTAAAACAGGACTGTGAAGAATTTTTTTACATGTAGTGTAAAATGTAAACAAAGCCAATTTGACTATGAGGAGGAGCGTGAATATAGACAGCTGTGGTGTAATGTGGGTACCATTGTTAGATATTGTAGGATTTAGCTTAAGTTAGAGCTTTTAATCTCCAGTTGTTCAGCGGCATCACCTAAAACAGGACTGTGAATCTGTTGGTTACACATAGTGTAAAATGTAAAGAAAACCAATTTGACTATGAGAAGGAGCTTGAATATAGACAGCTGTGGTGTAATGTGGGTACCATTTATAGATATTTTAGAATTTAGCTTAAGCTATAGCTGTGCATCTCCAGTTGTTCAAATGCATCACCTAAAACATGGCTGTGAAGCAGTTGGTTACACGTATTTTAAAATGTACACAAAACTAATTTGACTATGAAAAGGAACGTGAATATCGACAGCTGTGGTGTAATGTGGGTACCATTCCTAGTTATTTTATGTTTTAGCTTAAGTTAGAGCTGTGGATCTCCAGTTGTTCAGAGGCATCATCTAAAACAGGGCTGTTAAGCAGTTGATTAAACGTAGTCTAAAATGTACACAAAACTAATTTGACTTTGTGGAGGAGCTTAAATGTAGACAGCTGTGGTGTAATAGGGGTACCATTCCTAGTTATTTTATGTTTTAGCTTAAGTTAGAGCTGTGGATCTCCAGTTGTTCAGAGGCATCATCTAAAACAGGGCTGTTAAGCAGTTGATTAAACGTAGTCTAAAATGTACACAAAACTAATTTGACACTGTGGAGGAGCTTAAATGTAGACAGCTGTGGTGTAATAGGGGTACCATTCTTAGATATTGTAGGATTTAGCTTAAGTTAGAGCTGTGGATCTCCAGTTGTTCAGAGACATCTCCTAAAACATGGCTGTGAAGCAGTTGGTTACACGTAGGGTAAAATGTACACAACACTAATTTGACTATGAAGAGGAGCGTAAATATAGACAGCTGTGGTGTAATGTGGGTACCATTCCTAGATATTTTAGAATGTAGCTTAAGTTATAGCTGTGGATCTCCAGTTGTTCAGAGGCATCACCTAAAACAGGGCTGTTAAGCAGTTGATTAAACGTAGTCTAAAATGTACACAAAACTAATTTGACTTTGTGGAGGAGCTTAAATGTAGACAGCTGTGGTGTAATAGGGGTACCATTCTTAGATATTGTAGGATTTAGCTTAAGTTAGAGCTGTGGATCTCCAGTTGTTCAGAGACATCTCCTAAAACAGGACTGTGAAGCAGTTGGTTACACGTAGGGTAAAATGTACACAACAATAATTTGACTATGAAGAGGAGCGTGAATATATACAGCTGTGGTGTAATGTGGGTACCATTCCTAGATAATTTAGAATTTAGCTCAAGTTATAGCTGTGGATCTCCAGTTGTTCAGAGACATCACCTAAAACAGGACTGTGAAGCAGTTGGTTACACGTAGGGTAAAATGTACACAACACTAATTTGACTATGAAGAGGAGCGTAAATATAGACAGCTATGGTGTAATGTGGGTACCATTCCTAGATATTTTAGAATGTAGCTTAAGTTATAGCTGTGGATCTCCAGTTGTTCAGAGACATCACCTAAAACAGGACTGTGAAGCAGTTGGTTACACGTAGGGTAAAATGTACACAACACTAATTTGACTATGAAGAGGAGCGTAAATATAGACAGCTGTGGTGTAATGTGGGTACCATTCCTAGGTATTTTATGATTTAGCTCAAGTTAGAGCTGTGGATCTCCAGTTGTTCAGAGACATCACCTAAAACAGGGCTGTGAAGCAGTTGGTTACACGTAGTGTAAAATGTACACAAAACTAATTTGACTATGAAGAGGAGCGTAAATATAGACAGCTGTGGTGTAATGTGGGTACCATTCCTAGATAATTTAGAATTTAGCCTAAGTTATAGCTGTGGATCTCCAGTTGTTCAGAGGCATCACCTAAAACAGGGCTGTGAAGCAGTTGGTTACACGTGGTGTAAAATGTAAAGAAAACCAACTTGACTATGAGGAGGAGCGTGAATATAGACAGCTGTGGTGTTATAGGGGTACCATTCCTAGGTATTTTAGAATTTAGCCTAAGTTATAGTTGTGGATCTCCAGTTGTTCAGAGGCATCACCTAAAACAGGGCTGTGAAGCAGTTGGTTACACGTAGTGTAAAATGTACACAAAACTAATTTGACTATGAAGAGGAGCGTAAATATAGACAGCTGTGGTGTAATGTGGGTACCATTCCTAGATAATTTAGAATTTAGCCTAAGTTATAGTTGTGGATCTCCAGTTGTTCAGAGGCATCACCTAAAACAGGGCTGTGAAGCAGTTGATTACACGTAGTGTAAAATGTAAACAAAACTAATTTGACTATGAGGAGGAACGTAAATATAGACAGCTGTGGTGTAATGTGGGTACCATTCCTAGTTATTTTATGTTTTAGCTTAAGTTAGAGCTGTGGATCTCCAGTTGTTCAGAGGCATCATCTAAAACAGGGCTGTTAAGCAGTTGATTAAACGTAGTCTAAAATGTACACAAAACTAATTTGACTTTGTGGAGGAGCTTAAATGTAGACAGCTGTGGTGTAATAGGGGTACCATTCCTAGTTATTTTATGTTTTAGCTTAAGTTAGAGCTGTGGATCTCCAGTTGTTCAGAGGCATCATCTAAAACAGGGCTGTTAAGCAGTTGATTAAACGTAGTCTAAAATGTACACAAAACTAATTTGACTTTGTGGAGGAGCTTAAATGTAGACAGCTGTGGTGTAATAGGGGTACCATTCTTAGATATTGTAGGATTTAGCTTAAGTTAGAGCTGTGGATCTCCAGTTGTTCAGAGACATCTCCTAAAACAGGACTGTGAAGCAGTTGGTTACACGTAGGGTAAAATGTACACAACACTAATTTGACTATGAAGAGGAGCGTGAATATATACAGCTGTGGTGTAATGTGGGTACCATTCCTAGATAATTTAGAATTTAGCTCAAGTTATAGCTGTGGATCTCCAGTTGTTCAGAGACATCACCTAAAACAGGACTGTGAAGCAGTTGGTTACACGTAGGGTAAAATGTACACAACACTAATTTGACTATGAAGAGGAGCGTAAATATAGACAGCTGTGGTGTAATGTGGGTACCATTCCTAGATATTTTAGAATGTAGCTTAAGTTATAGCTGTGGATCTCCAGTTGTTCAGAGACATCACCTAAAACAGGACTGTGAAGCAGTTGGTTACACGTAGGGTAAAATGTACACAACACTAATTTGACTATGAAGAGGAGCGTAAATATAGACAGCTGTGGTGTAATGTGGGTACCATTCCTAGGTATTTTATGATTTAGCTCAAGTTAGAGCTGTGGATCTCCAGTTGTTCAGAGACATCACCTAAAACAGGGCTGTGAAGCAGTTGGTTACACGTAGTGTAAAATGTACACAAAACTAATTTGACTATGAAGAGGAGCGTAAATATAGACAGCTGTGGTGTAATGTGGGTACCATTCCTAGATAATTTAGAATTTAGCCTAAGTTATAGCTGTGGATCTCCAGTTGTTCAGAGGCATCACCTAAAACAGGGCTGTGAAGCAGTTGGTTACACGTGGTGTAAAATGTAAAGAAAACCAACTTGACTATGAGGAGGAGCGTGAATATAGACAGCTGTGGTGTTATAGGGGTACCATTCCTAGGTATTTTAGAATTTAGCCTAAGTTATAGTTGTGGATCTCCAGTTGTTCAGAGGCATCACCTAAAACAGGGCTGTGAAGCAGTTGGTTACACGTAGTGTAAAATGTACACAAAACTAATTTGACTATGAAGAGGAGCGTAAATATAGACAGCTGTGGTGTAATGTGGGTACCATTCCTAGATAATTTAGAATTTAGCCTAAGTTATAGTTGTGGATCTCCAGTTGTTCAGAGGCATCACCTAAAACAGGGCTGTGAAGCAGTTGATTACACGTAGTGTAAAATGTAAACAAAACTAATTTGACTATGAGGAGGAACGTAAATATAGACAGCTGTGGTGTAATGTGGGTACCATTCCTAGATATTTTAGAATGTAGCTTAAGTTATAGCTGTGGATCTCCAGTTGTTCAGAGGCATCACCTAAAACAGGGCTGTGAAGCAGTTGGTTACACGTAGGGTAAAATGTACACAACACTAATTTGACTATGAAGAGGAGCGTAAATATAGACAGCTGTGGTGTAATGTGGGTACCATTCCTAGATAATTTAGAATTTAGCTCAAGTTATAGCTGTGGATCTCCAGTTGTTCAGAGACATCACCTAAAACAGGACTGTGAAGCAGTTGGTTACACGTAGGGTAAAATGTACACAACACTAATTTGACTATGAAGAGGAGCGTAAATATAGACAGCTGTGGTGTAATGTGGGTACCATTCCTAGATAATTTAGAATTTAGCCTAAGTTATAGCTGTGGATCTCCAGTTGTTCAGAGACATCACCTAAAACAAGGCTGTGAAGCAGTTGGTTACACGTATTGTAAAATGTAAACAAAACCAATTTGACTATGAGGAGGAGCATGAATATAGACAGATGTGGTGTAATGTGGGTACCATTCCTAGATAATATAGGATTTAGCTTAAGTTAGAGCTGTTAATCTCCTGTTGTTCAGCGGCATCACCTAAAACAGGACTGTGAAGCAGTTGTTACACGTAGTGTAAAATGTAAACAAAACCAATTTTGACTATGAGGAGGAGCATGAATATAGACAGATGTGGTGTAATGTGGGTACCATTCCTAGTTATTATAGGATTTAGCTTAAGTTAGAGCTGTTAATCTCCTGTTGTTCAGAGGCATCACCTAAAACAGGACTGTGAAGCAGTTGGTTACACGTATTGTAAAATGTAAACAAAACCAACTTGACTATGAGGAGGAGCGTGAATATAGACAGCTGTGGTGTAATAGGGCTACCATTCCTAGGTATTTTATTGATTTAGCTCAAGATAGAGCTGTGGATCTCCAGTTGTTCAGAGGCATCACCTAAAACAGGACTGTGAAGCAATTGGTTATACGTAGTGTAAAATGTACACAAAACCAACTTGACTATAAGGAGGAGCGTGAATATAGACAGCTGTGGTGTAACGTGGGTACCATTCCTAGATATTTTAGAATGTAGCTTAAGTTATAGCTGTGGATCTCAAGTTGTTCAGAGGCATCACCTAAAACAGGCCTGTGAAGCAGTTGGTTACACGTATTGTTAAATGTAAACAAAACCAACTTGACTATGAGGAGGAGCGTGAATATAGACAGCTGTGATGTAATGTGGGTACCATTCCTAGATATTTTAGAATTTAGCTTAAGTTATAGCTGTGGATCTCCAGTTGTTCAGAGGCATCACCTAAA
This sequence comes from Prosapia bicincta, assembly GCA_036971475.1. Classification (NCBI taxonomy): domain Eukaryota; kingdom Metazoa; phylum Arthropoda; class Insecta; order Hemiptera; family Cercopidae; genus Prosapia; species Prosapia bicincta. Next base: position 72,545,325 of record JBAIZL010000004.1, read on the forward strand.
ACAGGACTGTGAAGCAGTTGGTTACACGTGGTGTAAAATGTAAACAAATCAACTTGACTATGAGGAGGAGCGTGAATATATACAGCTGTGGTGTAATGTGGGTACCATTCCTAGATATTTTAGAATGTAGCTCAAGTTATAGCTGTGGATCTCCAGTTGTTCAGAGACATCACCTAAAACAGGACTGTGAAGCAGTTGGTTACACGTAGGGTAAAATGTACACAACACTAATTTGACTATGAAGAGGAGCGTAAATATAGACAGCTGTGGTGTAATGTGGGTACCATTCCTAGATATTTTAGAATGTAGCTTAAGTTATAGCTGTGGATCTCCAGTTGTTCAGAGACATCACCTAAAACAGGACTGTGAAGCAGTTGGTTACACGTAGGGTAAAATGTACACAACACTAATTTGACTATGAAGAGGAGCGTAAATATAGACAGCTGTGGTGTAATGTGGGTACCATTCCTAGGTATTTTATGATTTAGCTCAAGTTAGAGCTGTGGATCTCCAGTTGTTCAGAGACATCACCTAAAACAGGGCTGTGAAGCAGTTGGTTACACGTAGTGTAAAATGTACACAAAACTAATTTGACTATGAAGAGGAGCGTAAATATAGACAGCTGTGGTGTAATGTGGGTACCATTCCTAGATAATTTAGAATTTAGCCTAAGTTATAGCTGTGGATCTCCAGTTGTTCAGAGGCATCACCTAAAACAGGGCTGTGAAGCAGTTGGTTACACGTGGTGTAAAATGTAAAGAAAACCAACTTGACTATGAGGAGGAGCGTGAATATAGACAGCTGTGGTGTTATAGGGGTACCATTCCTAGGTATTTTAGAATTTAGCCTAAGTTATAGTTGTGGATCTCCAGTTGTTCAGAGGCATCACCTAAAACAGGGCTGTGAAGCAGTTGGTTACACGTAGTGTAAAATGTACACAAAACTAATTTGACTATGAAGAGGAGCGTAAATATAGACAGCTGTGGTGTAATGTGGGTACCATTCCTAGATAATTTAGAATTTAGCCTAAGTTATAGTTGTGGATCTCCAGTTGTTCAGAGGCATCACCTAAAACAGGGCTGTGAAGCAGTTGATTACACGTAGTGTAAAATGTAAACAAAACTAATTTGACTATGAGGAGGAACGTAAATATAGACAGCTGTGGTGTAATGTGGGTACCATTCCTAGATATTTTAGAATGTAGCTTAAGTTATAGCTGTGGATCTCCAGTTGTTCAGAGGCATCACCTAAAACAGGGCTGTGAAGCAGTTGGTTACACGTAGGGTAAAATGTACACAACACTAATTTGACTATGAAGAGGAGCGTAAATATAGACAGCTGTGGTGTAATGTGGGTACCATTCCTAGATAATTTAGAATTTAGCTCAAGTTATAGCTGTGGATCTCCAGTTGTTCAGAGACATCACCTAAAACAGGACTGTGAAGCAGTTGGTTACACGTAGGGTAAAATGTACACAACACTAATTTGACTATGAAGAGGAGCGTAAATATAGACAGCTGTGGTGTAATGTGGGTACCATTCCTAGATATTTTAGAATTTAGCCTAAGTTATAGCTGTGGATCTCCAGTTGTTCAGAGGCATCACCTAAAACAGGGCTGTGAAGCAGTTGGTTACACGTAGGGTAAAATGTACACAACACTAATTTGACTATGAAGAGGAGCGTAAATATAGACAGCTGTGGTGTAATGTGGGTACCATTCCTAGATAATTTAGAATTTAGCTCAAGTTATAGCTGTGGATCTCCAGTTGTTCAGAGACATCACCTAAAACAGGACTGTGAAGCAGTTGGTTACACGTAGGGTAAAATGTACACAACACTAATTTGACTATGAAGAGGAGCGTAAATATAGACAGCTGTGGTGTAATGTGGGTACCATTCCTAGATATTTTAGAATTTAGCCTAAGTTATAGCTGTGGATCTCCAGTTGTTCAGAGGCATCACCTAAAACAGGGCTGTGAAGCAGTTGGTTACACGTAGGGTAAAATGTACACAACACTAATTTGACTATGAAGAGGAGCGTAAATATAGACAGCTGTGGAGTAATGTGGGTACCATTCCTAGATAATTTAGAATTTAGCTCAAGTTATAGCTGTGGATCTCCAGTTGTTCAGAGGCATCACCTAAAACAGGACTGTGAAGCAGTTGGTTACACGTAGGGTAAAATGTACACAAAACTAATTTGACTATGAAGAGGAGCGTAAATATAGACAGCTGTGGTGTAATGTGGGTACCATTCCTAGATAATTTAGAATTTAGCCTAAGTTATAGCTGTGGATCTCCAGTTGTTCAGAGACATCACCTAAAACAAGGCTGTGAAGCAGTTGGTTACACGTATTGTAAAATGTAAACAAAACCAATTTGACTATGAGGAGGAGCATGAATATAGACAGATGTGGTGTAATGTGGGTCCCATTCCTAGATAATATAGGATTTAGCTTAAGTTAGAGCTGTTAATCTCCTGTTGTTCAGCGGCATCACCTAAAACAGGACTGTGAAGCAGTTGTTACACGTAGTGTAAAATGTAAACAAAACCAATTTTGACTATGAGGAGGAGCATGAATATAGACAGATGTGGTGTAATGTGGGTACCATTCCTAGTTATTATAGGATTTAGCTTAAGTTAGAGCTGTTAATCTCCTGTTGTTCAGAGGCATCACCTAAAACAGGACTGTGAAGCAGTTGGTTACACGTATTGTAAAATGTAAACAAAACCAATTTGACTATGAGGAGGAGCATGAATATAGACAGATGTGGTGTAATGTGGGTACCATTCCTAGATAATATAGGATTTAGCTTAAGTTAGAGCTGTTAATCTCCTGTTGTTCAGCGGCATCACCTAAAACAGGACTGTGAAGCAGTTGTTACACGTAGTGTAAAATGTAAACAAAACCAATTTTGACTATGAGGAGGAGCATGAATATAGACAGATGTGGTGTAATGTGGGTACCATTCCTAGTTATTATAGGATTTAGCTTAAGTTAGAGCTGTTAATCTCCTGTTGTTCAGAGGCATCACTTAAAACAGGACTGTGAAGCAGTTGGTTACACGTATTGTACAATGTAAACAAAACCAATTTGACTATGAGGAGGAGCATGAATATAGACAGATGTGGTGTAATGTGGGTACCATTCCTAGTTATTATAGGATTTAGCTTAAGTTAGAGCTGTTAATCTCCTGTTGTTCAGAGGCATCACCTAAAACAGGACTGTGAAGCAGTTGTTACACGTAGTGTAAAATGTAAACAAAACCAATTTGACTATGAGGAGGAGCATGAATATAGACGGCTGTGGTGTAATGAGGGTACCATTCCTAGTTATTATAGGATTTATCTTAAGTTAGAGCTGTTAATCTCCTGTTGTTCAGAGGCATCACCTAAAACAGGACTGTGAAGCAGTTGGTTACACGTATTGTAAAATGTAAACAAAACCAACTTGACTATGAGGAGGAGCGTGAATATAGACAGCTGTGGTGTAATAGGGCTACCATTCCTAGGTATTTTATTGATTTAGCTCAAGATAGAGCTGTGGATCTCCAGTTGTTCAGAGGCATCACCTAAAACAGGACTGTGAAGCAATTGGTTATACGTAGTGTAAAATGTACACAAAACCAACTTGACTATAAGGAGGAGCGTGAATATAGACAGCTGTGGTGTAACGTGGGTACCATTCCTAGATATTTTAGAATGTAGCTTAAGTTATAGCTGTGGATCTCCAGTTGTTCAGAGGCATCACCTAAAACAGGCCTGTGAAGCAGTTGGTTACACGTATTGTTAAATGTAAACAAAACCAACTTGACTATGAGGAGGAGCGTGAATATAGACAGCTGTGATGTAATGTGGGTACCATTCCTAGATATTTTAGAATTTAGCTTAAGTTATAGCTGTGGATCTCCAGTTGTTCAGAGGCATCACCTAAAACAGGACTGTGAAGCAGTTGGTTACACGTGGTGTAAAATGTAAACAAATCAACTTGACTATGAGGAGGAGCGTGAATATATACAGCTGTGGTGTAATGTGGGTACCATTCCTAGATATTTTAGAATGTAGCTTAAGTTATAGTTGTGGATCTCCAGTTGTTCAGAGGCATCACCTAAAACAGGACTGTGAAGCAGTTGGTTACACGTGGTGTAAAATGTAAACAAAACCAACTTGACTATGAGGAGGAGCGTGAATATAGACAGCTGTGGTGTAATGTGGGTACCATTCCTAGATATTTTAGAATGTAGCTTAAGTTATAGTTGTGGATCTCCAGTTGTTCAGAGGCATCACCTAAAACAGGGCTGTGAAGCAGTTGATTACACGTAGTGTAAAATGTAAACAAAACTAATTTGACTATGAGGAGGAACGTGAATATAGACAGCTGTGGTGTAATCTGGGTACCATTCCTAGATATTTTAGAATTTAGCTTAAGTTATAGCTGTGGATCTCCAGTTGTTCAGAGGCATCACCTAAATCAGGACTGTGAAGCAGTTGGTTACACGTAGTGTAAAATGTAAACAAAACCAACTTGACTATGAAGAGGAGCGTAAATATAGACAGCTGTGGTGTAATGTGGGTACCATTCCTAGATATTTTAGAATGTAGCTTAAGTTATAGCTGTGGATCTCCAGTTGTTCAGAGGCATCACCTAAAACAGAGCTGTGAAGCAGTTGTAAAGAAAAATCAACTTGACTAATAGGAGGCGCGTGAATATATACAGCTGTGGAGTAATGTGGGTACCATTCCTAGATATTTTAGAATGTAGCTTAAGTTATAGCTGTGGATCTCCAGTTGTTCAGAGGCATCACCTAAAACAGAGCTGTGAAGCAGTTGTAAAGAAAAATCAACTTGACTAATAGGAGGCGCGTGAATACATACAGCTGTGGTGTAATGTGGGTACCATTCCTAGATATTTTAGAATGTAGCTTAAGTTATAGCTGTGGATCTCCAGTTGTTCAGAGGCATCACCTAAAACAGAGCTGTGAAGCAGTTGTAAAGAAAAATCAACTTGACTAATAGGAGGCGCGTGAATATATACAGCTGTGGTGTAATGTGGGTACCATTCCTAGATATTTTAGAATGTAGCTTAAGTTATAGCTGTGGATCTCCAGTAGTTCGGAGGCGTCACCTAAAACAGGGCTGTGAAGCAGTTGGTTACACGTAGTGTAAAATGTACACAAAACGTATTTGAATATGAGGAGGAGCGGGAATATAGACAGCTGTGGTGTAATGTGGGTTCCATTACTAGATATTGTGGGATTTAGCTTACGTTAGTGCTGTTATTCTCCAGTTGTTCAGAGGCGTCACCTAAAACAGGGCTGTGAAGCAGTTGTAAAGAAAAATCAACTTGACTAATAGGAGGCGCGTGAATATATACAGCTGTGGTGTAATGTGGGTACCATTCCTAGATATTTTAGAATGTAGCTTAAGTTATAGCTGTGGATCTCCAGTAGTTCGGAGGCGTCACCTAAAACAGGGCTGTGAAGCAGTTGGTTACACGTAGCGTAAAATGTACACAAAACCAATTTGACTCTGAGGAGGAGCGTGAATATAGACAGCTGTGGTGTAATGTGGGTACCATTCCTAGATATTTTATGATTTATCTCAAGTTAGAGCTGTGGACCTTCAGTTGTTCAGAGGCATCACCTAAAACAGGACTGTGAAGCAGTTGGTTACACGTGGTGTAAAATGTAAACAAAACCAACTTGACTATGAGGAGGAGCGTGAATATAGACGGCTGTGGTGTAATGTGGGTACCATTCCTAGATATTTTATGATTTATCTCAAGTTAGAGCTGTGGACCTTCAGTTGTTCAGAGGCATCACCTAAAACAGGACTGTGAAGCAGTTGGTTACACGTGGTGTAAAATGTAAACAAAACCAACTTGACTATGAGGAGGAGCGTGAATATAGACAGCTGTGGTGTAATGTGGGTACCATTCCTAGATATTGTAGGATTTAGCTTAAGTAAGAGCTGTGGATCTCCAATTGTTCAGAGGCATCGCCTAAAACAGGACTGTGAAGAATTTTTTTACATGTAGTGTAAAATGTAAACAAAGCCAATTTGACTATGAGGAGGAGCGTGAATATAGACAGCTGTGGTGTAATGTGGGTACCATTGTTAGATATTGTAGGATTTAGCTTAAGTTAGAGCTTTTAATCTCCAGTTGTTCAGCGGCATCACCTAAAACAGGACTGTGAATCTGTTGGTTACACATAGTGTAAAATGTAAAGAAAACCAACTTGACTATGAGAAGGAGCTTGAATATAGACAGCTGTGGTGTAATGTGGGTACCATTTATAGATATTTTAGAATTTAGCTTAAGCTATAGCTGTGCATCTCCAGTTGTTCAAATGCATCACCTAAAACATGGCTGTGAAGCAGTTGGTTACACGTATTTTAAAATGTACACAAAACTAATTTGACTATGAAAAGGAACGTGAATATCGACAGCTGTGGTGTAATGTGGGTACCATTCCTAGTTATTTTATGTTTTAGCTTAAGTTAGAGCTGTGGATCTCCAGTTGTTCAGAGGCATCATCTAAAACAGGGCGGTTAAGCAGTTGATTAAACGTAGTCTAAAATGTACACAAAACTAATTTGACTTTGTGGAGGAGCTTAAATGTAGACAGCTGTGGTGTAATAGGGGTACCATTCCTAGTTATTTTATGTTTTAGCTTAAGTTAGAGCTGTGGATCTCCAGTTGTTCAGAGGCATCATCTAAAACAGGGCTGTTAAGCAGTTGATTAAACGTAGTCTAAAATGTACACAAAACTAATTTGACACTGTGGAGGAGCTTAAATGTAGACAGCTGTGGTGTAATAGGGGTACCATTCTTAGATATTGTAGGATTTAGCTTAAGTTAGAGCTGTGGATCTCCAGTTGTTCAGAGACATCTCCTAAAACATGGCTGTGAAGCAGTTGGTTACACGTAGGGTAAAATGTACACAACACTAATTTGACTATGAAGAGGAGCGTAAATATAGACAGCTGTGGTGTAATGTGGGTACCATTCCTAGATATTTTAGAATGTAGCTTAAGTTATAGCTGTGGATCTCCAGTTGTTCAGAGGCATCACCTAAAACAGGGCTGTTAAGCAGTTGATTAAACGTAGTATAAAATGTACACAAAACTAATTTGACTTTGTGGAGGAGCTTAAATGTAGACAGCTGTGGTGTAATAGGGGTACCATTCTTAGATATTGTAGGATTTAGCTTAAGTTAGAGCTGTGGATCTCCAGTTGTTCAGAGACATCTCCTAAAACAGGACTGTGAAGCAGTTGGTTACACGTAGGGTAAAATGTACACAACACTAATTTGACTATGAAGAGGAGCGTGAATATATACAGCTGTGGTGTAATGTGGGTACCATTCCTAGATAATTTAGAATTTAGCTCAAGTTATAGCTGTGGATCTCCAGTTGTTCAGAGACATCACCTAAAACAGGACTGTGAAGCAGTTGGTTACACGTAGGGTAAAATGTACACAACACTAATTTGACTATGAAGAGGAGCGTAAATATAGACAGCTGTGGTGTATTGTGGGTACCATTCCTAGATATTTTAGAATGTAGCTTAAGTTATAGCTGTGGATCTCCAGTTGTTCAGAGACATCACCTAAAACAGAACTGTGAAGCAGTTGGTTACACGTAGGGTAAAATGTACACAACACTAATTTGACTATGAAGAGGAGCGTAAATATAGACAGCTGTGGTGTAATGTGGGTACCATTCCTAGGTATTTTATGATTTAGCTCAAGTTAGAGCTGTGGATCTCCAGTTGTTCAGAGACATCACCTAAAACAGGGCTGTGAAGCAGTTGGTTACACGTAGTGTAAAATGTACACAAAACTAATTTGACTATGAAGAGGAGCGTAAATATAGACAGCTGTGGTGTAATGTGGGTACCATTCCTAGATAATTTAGAATTTAGCCTAAGTTATAGTTGTGGATCTCCAGTTGTTCAGAGGCATCACCTAAAACAGGGCTGTGAAGCAGTTGGTTACACGTGGTGTAAAATGTAAAGAAAACCAACTTGACTATGAGGAGGAGCGTGAATATAGACAGCTGTGGTGTTATAGGGGTACCATTCCTAGGTATTTTAGAATTTAGCCTAAGTTATAGTTGTGGATCTCCAGTTGTTCAGAGGCATCACCTAAAACAGGGCTGTGAAGCAGTTGGTTACACGTAGTGTAAAATGTACACAAAACTAATTTGACTATGAAGAGGAGCGTAAATATAGACAGCTGTGGTGTAATGTGGGTACCATTCCTAGATAATTTAGAATTTAGCCTAAGTTATAGTTGTGGATCTCCAGTTGTTCAGAGGCATCACCTAAAACAGGGCTGTGAAGCAGTTGATTACACGTAGTGTAAAATGTAAACAAAACTAATTTGACTATGAGGAGGAACGTAAATATAGACAGCTGTGGTGTAATGTGGGTACCATTCCTAGTTATTTTATGTTTTAGCTTAAATTAGAGCTGTGGATCTCCAGTTGTTCAGAGGCATCATCTAAAACAGGGCTGTTAAGCAGTTGATTAAACGTAGTCTAAAATGTACACAAAACTAATTTGACTTTGTGGAGGAGCCTAAATGTAGACAGCTGTGGTGTAATAGGGGTACCATTCCTAGTTATTTTATGTTTTAGCTTAAGTTAGAGCTGTGGATCTCCAGTTGTTCAGAGGCATCATCTAAAACAGGGCTGTTAAGCAGTTGATTAAACGTAGTCTAAAATGTACACAAAACTAATTTGACTTTGTGGAGGAGCTTAAATGTAGACAGCTGTGGTGTAATAGGGGTACCATTCTTAGATATTGTAGGATTTAGCTTAAGTTAGAGCTGTGGATCTCCAGTTGTTCAGAGACATCTCCTAAAACATGGCTGTGAAGCAGTTGGTTACACGTAGGGTAAAATGTACACAACACTAATTTGACTATGAAGAGGAGCGTAAATATAGACAGCTGTGGTGTAATGTGGGTACCATTCCTAGATATTTTAGAATGTAGCTTAAGTTATAGCTGTGGATCTCCAGTTGTTCAGAGGCATCACCTAAAACAGGGCTGTTAAGCAGTTGATTAAACGTAGTCTAAAATGTACACAAAACTAATTTGACTTTGTGGAGGAGCTTAAATGTAGACAGCTGTGGTGTAATAGGGGTACCATTCTTAGATATTGTAGGATTTAGCTTAAGTTAGAGCTGTGGATCTCCAGTTGTTCAGAGACATCTCCTAAAACAGGACTGTGAAGCAGTTGGTTACACGTAGGGTAAAATGTACACAACACTAATTTGACTATGAAGAGGAGCGTGAATATATACAGCTGTGGTGTAATGTGGGTACCATTCCTAGATAATTTAGAATTTAGCTCAAGTTATAGCTGTGGATCTCCAGTTGTTCAGAGACATCACCTAAAACAGGACTGTGAAGCAGTTGGTTACACGTAGGGTAAAATGTACACAACACTAATTTGACTATGAAGAGGAGCGTAAATATAGACAGCTGTGGTGTAATGTGGGTACCATTCCTAGATATTTTAGAATGTAGCTTAAGTTATAGCTGTGGATCTCCAGTTGTTCAGAGACATCACCTAAAACAGGACTGTGAAGCAGTTGGTTACACGTAGGGTAAAATGTACACAACACTAATTTGACTATGAAGAGGAGCGTAAATATAGACAGCTGTGGTGTAATGTGGGTACCATTCCTAGGTATTTTATGATTTAGCTCAAGTTAGAGCTGTGGATCTCCAGTTGTTCAGAGACATCACCTAAAACAGGGCTGTGAAGCAGTTGGTTACACGTAGTGTAAAATGTACACAAAACTAATTTGACTATGAAGAGGAGCGTAAATATAGACAGCTGTGGTGTAATGTGGGTACCATTCCTAGATAATTTAGAATTTAGCCTAAGTTATAGCTGTGGATCTCCAGTTGTTCAGAGGCATCACCTAAAACAGGGCTGTGAAGCAGTTGGTTACACGTGGTGTAAAATGTAAAGAAAACCAACTTGACTATGAGGAGGAGCGTGAATATAGACAGCTGTGGTGTTATAGGGGTACCATTCCTAGGTATTTTAGAATTTAGCTTAAGTTATAGCTGTGGATCTCCAGTTGTTCAGAGGCATCACCTAAAACAGGGCTGTGAAGCAGTTGGTTACACGTAGGGTAAAATGTACACAACACTAATTTGACTATGAAGAGGAGCGTAAATATAGACAGCTGTGGTGTAATGTGGGTACCATTCCTAGATATTTTAGAATTTAGCCTAAGTTATAGCTGTGGATCTCCAGTTGTTCAGAGGCATCACCTAAAACAGGACTGTGAAGCAGTTGGTTACACGTAGGGTAAAATGTACACAACACTAATTTGACTATGAAGAGGAGCGTAAATATAGACAGCTGTGGTGTAATGTGGGTACCATTCCTAGATATTTTAGAAATTAGCCTAAGTTATAGCTGTGGATCTCCAGTTGTTCAGAGGCATCACCTAAAACAGGGCTGTGAAGCAGTTGGTTACACGTAGGGTAAAATGTACACAACACTAATTTGACTATGAAGAGGAGCGTAAATATAGACAGCTGTGGTGTAATGTGGGCACCATTCCTAGATAATTTAGAATTTAGCTCAAGTTATAGCTGTGGATCTCCAGTTGTTCAGAGACATCACCTAAAACAGGACTGTGAAGCAGTTGGTTACACGTAGGGTAAAATGTACACAACACTAATTTGACTATGAAGAGGAGCGTAAATATAGACAGCTGTGGTGTAATGTGGGTACCATTCCTAGATATTTTAGAATTTAGCCTAAGTTATAGCTGTGGATCTCCAGTTGTTCAGAGGCATCACCTAAAACAGGGCTGTGAAGCAGTTGGTTACACGTAGGGTAAAATGTACACAACACTAATTTGACTATGAAGAGGAGCGTAAATATAGACAGCTGTGGAGTAATGTGGGTACCATTCCTAGATAATTTAGAATTTAGCTCAAGTTATAGCTGTGGATCTCCAGTTGTTCAGAGGCATCACCTAAAACAGGACTGTGAAGCAGTTGGTTACACGTAGGGTAAAATGTACACAAAACTAATTTGACTATGAAGAGGAGCGTAAATATAGACAGCTGTGGTGTAATGTGGGTACCATTCCTAGATAATTTAGAATTTAGCCTAAGTTATAGCTGTGGATCTCCAGTTGTTCAGAGACATCACCTAAAACAAGGCTGTGAAGCAGTTGGTTACACGTATTGTAAAATGTAAACAAAACCAATTTGACTATGAGGAGGAGCATGAATATAGACAGATGTGGTGTAATGTGGGTACCATTCCTAGATAATATAGGATTTAGCTTAAGTTAGAGCTGTTAATCTCCTGTTGTTCAGCGGCATCACCTAAAACAGGACTGTGAAGCAGTTGTTACACGTAGTGTAAAATGTAAACAAAACCAATTTTGACTATGAGGAGGAGCATGAATATAGACAGATGTGGTGTAATGTGGGTACCATTCCTAGTTATTATAGGATTTAGCTTAAGTTAGAGCTGTTAATCTCCTGTTGTTCAGAGGCATCACCTAAAACAGGACTGTGAAGCAGTTGGTTACACGTATTGTAAAATGTAAACAAAACCAATTTGACTATGAGGAGGAGCATGAATATAGACAGATGTGGTGTAATGTGGGTACCATTCCTAGATAATATAGGATTTAGCTTAAGTTAGAGCTGTTAATCTCCTGTTGTTCAGTGGCATCACCTAAAACAGGACTGTGAAGCAGTTGTTACACGTAGTGTAAAATGTAAACAAAACCAATTTTGACTATGAGGAGGAGCATGAATATAGACAGATGTGGTGTAATGTGGGTACCATTCCTAGTTATTATAGGATTTAGCTTAAGTTAGAGCTGTTAATCTCCTGTTGTTCAGAGGCATCACTTAAAACAGGACTGTGAAGCAGTTGGTTACACGTATTGTACAATGTAAACAAAACCAATTTGACTATGAGGAGGAGCATGAATATAGACAGATGTGGTGTAATGTGGGTACCATTCCTAGTTATTATAGGATTTAGCTTAAGTTAGAGCTGTTAATCTCCTGTTGTTCAGAGGCATCACCTAAAACAGGACTGTGAAGCAGTTGTTACACGTAGTGTAAAATGTAAACAAAACCAATTTGACTATGAGGAGGAGCATGAATATAGACGGCTGTGGTGTAATGAGGGTACCATTCCTAGTTATTATAGGATTTATCTTAAGTTAGAGCTGTTAATCTCCTGTTGTTCAGAGGCATCACCTAAAACAGGACTGTGAAGCAGTTGGTTACACGTATTGTAAAATGTAAACAAAACCAACTTGACTATGAGGAGGAGCGTGAATATAGACAGCTGTGATGTAATGTGGGTACCATTCCTAGATATTTTAGAATGTAGCTTAAGTTATAGCTGTGGATCTCCAGTTGTTCAGAGGCATCACCTAAAACAGGACTGTGAAGCAGTTGGTTACACGTATTGTTAAATGTAAACAAAACCAACTTGACTATGAGGAGGAGCGTGAATATAGACAGCTGTGGTGTAACGTGGGTACCATTCCTAGATATTTTAGAATGTAGCTTAAGTTATAGCTGTGGATCTCCAGTTGTTCAGAGGCATCACCTAAAACAGGCCTGTGAAGCAGTTGGTTACACGTATTGTTAAATGTAAACAAAACCAACTTGACTATGAGGAGGAGCGTGAATATAGACAGCTGTGATGTAATGTGGGTACCATTCCTAGATATTTTAGAATGTAGCTTAAGTTATAGCTGTGGATCTCCAGTTGTTCAGAGGCATCACCTAAAACAGGACTGTGAAGCAGTTGGTTACACGTATTGTTAAATGTAAACAAAACCAACTTGACTATGAGGAGGAGCGTGAATATAGACAGCTGTGATGTAATGTGGGTACCATTCCTAGATATTTTAGAATGTAGCTTAAGTTATAGCTGTGGATCTCCAGTTGTTCAGAGGCATCACCTAAAACAGGACTGTGAAGCAGTTGGTTACACGTGGTGTAAAATGTAAACAAAACCAACTTGACTATGAGGAGGAGCGTGAATATAGACAGCTGTGGTGTAATGTGGGTACCATTCCTAGATATTTTAGAATTTAGCTTAAGTTATAGCTGTGGATCTCCAGTTGTTCAGAGGCATCACCTAAAACAGGACTGTGAAGCAGTTGGTTACACGTAGTGTAAAATGTAAACAAAACCAACTTGACTATGAGGAGGAGCGTGAATATAGACAGCTGTGGTGTAATAGGGGTACCATTCCTAGGTATTTTATGATTTAGCTCAAGTTAGAGCTGTGGATCTCCAGTTGTTCAGAGGCATCACCTAAAACAGGACTGTGAAGCAGTTGGTTACACGTGGTGTAAAATGTAAACAAAACCAACTTGACTATGAGGAGGAGCGTGAATATAGACAGCTGTGGTGTAATAGGGGTACCATTCCTAGGTATTTTATGATTTAGCTCAAGTTAGAGCTGTGGATCTCCAGTTGTTCAGAGGCATCACCTAAAACAGGACTGTGAAGCAGTTGGTTACACGTGGTGTAAAATGTAAACAAAACCAACTTGACTATGAGGAGGAGCGTGAATATAGACAGCTGTGGTGTAATGTGGGTACCATTCCTAGATATTTTAGAATGTAGCTTAAGTTATAGCTGTGGATCTCCAGTTGTTCAGAGGCATCACCTAAAACAGGACTGTGAAGCAGTTGGTTACACGTAGTGTAAAATATAAACAAAACCAACTTGACTATGAGGAGGAGCGTGAATATAGACAGCTGTGGTGTAATAGGGGTACCATTCCTAGGTATTTTATGATTTAGCTCAAGTTAGAGCTGTGGATCTCCAGTTGTTCAGAGGCATCACCTAAAACAGGACTGTGAAGCAGTTGGTTACACGTAGTGTAAAATGTAAACAAAACCAACTTGACTATGAGGAGAAGCGTGAATATAGACAGCTGTGGTGTAATGTGGGTACCATTCCTAGATAATTTAGAATTTAGCCTAAGTTATAGCTGTGGATCTCCAGTTGTTCAGAGACATCACCTAAAACAAGGCTGTGAAGCAGTTGGTTACACGTATTGTAAAATGTAAACAAAACCAATTTGACTATGAGGAGGAGCATGAATATAGACAGATGTGGTGTAATGTGGGTACCATTCCTAGATAATATAGGATTTAGCTTAAGTTAGAGCTGTTAATCTCCTGTTGTTCAGCGGCATCACCTAAAACAGGACTGTGAAGCAGTTGGTTACACGTGGTGTAAAATGTAAACAAAACCAACTTGACTATGAGGAGAAGCGTGAATATAGACAGCTGTGGTGTAATGTGGGTACCATTAATAGATATTTTAGAATGTAGCTTAAGTTATAGCTGTGGATCTCCAGTTGTTCAGAGGCATCACCTAAAACAGGACTGTGAAGCAGTTGTTACACGTAGTGTAAAATGTAAACAAAACCAACTTGACTATGAGGAGAAGCGTGAATATAGACAGCTGTGGTGTAATGTGGGTACCATTCCTAGATATTTTAGAATGTAGCTTAAGTTATAGCTGTTAATCTCCAGTTGTTCAGAGGCATCACCTAAAACAGGACTGTGAAGCAGTTGGTTATACGTAGTGTAAAATGTAAACAAAACCAACTTGACTATGAGGAGGAGCGTGAATATAGACAGCTGTGGTGTAATGTGGGTACCATTCCTAGATATTTTAGAATGTAGCTTAAGTTATACCTGTGGATCTCCAGTTGTTCAGAAGCATCACCTAAAACAGGGCTGTGAAGCAGTTGGTTACACGTATTGTAAAATGTAAACAAAACCAACTTGACTATGAGGAGGAGCGTGAATATAGACAGCTGTGGTGTAATAGGGGTACCATTCCTAGGTATTTTATGATTTAGCTCAAGTTAGAGCTGTGGATCTCCAGTTGTTCAGAGGCATCACCTAAAACAGGACTGTGAAGCAGTTGGTTACACGTAGTGTAAAATGTAAAGAAAACGAACTTGACTATGAGGAGGAGCGTGAATATAGACACCTGTGTTGTAATGTGGGTACCATTCCTAGATATTTTAGAATGTAGCTTAAGTTATAGCTGTGGATCTCCAGTTGTTCAGAGGCATCACCTAAAACAGGGCTGTGAAGCAGTTGGTTACACGTAGGCTAAAATGTACACAAAACTAATTTGTTTATGAGGAGGAGCGTAAATATAGACAGATGTGGTGTAATGTGGGTACCATTCCTAGATATTGTGGGATTCAGCTTACGTTAGAGCTGTAGATCTCCAATTGTTCAGAGGCATCACCTAAAACAGAACTGTGAAGTAGTTGGTTACACGTAGGCTAAAATGTACACAAAACTAATTTGTTTATGAGGAGGAGCGTAAATATAGACAGCTGTGGTGTAATGTGGGTACCATTCCTAGATATTATAGGATTTAGCTTACGTTGGAGCTGTGGATCTCCAGTTGTTCAGAGGCATCACCTAAAACAGGACTGTGAAGCAGTTGGTTATACGTAGGCTAAAATGTAAACAAAACCAACTTGACTATGAGGAGGAGCGTGAATATAGACAGCTGTGGTGTAATAGGGGTACCATTCCTAGGTATTTTATGATTTAGCTCAAGTTAGAGCTGTGGATCTCCAGTTGTTCAGAGGCATCACCTAAAACAGGACTGTGAACTAGTTGGTTATACGTAGTGTAAAATGTACACAAAACTAATTTGACTATGAGGAGGAGCGTGAATATAGACAGCTGTGGTGTAATAGGGGTACCATTCCTAGGTATTTTATGATTTAGCTCAAGTTAGAGCTGTGGATCTCCAGTTGTTCAGAGGCATCACCTAAAACAGGACTGTGAAGCAGTTGGTTATACGTAATGTAAAATGTAAACAAAACTAACTTGACTATGAGGAGGAGCGTGAATATAGACAGCTGTGATGTAATGTGGGTACCATTCCTAGATATTTTCGAATGTAGCTTAAGTTATAGCTGTGGATCTCCAGTTGTTCAGAGGCATCACCTAAAACAGGGCTGTGAAGCAGTTGGTTACACGTGGTGTAAAATGTAAACAAAACCAACTTGACTATGAGGAGGAGCGTGAATATAGACAGCTGTGGTGTAATGTGGGTACCATTCCTAGATATTTTCGAATGTAGCTTAAGTTATAGCTGTGGATCTCCAGTTGTTCAGAGGCATCACCTAAAACAGGGCTGTGAAGCAGTTGGTTACACGTGGTGTAAAATGTAAACAAAACCAACTTGACTATGAGGAGGAGCGTGAATATAGACAGCTGTGGTGTTATAGGGGTACCATTCCTAGGTATTTTATGATTTAGCTCAAGTTATAGCTGTGGATCTCCAGTTGTTCAGAGGCATCACCTAAAACAGGACTGTGAAGCAGTTGGTTACACGTATTGTAAAATGTAAAGAAAACCAACTTGACTATGAGGAGGAGCGTGAATATAGACAGCTGTGGTGTTATAGGGGTACCATTCCTAGGTATTTTATGATTTAGCTCAAGTTATAGCTGTGGATCTCCAGTTGTTCAGAGGCATCACCTAAAACAGGACTGTGAAGCAGTTGGTTACACGTATTGTAAAATGTAAAGAAAACCAACTTGACTATGAGGAGGAGCGTGAATATAGACAGCTGTGGTGTTATAGGGGTACCATTCCTAGGTATTTTATGATTTAGCTCAAGTTATAGTTGTGGATCTCCAGTTGTTCAGAGGCATCACCTAAAACAGGACTGTGAAGCAGTTGGTTACACGTAGTGTAAAATGTAAACAAAACCAACTTGACTATGAGGAGGAGCGTAAATATAGACAGCTGTGGTGTATGTGGGTACCATTCCTAGGTATTTTAGAATGTAGTTTAAGTTATAGTTGTGGATCTCCAGTTGTTCAGAGGCATCACCTAAAACAGGACTGTGAAGCAGTTGGTTACACGTATTGTAAAATGTAAAGAAAACCAACTTGACTATGAGGAGGAGCGTGAATATAGACAGCTGTGGTGTTATAGGGGTACCATTCCTAGGTATTTTATGATTTAGCTCAAGTTATAGCTGTGGATCTCCAGTTGTTCAGAGGCATCACCTAAAACAGGACTGTGAAGCAGTTGGTTACACGTATTGTAAAATGTAAAGAAAACCAACTTGACTATGAGGAGGAGCGTGAATATAGACAGCTGTGGTGTTATAGGGGTACCATTCCTAGGTATTTTATGATTTAGCTCAAGTCAGAGCTGTGGATCTCCAGTTGTTCAGAGGCATCACCTAAAACAGGACTGTGAAGCAGTTGGTTACATAGCGTAAAATGTACACAAAACTAATTTGACTATGAGGAGGAGCGTAAATATAGACAGCTGTGGTGTAATGTGGGTACCATTCCTAGACATTTTAGAATGTAGCTTAAGTTATAGCTGTGGATCTCCAGTTGTTCAGAGGCATCGCCTAAAATAGGACTGTGAAGCAGTTGGTCACACGTATTGTAAAATGTAAACAAAACCAACTTGACTATGAGGAGGAGCGTGAATATAGACAGCTGTGGTGTAATAGGGGTACCATTCCTAGGTATTTTATGATTTAGCTCAAGTTAGAGCTGTGGATCTCCAGTTGTTCAGAGGCATCACCTAAAACAGGACTGTGAAGCAGTTGGTTACACGTAGCGTAAAATGTACACAAAACTAATTTGACTATGAGGAGGAGCGTGAATATAGACAGCTGTGGTGTAATGTGGGTACCATTCCTAGATATTTTCGAATGTAGCTTAAGTTATAGCTATGGATCTCCAGTTGTTCAGAGGCATCACCTAAAACAGGGCTGTGAAGCAGTTGGTTACACGTGGTGTAAAATGTAAACAAAACCAACTTGACTATGAGGAGGAGCGTGAATATAGACAGCTGTGGTGTTATAGGGGTACCATTCCTAGGTATTTTATAATTTAGCTCAAGTTATAGCTGTGGATCTCCAGTTGTTCAGAGGCATCACCTAAAACAGGACTGTGAAGCAGTTGGTTACACGTATTGTAAAATGTAAAGAAAACCAACTTGACTATGAGGAGGAGCGTGAATATAGACAGCTGTGGTGTTATAGGGGTACCATTCCTAGGTATTTTATGATTTAGCTCAAGTTATAGCTGTGGATCTCCAGTTGTTCAGAGGCATCACCTAAAACAGGACTGTGAAGCAGTTGGTTACACGTATTGTAAAATGTAAAGAAAACCAACTTGACTATGAGGAGGAGCGTGAATATAGACAGCTGTGGTGTTATAGGGGTACCATTCCTAGGTATTTTATGATTTAGCTCAAGTTATAGCTGTGGATCTCCAGTTGTTCAGAGGCATCACCTAAAACAGGACTGTGAAGCAGTTGGTTACACGTATTGTAAAATGTAAAGAAAACCAACTTGACTATGAGGAGGAGCGTGAATATAGACAGCTGTGGTGTTATAGGGGTACCATTCCTAGGTATTTTATGATTTAGCTCAAGTTATAGCTGTGGATCTCCAGTTGTTCAGAGGCATCACCTAAAACAGGACTGTGAAGCAGTTGGTTACACGTATTGTAAAATGTAAAGAAAACCAACTTGACTATGAGGAGGAGCGTGAATATAGACAGCTGTGGTGTTATAGGGGTACCATTCCTAGGTATTTTATGATTTAGCTCAAGTTAGAGCTGTGGATCTCCAGTTGTTCAGAGGCATCACCTAAAACAGGACTGTGAAGCAGTTGGTTACACGTAGCGTAAAATGTACACAAAACTAATTTGACTATGAGGAGGAGCGTAAATATAGACAGCTGTGGTGTAATGTGGGTACCATTCCTAGACATTTTAGAATGTAGCTTAAGTTATAGCTGTGGATCTCCAGTTGTTCAGAGGCATCGCCTAAAATAGGACTGTGAAGCAGTTGGTCACACGTATTGTAAAATGTAAACAAAACCAACTTGACTATGAGGAGGAGCGTGAATATAGACAGCTGTGGTGTAATAGGGGTACCATTCCTAGGTATTTTATGATTTAGCTCAAGTTAGAGCTGTGGATCTCCAGTTGTTCAGAGGCTTCACCTAAAACAGGACTGTGAAGCAGTTGGTTACACGTAGCGTAAAATGTACACAAAACTAATTTGACTATGAGGAGGAGCGTAAATATAGACAGCTGTGGTGTATGTGGGTACCATTCCTAGATATTGTGGGATTTAGCTTACGTTAGAGCTGTGGATCTCCAGTTGTTCAGAGGCATCACCTAAAACAGGGCTGTGAAGCAGTTGGTTACACGTAGGCTAAAATGTACACAAAACTAATTTGTTTATGAGGAGGAGCGTAAATATAGACAGCTGTGGTGTAATGTGGGTACCATTCCTATATATTGTGGGATTTAGCTTACGTTATAGCTGTGGATCTCCAGTTGTTCAGAGGCATCACCTAAAACAGGACTGTGAAGCAGTTGGTTACACGTATTGTAAAATGTAAAGAAAACCAACTTGACTATGAGGAGGAGCGTGAATATAGACAGCTGTGGTGTTATAGGGGTACCATTCCTAGGTATTTTATGATTTAGCTCAAGTTATAGCTGTGGATCTCCAGTTGTTCAGAGGCATCACCTAAAACAGGACTGTGAAGCAGTTGGTTACACGTATTGTAAAATGTAAAGAAAACCAACTTGACTATGAGGAGGAGCGTGAATATAGACAGCTGTGGTGTTATAGGGGTACCATTCCTAGGTATTTTATGATTTAGCTCAAGTTAGAGCTGTGGATCTCCAGTTGTTCAGAGGCATCACCTAAAACAGGACTGTGAAGCAGTTGGTTACACGTAGCGTAAAATGTACACAAAACTAATTTGACTATGAGGAGGAGCGTAAATATAGACAGCTGTGGTGTAATGTGGGTACCATTCCTAGACATTTTAGAATGTAGCTTAAGTTATAGCTGTGGATCTCCAGTTGTTCAGAGGCATCGCCTAAAATAGGACTGTGAAGCAGTTGGTCACACGTATTGTAAAATGTAAACAAAACCAACTTGACTATGAGGAGGAGCGTGAATATAGACAGCTGTGGTGTAATAGGGGTACCATTCCTAGGTATTTTATGATTTAGCTCAAGTTAGAGCTGTGGATCTCCAGTTGTTCAGAGGCTTCACCTAAAACAGGACTGTGAAGCAGTTGGTTACACGTAGCGTAAAATGTACACAAAACTAATTTGACTATGAGGAGGAGCGTAAATATAGACAGCTGTGGTGTATGTGGGTACCATTCCTAGATATTGTGGGATTTAGCTTACGTTAGAGCTGTGGATCTCCAGTTGTTCAGAGGCATCACCTAAAACAGGGCTGTGAAGCAGTTGGTTACACGTAGGCTAAAATGTACACAAAACTAATTTGTTTATGAGGAGGAGCGTAAATATAGACAGATGTGGTGTAATGTGGGTACCATTCCTATATATTGTGGGATTTAGCTTACGTTAGAGCTGTGGATCTCCAGTTGTTCAGAGGCATCACCTAAAACAGAACTGTGAAGCAGTTGGTTACACGTAGGCTAAAATGTACACAAAACTAATTTGTTTATGAGGAGGAGCGTAAATATAGACAGCTGTGGTGTAATGTGGGTACCATTCCTAGATATTGTGGGATTTAGCTTACGTTAGAGCTGTGGATCTCCAGTTGTTCAGAGGCTTCACCTAAAACAGGACTGTTAAGCAGTTGGTTACACGTAGCGTAAAATGTACACAAAACTAATTTGACTATGAGGAGGAGCGTAAATATAGACAGCTGTGGTGTATGTGGGTACCATTCCTAGATATTGTGGGATTTAGCTTACGTTAGAGCTGTGGATCTCCAGTTGTTCAGAGGCATTACCTAAAACAGGGCTGTGAAGCAGTTGGTTACACGTAGGCTAAAATGTACACAAAACTAATTTGTTTATGAGGAGGAGCGTAAATATAGACAGATGTGGTGTAATGTGGGTACCATTCCTAGATATTGTGGGATTTAGCTTACGTTAGAGCTGTGGATCTCCAGTTGTTCAGACGCATCACCTAAAACAGGACTGTGAAGCAGTTGGTTACACGTAGTGTAAAATGTAAAGAAAACCATCTTGACTATGAGGAAGAGAGTGAATATATACAGATGTGGTGTAATGTGGGTACCATTCCTAGATATTATAGGATTTAGCTTACGTTAGAGCTGTGGATCTCCAGTTGTTCAGAGGCATCACCTAAAACAGGGCTGTGAAGCAGTTGGTTACACGTAGCGTAAAATGTACACAAAACTAATTTGACTATGAGGAGGAGCGTGAATATAGACAGCTGTGGTGTATGTGGGTACCATTCTTAGGTATTGTAGGATTTAGCTTACGTTTGAGCTGTGGATCTCCAGTTGTTCAGAGGCATCACCTAAAACAGGGCTGTGAAGCAGTTGGTTACACGTAGGCTAAAATGTACACAAAACTAATTTGTTTATGAGGAGGAGCGTAAATATAGACAGATGTGGTGTAATGTGGGTACCATTCCTAGATATTGTGGGATTTAGCTTACGTTAGAGCTGTGGATCTCCAGTTGTTCAGAGGCATCACCTAAAACAGGGCTGTGAAGCAGTTGGTTACACGTAGGGTAAAATGTACACAAAACTAATTTGTTTATGAGGAGGAGCGTAAATATAGACAGATGTGGTGTATGTGGGTACCATTCCTAGATATTGTGGGATTTAGCTTACGTTAGAGCTGTGGATCTCCAGTTGTTCAGAGGCATCACCTAAAACAGGGCTGTGAAGCAGTTGGTTACACGTAGGGTAAAATGTACACAAAACTAATTTGTTTATGAGGAGGAGCGTAAATATAGACAGATGTGGTGTATGTGGGTACCATTCCTAGATATTGTGGGATTTAGCTTACGTTAGAGCTGTGGATCTCCAGTTGTTCAGAGGCATCACCTAAAACAGGGCTGTGAAGCAGTTGGTTACACGTAGGGTAAAATGTACACAAAACTAATTTGTTTATGAGGAGGAGCGTAAATATAGACAGATGTGGTGTATGTGGGTACCATTCCTAGATATTGTGGGATTTAGCTTACGTTAGAGCTGTGGATCTCCAGTTGTTCAGAGGGATCACCTAAAACAGGGCTGTGAAGCAGTTGGTTACACGTAGGGTAAAATGCACACAAAACTAATTTGTTTATGAGGAGGAGCGTAAATATAGACAGATGTGGTGTAATGTGGGTACCATTCCTAGATATTGTGGGATTTAGCTTACGTTAGAGCTGTGGATCTCCAGTTGTTCAGAGGCATCACCTAAAACAGGGCTGTGAAGCAGTTGGTTACACGTAGCGTAAAATGTACACAAAACTAATTTGACTATGAGGAGGAGCGTAAATATAGACAGCTGTGGTGTATGTGGGTACCATTCCTAGATATTGTGGGATTTAGCTTACGTTAGAGCTGTGGATCTCCAGTTGTTCATAGGCATCACCTAAAACAGGGCTGTGAAGCAGTTGGTTACACGTAGGCTAAAATGTACACAAAACTAATTTGTTTATGAGGAGGAGCGTAAATATAGACAGATGTGGTGTAATGTGGGTACCATTCCTAGATATTGTGGGATTTAGCTTACGTTAGAGCTGTGGATCTCCAGCTGTTCAGAGGCATCACCTAAAACAGAACTCTGAAGCAGTTGGTTACACGTAGGCTAAAATGTACACAAAACTAATTTGTTTATGAGGAGGAGCGTAAATATAGACAGCTGTGGTGTAATGTGGGTACCATTCCTAGATATTGTGGGATTTAGCTTACGTTAGAGCTGTGGATCTCCAGCTGTTCAGAGGCATCACCTAAAACAGAACTGTGAAGCAGTTGGTTACACGTAGGCTAAAATGTACACAAAACTAATTTGTTTATGAGGAGGAGCGTAAATATAGACAGCTGTGGTGTAATGTGGGTACCATTCCTAGATATTGTGGGATTTAGCTTACGTTAGAGCTGTGGATCTCCAGCTGTTCAGAGGCATCACCTAAAACAGAACTGTGAAGCAGTTGGTTACACGTAGGCTAAAATGTACACAAAACTAATTTGTTTATGAGGAGGAGCGTAAATATAGACAGCTGTGGTGTAATGTGGGTACCATTCCTAGATATTGTGGGATTTAGCTTACGTTAGAGCTGTGGATCTCCAGTTGTTCAGAGGCATCACCTAAAACAGGGCTGTGAAGCAGTTGGTTACACGTAGGCTAAAATGTACACAAAACTAATTTGTTTATGAGGAGGAGCGTAAATATAAACAGATGTGGTGTAATGTGGGTACCATTCCTAGATATTGTGGGATTTAGCTTACGTTAGAGCTGTGGATCTCCAGTTGTTCAGAGGCATCACCTAAAACAGGGCTGTTAAGCAGTTGGTTACACGTAGGGTAAAATGTACACAAAACTAATTTGTTTATGAGGAAGAGCGTAAATATAGACAGATGTGGTGTAATGTGCTTACCATTCCTAGATATTGTGGGATTTAGCTTACGTTAGAGCTGTGGATCTCCAGTTGTTCAGAGGCATCACCTAAAACAGGGCTGTGAAGCAGTTGGTTACACGTAGGCTAAAATGTACACAAAACTAATTTGTTTATGAGGAGGAGCGTAAATATAGACAGCTGTGGTACATTTTTAGATATTGTAGTAATAATATTGTAGATATTATAGCAGTAAATCCTGCCAAAATGGGAGTAAAGAGGGAATAGGAAGCAGCGAAAGGCTACTGACCTTTCCTCGTCAGTCCCGTCTAGATCTAGGCCTCCTGTCTGCCATAATGGCTAGATAAAACGCTGATAAACTTTTGCGTATTATTCTTAGTTAAAAACCAAACACTTCATTTACTAATCTAATCTCTTCACGGAAAGCAGAAGTCAATGCTTTTACTCGTAAATAAAAATAAAATAGAGGCTCCTTGAAAATACATTTTCCTACTAGCTTTATGGAACCTAACAAAACTAGCTACGAAGGGATTTGTAGTTAATTAAAACAACTCAAAATTTCTAATATACTAATCTTCATTTCTGTTAGGAATATTTGTGTACATTTGAGTACATTTTTTTTTGCATTTCCAAATATTAAAATAATTTCTTTTGTTGGGGCGTTTCGGAATAACCCCATTCTCAAAACTTAAATTGTAGGCTATTCACTGAGAATATTGTAAGTATTCCATAGAGTAGCCTACTATTAAAGTTGAATGGAGTTATTCTGAAAAGCGTCTACAGAGAAAAATATTTTTATGTTAAGAAAAGCAGCAGAACTACTCAAACGTATATATAAGAACTCATTTAATAATTACATAAAATATTTCTTTATGTTACTAATATATTTAGAACATATTCTGCGTTAGGAGTATTTATGCAATTTGTTATTATTATATAAATTATTATTATTAAATTTATTATTATTATAAAAATTTATTTATCTATGAAATTTATAACTATTTAAGTATTTATATTTACAAAATTTGAGTCTTAAATTCAAGCAGTTCTTTTTAGAAGGTTTTTCATACAATGACCGAGTAGCAAGGGCACATGTCTTTCCCCTCAGCTTGATGTGAATAACTTTTTTCTATTCCCAGTTTCGGAGATTATTTTTTCTTCCTAATTCGTTTTATCCTTGTTCTTAATTTAAGTAGACACTTGGTTATGATCCCTAATTCTTGTTCAAGTAGCGACACTTCATACGCCACGCCACTATCTCACTACTACGTGCTTTTATATCACTATCTCTAGCCACAGTCCTTTCCTATCCCTCTAGGCGATAGTTTAAACACTCTTAAGTAGACACTCTGTTATGATCCCTAAGTCTTGTTCAAGTAGCGACACTTCATACGCCATGCCACTATCTCACTACTACGTGCTTTTATATCACTATCTCTAGCCACAATCCTTTCCTATCCCTCTAGGCGACAGTTTAAACACTCTTAAGTAGACACTCTGTTATGATCCCTAAGTCTTGTTCAAGTAGCGACACTTCATACGCCATGCCACTATCTCACTACTACGTGCTTTTATATCACTATCTCTAGCCACAATCCTTTCCTATCCCTCTAGGCGACAGTTTAAACACTCTTAAGTAGACACTCTGTTATGATCCCTAAGTCTTGTTCAAGTAGCGACACTTCATACGCCATGCCACTATCTCACTACTACGTGCTTTTATATCACTATCTCTAGCCACAATCCTTTCCTATCCCTCTAGGCGACAGTTTAAACACTCTTAAGTAGACACTCTGTTATGATCCCTAAGTCTTGTTCAAGTAGCGACACTTCATACGCCATGCCACTATCTCACTACTACGTGCTTTTATATCACTATCTCTAGCCACAATCCTTTAATATCCCTCTAGGCGACAGTTTAAACACTCTTAAGTAGACACTCTGTTATGATCCCTAAGTCTTGTTCAAGTAGCGACACTTCATACGCCATGCCACTATCTCACTACTACGTGCTTTTATATCACTATCTCTAGCCACAGTCCTTTCCTATCCCTCTAGGCGACAGTTTAAACACTCTTAAGTAGACACTCTGTTATGATCCCTAAGTCTTGTTCAAGTAGCGACACTTCATACGCCACGCCACTATCTCACTACTACGTGCTTTTATATCACTATCTCTAGCCAGAGTCCTTTCCTATCCCTCTAGGCGATAGTTTAAACACTCTTAAGTAGACACTCTGTTATGATCCCTAAGTCTTGTTCAAGTAGCGACACTTCATACGCCATGCCACTATCTCACTACTACGTGCTTTTATATCACTATCTCTAGCCACAATCCTTTCCTATCCCTCTAGGCGACAGTTTAAACACTCTTAAGTAGACACTCTGTTATGATCCCTAAGTCTTGTTCAAGTAGCGACACTTCATACGCCATGCCACTATCTCACTACTACGTGCTTTTATATCACTATCTCTAGCCACAATCCTTTCCTATCCCTCTAGGCGACAGTTTAAACACTCTTAAGTAGACACTCTGTTATGATCCCTAAGTCTTGTTCAAGTAGCGACACTTCATACGCCATGCCACTATCTCACTACTACGTGCTTTTATATCACTATCTCTAGCCACAATCCTTTCCTATCCCTCTAGGCGACAGTTTAAACACTCTTAAGTAGACACTCTGTTATGATCCCTAAGTCTTGTTCAAGTAGCGACACTTCATACGCCATGCCACTATCTCACTACTACGTGCTTTTATATCACTATCTCTAGCCACAATCCTTTCCTATCCCTCTAGGCGACAGTTTAAACACTCTTAAGTAGACACTTTGTTATGATCCCTAAGTCTTGTTCAAGTAGCGACACTTCATACGCCATGCCACTATCTCACTACTACGTGCTTTTATATCACTATCTCTAGCCACAATCCTTTCCTATCCCTCTAGGCGACAGTTTAAACACTCTTAAGTAGACACTCTGTTATGATCCCTAAGTCTTGTTCAAGTAGCGACACTTCATACGCCACGCCACTATCTCACTACTACGTGCTTTTATATCACTATCTCTAGCCACAGTCCTTTCCTATCCCTCTAGGCGACAGTTTAAACACTCTTAAGTAGACACTCTGTTATGATCCCTAAGTCTTGTTCAAGTAGCGACACTTCATACGCCATGCCACTATCTCACTACTACGTGCTTTTATATCACTATCTCTAGCCACAATCCTTTCCTATCCCTCTAGACGACAGTTTAAACACTCTTAAGTAGACACTCTGTTATGATCCCTAAGTCTTGTTCAAGTAGCGACACTTCATACGCCATGCCACTATCTCACTACTACGTGCTTTTATATCACTATCTCTAGCCACAGTCCTTTCCTATCCCTCTAGGCGACAGTTTAAACACTCTTAAGTAGACACTCTGTTATGATCCCTAAGTCTTGTTCAAGTAGCGACACTTCATACGCCATGCCACTATCTCACTACTACGTGCTTTTATATCACTATCTCTAGCCACAGTCCTTTCCTATCCCTCTAGGCGACAGTTTAAACACTCTTAAGTAGACACTCTGTTATGATCCCTAAGTCTTGTTCAAGTAGCGACACTTCATACGCCACGCCACTATCTCACTACTACGTGCTTTTATATCACTATCTCTAGCCACAGTCCTTTCCTATCCCTCTAGGCGACAGTTTAAACACTCTTAAGTAGACACTCTGTTATGATCCCTAAGTCTTGTTCAAGTAGCGACACTTCATACGCCATGCCACTATCTCACTACTACGTGCTTTTATATCACTATCTCTAGCCACAGTCCTTTCCTATCCCTCTAGGCGACAGTTTAAACACTCTTAAGTAGACACTCTGTTATGATCCCTAAGTCTTGTTCAAGTAGCGACACTTCATACGCCATGCCACTATCTCACTACTACGTGCTTTTATATCACTATCTCTAGCCACAGTCCTTTCCTATCCCTCTAGGCGACAGTTTAAACACTCATACGCCATGCCACTATCTCACTACTACGTGCTTTTATATCACTATCTCTAGCCACAGTCCTTTCCTATCCCTCTAGGCGACAGTTTAAACACTCTTAAGTAGACACTCTGTTATGATCCCTAAGTCTTGTTGAAGTAGCGACACTTCATACGCCATGCCACTATCTCACTACTACGTGCTTTTATATCACTATCTCTAGCCACAATCCTTTCCTATCCCTCTAGGCGACAGTTTAAACACTCTTAAGTAGACACTCTGTTATGATCCCTAAGTCTTGTTCAAGTAGCGACACTTCATACGCCATGCCACTATCTCACTACTACGTGCTTTTATATCACTATCTCTAGCCACAGTCCTTTCCTATCCCTCTAGGCGACAGTTTAAACACTCATATCGGCTCATCCACGTAGTTCTACATAAAAGAGAGAATTTAAATTATATACTTTAAGAGATTAAATCTTTTATTTTAGTAGATTAAATTTGTAGAAAGCCTGTCAACTGCTCCGTGGATTCTGAAAATTTATTTTTGCGTAGAAAATATTTTTTTTAAAACGTCACGATTCCAAATTAAATTTAAAAAAAAATAATAAAAAATAATATACCGTAATATAGGCTATATTAAGATTATTTTATATTGGTAGAAATAATTTTGAAATGTTAATTTTTTTTTCAAATGATAAATATTCTTGATAATATATTTATATTGCTTTTTCTTTGAACATTTATTTTCCTATTAAAAACTAATTGAAGTTTTCATTAATTTCAAGACCTAATATATTTTTTAAAATATTTTGTAGATGCAAATATTATTTATTTACCATGTTAATATTAATTCAAAGTAACAGAATTTCCGAAATTCTGGATTTTTAGGAGAATTTGTTTCTACTTTATAAAACATATTTAAGGTTGTATATTTGAAACAGAAAAATTGATAAATTTAAAAATTGTTACACTAATAATATAAACGACAATCTAACAATTATGACGACTACTTTTCTCAAACATTAGTTTATGATATAATTAAATTCCTTTACACATTCTCGTAAAATATAAAAATAAAAAACAGACTACAAACAAGGGTAAAATTGCATTACTTTTCAGCGGATAATTTTAACATACCATTGGTAAACGCTTGGTACCTTAAACAATAAATTAAAATAAAAATATTTTCTTAATTATAAAAAAACTACAACAATTAGAGGCTGTTTAAAAACTTTTTTTGTTTTTAATTATACCTTTTTAATAGTTTCTTTTTAATAGTAAATATAAATATACAATACATTATTAGCATACAAAAAATATTTATTTGTCGATATGTTTTTAAACAAACGTATCATATATATATATATATATATATATATATATATATATATATATATATATATATATAGATAGATATATCGCAATATGTATTCTTGTGTATTAATAAAGAAATAAGACAAAATACAAATACAAGAATAAAATTTGAATTTATAATTCAAAGCTTTTCGTTGGCAAACAGTACCAACATCATCAGGAATACTAAAGAATCTATACATATATATATATATATATATATGCCATGGGGGAGTATCAGAATAAGCTCAAAAATGAGAGCACGTAATTAATAGTTCTCTAAAGACGACTAGCATGTATACCAAGTAAGATTCTTGTTTAAGTACTTGAAAGAGTAAGTGATATATATATATATATATATATATATATATATATATATATATATATATATATATATATATATTTGTAAAGTACAAAGTATTTACTTACATTTATGTTAGTAATATTTGGAATAATGTAGGGGAAAAAATTGTGATAAACGAACATTTTAAAAATGGAAATGCGTCTGTCACTTGTCTTGTTGGAGTAGTGGATTAACTGAAATTATTCCACAATTCCCTCAAGACGCAGAAGGACAATGCTGCAGAATACATGTGACAGTTGCAGGCTACACGAGAAACATCTCTCGGCAGGCACTTTACTTACAGACAATACTTACAAAATATTCACTTCGATTTAAATTGCTGGAATCAAATTAATTTTTGTTTATTTGTTATTCCTGTGTAATTTCTATGGCGCAGGATATAAAAAACTTTAAAGGGACTTGAAACTGGAGTACGTGACGTCATCATGACTTAGGATGTTACTAATAATTTCACACTGTACTCAGTAGCTTTTATAAGAGAGTATATGAACAAAATGATAGATAAAAAGCCTTAAGTGGCGGTAGGTTAATACTAACATTTATTTTCTTATTCAATTAGACATTATTTGAAGGTTGTCATTATAACGGATTATATGGAGATGCGGGTTTCCACCATAGTCATTTTTAATATATATAGTCATAAAACAGAGAAAAACAGAAGAAGCTAAATATACAAAAAGTAAATTGATCTAAAACATGTGTTTTATTCACAGCAATTAAAATCAGTGAATACATTCAATCTGGGTACTATAATATAAAATTCAACATAAATGCTAAAACGTTTTTCCACCCTCAGTAATTTTTAAAATATAGTAACTTTTATTGAAAGTCCCTTGTAAGGAAAAAGTTATCTTAAAATGGTTAAGAAAACAAAGAAAAATAAAAGAAGCTTAATATACAAAAAGTAAACTGATCCAAAACTTGTTTTATTCACGAATTAAAAATCAGTGAACACATTCAATCTGGCCACTTTAACATAAAATTTATACAATTTATTTCATGTAAGATAGTTTGGATTACTTTATTGTTTCCGTGGTTTAAAGTTAAACATCATATCCGACAAATCTTCAACACGCAATATTTTATCTCTGACAGAACCATAAAATTCAACCAGGAGGAAAACCTCAAAGTATTTCACAATGTATTCATTTATTATTGTGAAATATTTGTCTAATATCATCGTTATCTGTGTATTGTGTACTTGTTTCATTGTTAATATGTTCTTAATATAAATCTTTTGTGCTTTGAATAAGGACAGCAAATATTTTTCAATCTTATGATCAGTAACTTAAAAATAATGTTATTTCTTTTGTATTCTATCTGTGTTTATTTTGCTAAATTACTTGCACGCATCGCCCGATTGGTCGACTAGTCAGGGGATAGAGCACTTAGCTAAATAATAAAAGGTTCCTTTCTGGTTCCATTAAAATTTTTCCAGGAGCTTTTTTTATCTCTCAGGTTACAACTTTACTATAATAATATTAATAATAAATAACTCCTCTTATTAGCAACTAGAATGGTCTACTAAGAGAGAGGGGCAGAACTTTCTCATTTCGGCCTTAGAGTATTCAAGTGAAGCAATGTAGCCAGCACTACTTTCCTGCTAATCATTATTATTTTAGTTTTGGTCCTAGCTACTCACGTTAAAATCCTTTGACGCTATCTCAGATTAAAACCAATACCTTCAGGGCGTAGTATACCTACTGCAATACTCAGGCGTCCCCTTAATATTAGGTCCTAACTACTCACGTTAAAATCCTTTGATGCTATCTCAGATTAAAACCAATACCTTCAGGGCGTAGTATACCTACTGCAATACTCAGGCGTCCCCTTAATATTAGGTCCTAGCTACTCACGTTAAAATCCTTTGATGCTATCTCAGATTAAAACCAATACCTTCAGGGCGTAGTATACCTACTGCAATACTCAGGCGTCCCCTTAATATTAGGTCCTAGCTACTCACGGTAAAATCCTTTGACGCTATCTGAGATTAAAACCAATACCTTCAGGGCGTAGTATACCTATTGCAATACTCAGGCGTCCCCTTAATATTAGGTCCTAGCTACTCACGGTAAAATCCTGTGACGCTATCTGAGATTAAAACCAATACCTTCAGGGCGTAGTATACCTACTGCAATACTCAGGCGTCCCCTTAATATTAGGTCCTAGCTACTCACGGTAAAATCCTTTGACGCTATCTGAGATTAAAACTAATACCTTCAGGGCGTAGTATACCTACTGCAATACTCAGGCGTCCCCTTAATATTAGGTCCTAGCTACTCACGGTAAAATCCTTTGACGCTATCTGAGATTAAAACCAATACCTTCAGGACGTAGTATACCTACTGCAATACTCAGGCGTCCCCTTAATATTAGGTCCTAGCTACTCACGTGAAAATCCTTTGACGCTATCTCAGATTAAAACCAATACCTTCAGGGCGTAGTATACCTACTGCAATACTCAGGCGTCCCCTTAATATTAGGTCCTAGCTACTCACGTGAAAATCCTTTGACGCTATCTCAGATTAAAACCAATACCTTCAGGACGTAGTATACCTACTGCAATACTCAGGCGTCCCCTTAATATTAGGTCCTAGCTACTCACGTTAAAATCCTTTGACGCTATCTGAGATTAAAACCATTTTCTTTCAGGGCGTAGTAAAGTGCCCTACCTACTGCAATACTCAGGCGACCCCTTAATATTAGGTCCTAGCTACTCACGGTAAAATCCTGTGACGCTATCTGAGATTAAAACTAATACCTTCAGGGCGTAGTATACCTACTGCAATACTCAGGTGTCCCCTTAATATTAGGTCCTAGCTACTCACGGCAAAATCCTTTGACGCTATCTGAGATTAAAACTAATACCTTCAGGGCGTAGTATACCTACTGCAATACTCAGGTGTCCCCTTAATATTAGGTCCTAGCTACTCACGGTAAAATCCTGTGACGCTATCTGAGATTAAAACTAATACCTTCAGGGCGTAGTATACCTACTGCAATACTCAGGTGTCCCCTTAATATTAGGTCCTAGCTACTCACGGTAAAATCCTTTGACGCTATCTGAGATTAAAACCAATACCTTCAGGGCGTAGTATACCTACTGCAATACTCAGGCGTCCCCTTAATATTAGGTCCTAGCTACTCACGGCAAAATCCTTTGACGCTATCTGAGATTAAAACCAATACCTTCAGGGCGTAGTATACCTACTGCAATACTCAGGCGTCCCCTTAATATTAGGTCCTAGCTACTCACGGCAAAATCCTTTGACGCTATCTGAGATTAAAACCAATACCTTCAGGGCGTAGTATACCTACTGCAATACTCAGGCGTCCCCTTAATATTAGGTCTTAGCTATTCACGTTAAAATCCTTTGACGCTATCTGAGATTAAAACCATTTTCTTTCAGGGCGTAGTAAAGTGCCCTACCTACTGCAATACCCAGGCGTCCCCTTAATATTAGGTCCTAGCTACTCACGGTAAAATCCTTTGACGCTATCTGAGATTAAAACCAATACCTTCAGGACGTAGTATACCTACTGCAATACTCAGGCGTCCCCTTAATATTAGGTCCTAGCTACTCACGGTAAAATCCTGTGACGCTATCTGAGATTAAAACTAATACCTTCAGGGCGTAGTATACCTACTGCAATACTCAGGTGTCCCCTTAATATTAGGTCCTAGCTACTCACGGTAAAATCCTGTGACGCTATCTGAGATTAAAACTAATACCTTCAGGGCGTAGTATACCTACTGCAATACTCAGGTGTCCCCTTAATATTAGGTCCTAGCTACTCACGGTAAAATCCTTTGACGCTATCTGAGATTAAAACCAATACCTTCAGGGCGTAGTATACCTACTGCAATACTCAGGCGTCCCCTTAATATTAGGTCCTAGCTACTCACGGCAAAATCCTTTGACGCTATCTGAGATTAAAACCAATACCTTCAGGGCGTAGTATACCTACTGCAATACTCAGGCGTCCCCTTAATATTAGGTCCTAGCTACTCACGGCAAAATCCTTTGACGCTATCTGAGATTAAAACCAATACCTTCAGGGCGTAGTATACCTACTGCAATACTCAGGCGTCCCCTTAATATTAGGTCCTAGCTACTCACGGTAAAATCCTTTGACGCTATCTGAGATTAAAACCATTTTCTTTCAGGGCGTAGTAAAGTGCCCTACCTACTGCAATACCCAGGCGTCCCCTTAATATTAGGTCCTAGCTACTCACGGTAAAATCCTTTGACGCTATCTGAGATTAAAACCATTTTCTTTCAGGGCGTAGTAAAGTGCCCTACCTACTGCAATACCCAGGCGTCCCCTTAATATTAGGTCCTAGCTACTCACGGTAAAATCCTTTGACGCTATCTGAGATTAAAACCATTTTCTTTCAGGGCGTAGTAAAGTGCCCTACCTACTGCAATACCCAGGCGTCCCCTTAATATTAGGTCCTAGCTACTCACGGTAAAATCCTTTGACGCTATCTGAGATTAAAACCATTTTCTTTCAGGGCGTAGTAAAGTGCCCTACCTACTGCAATACCCAGGCGTCCCCTTAATATTAGGTCTTAGCTATTCACGTTAAAATCCTTTGACGCTATCTGAGATTAAAACCATTTTCTTTCAGGGCGTAGTAAAGTGCCCTACCTACTGCAATACCCAGGCGTCCCCTTAATATTAGGTCCTAGCTACTCACGGTAAAATCCTTTGACGCTATCTGAGATTAAAACCAATACCTTCAGGACGTAGTATACCTACTGCAATACTCAGGCGTCCCCTTAATATTAGGTCCTAGCTACTCACGGTAAAATCCTGTGACGCTATCTGAGATTAAAACTAATACATTCAGGGCGTAGTATACCTACTGCAATACTCAGGCGTCCCCTTAATATTAGGTCCTAGCTACTCACGGTAAAATCCTTTGACGCTATCTGAGATTAAAACCAATACCTTCAGGGCGTAGTATACCTACTGCAATACTCAGGCGTCCCCTAAATATTAGGTCCTAGCTACTCACGTGAAAATCCTTTGACGCTATCTGAGATTAAAACCAATACCTTCAGGGCGTAGTATACCTACTGCAATACTCAGGCGTCCCCTTAATATTAGGTCCTAGCTACTCACGGTAAAATCCTTTGACGCTATCTGAGATTAAAACCAATACCTTCAGGGCGTAGTATACCTACTGCAATACTCAGGCGTCCCCTTAATATTAGGTCCTAGCTACTCACGTGAAAATCCTTTGACGCTATCTGAGATTAAAACCAATACCTTCAGGGCGTAGTATACCTACTGCAATACTCAGGCGTCCCCTTAATATTAGGTCCTAGCTACTCACGTGAAAATCCTTTGACGCTATCTGAGATTAAAACCAATACCTTCAGGGCGTAGTATACCTACTGCAATACTCAGGCGTCCCCTTAATATTAGGTCCTAGCTACTCACGGTAAAATCCTTTGACGCTATCTGAGATTAAAACCAATACCTTCAGGGCGTAGTATACCTACTGCAATACTCAGGCGTCCCCTTAATATTAGGTCTTAGCTACTCACGGTAAAATCCTGTGACGCTATCTGAGATTAAAACTAATACCTTCAGGGCGTAGTATACCTACTGCAATACTCAGGCGTCCCCTTAATATTAGGTCCTAGCTACTCACGGTAAAATCCTTTGACGCTATCTGAGATTAAAACTAATATCTTCAGGGCGTAGTATACCTACTGCAATACTCAGGCGTCCCCTTAATATTAGGTCCTAGCTACTCACGGTAAAATCCTTTGACGCTATCTGAGATTAAAACTAATACCTTCAGGGCGTAGTATACCTACTGCAATACTCAGGCGTCCCCTTAATATTAGGTCCTAGCTACTCACGGTAAAATCCTGTGACGCTATCTGAGATTAAAACCAATACCTTCAGGGCGTAGTATACCTACTGCAATACTCAGGCGACCCCTTAATATTAGGTCCTAGCTACTCACGGTAAAATCCTGTGACGCTATCTGAGATTAAAACCAATACCTTCAGGGCGTAGTATACCTACTGCAATACTCAGGCGACCCCTTAATATTAGGTCCTAGCTACTCACGGTAAAATCCTTTGACGCTATCTGAGATTAAAACCAATACCTTCAGGGCGTAGTATACCTACTGCAATACTCAGGCGTCCCCTTAATATTAGGTCCTAGCTACTCACGGTAAAATCCTGTGACGCTATCTGAGATTAAAACCAATACCTTCAGGGCGTAGTATACCTACTGCAATACCCAGGCGTCCCCTTAAAATTACGTCCTAGCTACTCACGTGAAAATCCTTTGACGCTATCTGAGATTAAAACTAATACCTTCAGGGCGTAGTATACCTACTGCAATACCCAGGCGTCCCCTTAATATTACGTCCTAGCTACTCACGTGAAAATCCTGTGACGCTATCTGAGATTAAAACCAATACCTTCAGGGCGTAGTATACCTACTGCAATACTCAGGCGACCCCTTAATATTAGGTCCTAGCTACTCACGGTAAAATCCTGTGACGCTATCTGAGATTAAAACCAATACCTTCAGGGCGTAGTATACCTACTGCAATACTCAGGCGACCCCTTAATATTAGGTCCTAGCTACTCACGGTAAAATCCTTTGACGCTATCTGAGATTAAAACCAATACCTTCAGGGCGTAGTATACCTACTGCAATACTCAGGCGTCCCCTTAATATTAGGTCCTAGCTACTCACGGTAAAATCCTGTGACGCTATCTGAGATTAAAACCAATACCTTCAGGGCGTAGTATACCTACTGCAATACTCAGGCGTCCACTTAATATTAACATTAAATTATACTACTAAGGTGTATCTGTTTTCCTTTTGTAATTATTTGATTAAAGCATATCCAGTCCTTTGCGAATTGAATTAGTATAACTTTACCTTTTACAAAAGTATGTTCCAAGAGTTTTAGGTTAAACACAGGTAGTGCCAGATCATCTTTAAAGTAATATTTTACCACCTTTTCATTAGTTCAGTTTCTGTTATATCTGTCTGTCTGTCTGTCCGGGTGGAATTTTGCAATCGAATTTAAACTAACTTTCCGATAAGCTAGTGACCTGAAATTTTAAATATAGGTCAGAATTAGATGACAAAGCAATATTTACTCTAGATTTGTTTGAATAAATTAAATTTGATTGACGCGATACAAACCTGATACTTTACGTACATGTCAAGACTTGATGATATGCAACATTCACTTGCTTATTGTTTAATTGTACATTATTTGTTCAAACAAATTAGATTTGCATGTGTACACGTGTGTATATTAGTAATGAACATATGTAAAATCGAATGAAATTTTTCTCCTAAACATGAGTTCACACATTAAACTTACTTTACAAACACAGGCAATTTTATAAAATGAGCTCTTTTTTATATAAAAAATACACTATGTTAGTTATTAGTTGTTGCAATTAGTTACAAAGTAACCAGTTAGGTTTGATTATAAACAAAAATAAATAGTTACCTAACCTATGTATGAAGTAAAAACTTGCCTCTATTTTGTGTGCAGTAACGAATAACTTTTGCAACTTCACTCTGCGTTTAGGGAAGTTAATTGTTTTTTTCTTAAACCTGTCCTAATTATATATTTTAAAAGTACGAGTATATTGTAATGCAATATAAAATATTGGGCTGTTTTATAAAGAAACCCAAAGTCATAAGCTTCGTGTGTGTTGTAAAGTTAGGATGTTTTTGTATTTACTTCAAAACTTTCAATTTTTGGAACACCAGAACCAAGTATTGTTTTCCCCATGTTTTTGAGTATTTCTTCACCGCCAGGTAATTTTTTTTGCAATGTACTGTCTGGATAACAGATAAATAACCTAAAATTGTATTATGCTACTACATTTATTTCAAGTTAATGGCAAAATAGAATTACTACATTTGAATACAATTTAATAAGATAAAAGAGAACAATGCTTACATGTATAAGTGTTAAATGCGATTAATCATTACACAGTGCTCACAATTTAGAATGCAAACCAAAGGGAGCGCACCTTTCTTATCGATGCCGTTTAACCGTTTTATCAGTCCAATCATAGACTCTACAGACCGTCAGCAGTAGTGTATAGTACGTAGTCGTAGAATGAGTCACAACAGTTGCGTTGGTCAAAGTTTAGTCGGAGACATTGTCGATAAGACACCCAAAGCTTGCAGTTGTGTTGTAGGCCTACTGGTCAGTTCTTAGGATGCTATCAGTCGGTTGTGGGCAGTACTAATGACGCATTATCTATGAGCATCGGCCGTGTTGTCCGCAACTGTCATTTGCCAGTTCTTAGTGTTTGTGAAGTTAGCATTGTTGTTCAAAGTGTTTGTAGTGTACACCAGTTTCGATGTATTTCAATTATCGACTACTTAAAACAGGTTTGTCGAGATAATTATTTAACTAGGCTACGTAAATAGACTAATTACTTTAGTTTTGAAATAGTTTAGGCAATAAATAGGATCAATTATACAAGTAATGTGCATTAAATTATGTAGGCATAAGTTATTATGTTGAATTTGCCATCACATTCATTGTAATGTGGAAACAAATTTTAAAGTTTAAAAGTTCTAAGGAAAATGGTTTTCCCAGTCGAATAGGTTTTTATTCTTGTGCTTCACCACCAATGTCTGTTCAATGACTCACATGTGTAATTTAAAGTATAACTTTAAAAAAAATGAAATTTCGATCAATTCAAGGGTTTTATCATATTTTATTGGATTTACAGGAACACTTTTTTTGTAATGGTCTTACGGTTGCAAGTGTTTTGGGAGTTAAATGAAGTGAACGGATTTTTTCCAAGAGATATGAAAATCAAATATAGCTGAGGTTTAGGGTTAATTTTTAACTAGAATATTGGAAAAGCAAAATATTGGAGGGGTGGACTAATACCAAAACATTGGAGGGGTGGACTAATACCAAAATATTGGAGAGGTGGACTAATACCACAACATTGCAGGGGTGGACTAATACCAAAATATTGGAGAGGTGGACTAATGCCAAAATATTGGTAACTAGAATATTGGAAAAGCAAAATATTGGAGGGGTGGACTAGTACCAAAACATTGGAGGGGTGGACTAATACCAAAACATTGGAGGGGTGGACTAATACCAAAATATTGGAGAGGTGGACTAATGCCAAAATATTGGTAACTAGAATATTGGAAAAGCAAAATATTGGAGGGGTGGACTAGTACCAAAACATTGGAGGGGTGGACTAATACCAAAATATTGGAGAGGTGGACTAATGCCAAAATATTGGTAACTAGAATATTGGAAAAGCAAAATATTGGAGGGGTGGACTAGTACCAAAACATTGGAGGGGTGGACTAATACCAAAATATTGGAGGGGTGGACTAATGCCAAAATATTGGAGGGTTAGACTAATACCAAAATATTGGTAATTAGAATATTGGAAAAGCAAAATATTGGAGGGGTGGACTAATACCACAACATTGGAGGGGTGGACTAATACCAAAATATTGAAGGGGTGGACTAATACCAAAATATTGGAGGGGTGGACTAATACCAAAATATTGTAGGGGTGGATTAATACCAAAATATTGGAGGGGTGGACTAATACCAAAATATTGTAGGGGTGGACTAATACCAAAATATTGTAGGGGTGGACTAATACCAAAATATTGTAGGGGTGTACTAATACCAAAATATTGGAGGGGTGGACTAATACCAAAATATTGGAGGGTGGACTATTACCAAAACATTGGGGGGTGGACTAATACCAAAATATTAGAGGGGTGGACTAATACCAAAATATTGGAGGGGTGGACTAATACCAAAACATTGTAGGGGTGGACTAATACCAAAACATTGGAGGGGTGGACTAATACCAAAACATTGGAGGGGTGGACTAATACCAAAATATTGGAGGGGTGGACTAATACCAAAATATTGTAGGGGTGGACTAATACCAAAATATTGGAGGGGTGGACTAGTACCAAAAATTGTAGGGGTGGACTAATACCAAAACATTGGAGGGGTGGACTAATACCAAAATATTGGAGGGGTGGACTAATACCAAAACATTGGAGGGGTGGACTAATACCAAAACATTGGAGGGGTGGACTAATACCAAAATATTGTAGGGGTGGACTAATACCAAAACATTGGAGGGGTGGACTAATACCAAAATATTGTAGGGGTGGACTAATACCATAACATTGGAGGGGTGGACTAATACACAAATATTGGAGGGGTGGACTAATACCAAAATATTGTAGGGGTGGACTAATACCAAAATATTGTAAGGGTGGACTAATACGAAAACATTGGAGGGGTGAACTAATACCAAAATTTTGGAGGGGTGGACTAATACCAAAATATTGGAGGGGTGGACTAATACCAAAATATTGGAGGGGTGGACTAATTCCAAAACATTGGAGGGGTGAACTAATACCAAAATATTGGAGGGGTTGACTAATACCAAAATATTGTAGGGGTGGACTAATACAAAAATATTGTAGGGGTGGACTAATACCAAAACATTGTAGGGGTGGACTAATTCCAAAACATTGGAGGGGTGAACTAATACCAAAATATTGGAGGGGTTGACTAATACCAAAATATTGTAGGGGTGGACTAATACCAAAATATTGTAGGGGTGGACTAATACCAAAACATTGTAGGGGTGGACTAATACCAAAATATTGTAGGGGTGGACTAATACCAAAACATTGGAGGGGTGGATTAATACCAAAATATTGGAGGGGTGGACTAATACCAAAACATTGGAGGGGTGGACTAATACCAAAATATTGGAGGGGTGGACTAATACCAAAATATTTGAGGGGTGGAGTAATATCAAAATATTTAAGGGGTGGACTAATACCAAAATTTTGGAGGGGTGGACTAATACCAAAATATTGGAGGGGTGGACTAATACCAAAATATTGTAGGGGTGGACTAATACCAAAATATTGGAGGGGTGGACTAATTCCAAAACATTGGAGGGGTGAACTAATACCAAAATATTGGAGGGGTTGACTAATACCAAAATAATGTAGGGGTGGACTAATACCAAAATATTGTAGGGGTGGAGTAATATCAAAATATTAAGGGGTGGACTAATACCAAAATTTTGGAGGGGTGGACTAATACCAAAATATTGGAGGGGTGGACTAATACCAAAATATTGTAGGGGTGGACTAATACCAAAATATTGGAGGGGTGGACTAATTCCAAAACATTGGAGGGGTGGACTAATACCAAAATATTGGAGGGGTGGACTAATACCAAAATATTGGAGGGGTGGACTAATTCCAAAACATTGGAGGGGTGGACTAATGCCAAAATATTGGAGGGGTGGACTAATACCAAAATATTTGAGGGGTGGAGTAATATCAAAATATTTAAGGGGTGGACTAATACCAAAATTTTGGAGGGGTGGACTAATACCAAAATATTGGAGGGGTGGACTAATACCAAAATATTGTAGGGGTGGACTAATACCAAAATATTGGAGGGGTGGACTAATACCAAAATATTGGAGGGGTGGACTAATACCAAAATATTGGAGGGGTGGACTAATACCAAAATATTGGAGGGGTGGACTAATACCAAAATATTGGAGGGGTGGACTAATACCAAAATATTGTAGGGGTGAACTAATACCAAAATATTGGAGGGGTGGACTAATACCAAAATATTGGAGGGGTGGACTAATACCAAAATATTGGAGGGGTGGACTAATACTAAAACATTGGAGGGGTGGACTAATACCAAAATATTGGAGGGGTGGAATAATACCAAAATATTGTTGGGGTGGACTAATACCAAAATATTGGAGGGGTGGACTAATACCAAAATATTGGAGGGGTGGACTAATACCAAAATATTGGAGGGGTGGACTAATACCAAAATATTGGAGGGGTGGACTAATACCAAAATATTGGAGGGGTGGACTAATACCAAAATATTGGAGGGGTGGACTAATACTAAAACATTGGAGGGGTGGACTAATACCAAAATATTGGAGGGGTGGAATAATACCAAAATATTGTAGGGGTGGACTAATACCAAAATATTGGAGGGGTGGACTAATACCAAAATAATAATAAAGGTTATAACGACAATATAATAGATTACACTTTTATTTTTGAACATGATTTTAAACGGTAGTTAAAGTATAGAATGAATATTTCTTTATTATTTCTAGTTATTTCTTAGTGAGTGAATTTAATTATATTTTATATACTCTACATTTATAACGGCTTTTCCTGGTTCAAAACCATACTTGCATCTTGTGGTCCAAGCAAGAGGAGTGTTACCATTATATACTCTACATTTATAACGGCTTTTCCTGGTTCAAAACCATACTTGCATCTTGTGGTCCAAGCAAGAGGAGTGGTACCATTATATACTCTACATTTATAACGGCTTTTCCTGGTTCAAAACCATACTTGCATCTTGTGGTCCAAGCAAGAGGAGTGTTACCATTATATACTCTACATTTATAACGGCTTTTCCTGGTTCAAAACCATACTTGCATCTTGTGGTCCAAGCAAGAGGAGTGTTACCATTATATACTCTACATTTATAACGGCTTTTCCTGGTTCAAAACCATACTTGCATCTTGTGGTCCAAGCAAGAGGAGTGTTACCATTATATACTCTACATTTATAACGGCTTTTCCTGGTTCAAAACCATACTTGCATCTTGTGGTCCAAGCAAGAGGAGTGTTACCATTATATACTCTACATTTATAACGGCTTTTCCTGGTTCAAAACCATACTTGCATCTTGTGGTCCAAGCAAGAGGAGTGTTACCATTATATACTCTACATTTATAACGGCTTTTCCTGGTTCAAAACCATACTTGCATCTTGTGGTCCAAGCAAGAGGAGTGTTACCATTATATACTCTACATTTATAACGGCTTTTCCTGGTTCAAAACCATACTTGCATCTTGTGGTCCAAGCAAGAGGAGTGTTACCATTATATACTTTACATGTATAACGGCTTTTCCTGATTCAAACCATACTTGCATCTTGTGGTCCAAGCAAGAGGAGTGGTACCATTATATACTCTACATTTATAACGGCTTTTCCTGGTTCAAAACCATACTTGCATCTTGTGGTCCAAGCAAGAGGAGTGGTACCATTATATACTCTACATTTATAACGGCTTTTCCTGGTTCAAAACCATACTTGCATCTTGTGGTCCAAGCAAGAGGAGTGTTACCATTATATACTCTACATTTATAACGGCTTTTCCTGATTCAAAACCATTCTTGCATCTTGTGGTCCAAGCAAGAGGAGTGGTACCATTATATACTCTACATTTATAACGGCTTTTCCTGATTCAAAACCATACTTGCATCTTGTGGTCCAAGCAAGAGGAGTGGTACCATTATATACTCTACATTTATAACGGCTTTTCCTGATTCAAAACCATACTTGCATCTTGTGGTCCAAGCATGAGGAGTGGTACCATTATATACTCTTCATTTATAACGGCTTTTCCTGATTCAAAACAATACTTGCATCTTGTGGTCCAAGCAAGAGGAGTGGTACCATTATATACTCTACATTTATAACGGCTTTTCCTGATTCAAAACCATACTTGCATCTTGTGGTCCAAGCAAGAGGAGTGGTACCATTATATACTCTACATTTATAACGGCTTTTCCTGATTCAAAACCATACTTGCATCTTGTGGTCCAAGCAAGAGGAGTGGTACCATTATATACTCTACATTTATAACGGCTTTTCCTGATTCAAAACCATACTTGCATCTTGTGGTCCAAGCAAGAGGAGTGGTACCATTATATACTCTTCATTTATAACGGCTTTTCCTGATTCAAAACCATACTTGCATCTTGTGGTCCAAGCAAGAGGAGTGGTACCATTATATACTCTACATTTATAACGGCTTTTCCTGATTCAAAACCATACTTGCATCTTGTGGTCCAAGCAAGAGGAGTGTTACCATTATATACTCTACATTTATAACGGCTTTTCCTGGTTCAAAACCATACTTGCATCTTGTGGTCCAAGCAAGAGGAGTGTTACCATTATATACTCTACATTTATAACGGCTTTTCCTGATTCAAAACCATACTTGCATCTTGTGGTCCAAGCAAGAGGAGTGGTACCATTATATACTCTACATTTATAACGGCTTTTCCTGATTCAAAACCATACTTGCATCTTGTGGTCCAAGCAAGAGGAGTGGTACCATTATATACTCTACATTTATAACGGCTTTTCCTGATTCAAAACCATACTTGCATCTTGTGGTCCAAGCAAGAGGAGTGGTACCATTATATACTCTACATTTATAA
The DNA here is from genome assembly GCA_036971475.1 of Prosapia bicincta. Classification (NCBI taxonomy): domain Eukaryota; kingdom Metazoa; phylum Arthropoda; class Insecta; order Hemiptera; family Cercopidae; genus Prosapia; species Prosapia bicincta. Next base: position 72,588,796 of record JBAIZL010000004.1, read on the forward strand.
CGGCTTTTCCTGATTCAAAACCATACTTGCATCTTGTGGTCCAAGCAAGAGGAGTGGTACCATTATATACTCTACATTTATAACGGCTTTTCCTGATTCAAAACCATACTTGCATCTTGTGGTCCAAGCAAGAGGAGTGGTACCATTATATACTCTACATTTATAACGGCTTTTCCTGATTCAAAACAATACTTGCATCTTGTGGTCCAAGCAAGAGGAGTGTTACCATTATATACTCTACATTTATAACGGCTTTTCCTGATTCAAAACCATACTTGCATATTGTGGTCCAAGCAAGAGGAGTGTTACCATTATATACTCTACATTTATAACGGCTTTTCCTGATTCAAAACCATACTTGCATCTTGTGGTCCAAGCAAGAGGAGTGGTACCATTATATACTCTACATTTATAACGGCTTTTCCTGATTCAAAACCATACTTGCATCTTGTGGTCCAAGCAAGAGGAGTGTTACCATTATATACTCTACATTTATAACGGCTTTTCCTGGTTCAAAACCATACTTGCATCTTGTGGTCCAAGAAAGAGGAGTGTTACCATTATATACTCTACATTTATAACGGCTTTTCCTGATTCAAAACCATACTTGCATCTTGTGGTCCAAGCAAGAGGAGTGGTACCATTATATACTCTACATTTATAACGGCTTTTCCTGATTCAAAACCATACTTGCATCTTGTGGTCCAAGCAAGAGGAGTGGTACCATTATATACTCTACATTTATAACGGCTTTTCCTGATTCAAAACCATACTTGCATCTTGTGGTCCAAGCAAGAGGAGTGGTACCATTATATACTCTACATTTATAACGGCTTTTCCTGGTTCAAAACCATACTTGCATCTTGTGGTCCAAGCAAGAGGAGTGGTACCATTATATACTCTACATTTATAACGGCTTTTCCTGGTTCAAAACAATACTTGCATCTTGTGGTCCAAGCAAGAGGAGTGGTACCATTATATACTCTACATTTATAACGGCTTTTCCTGATTCAAAACCATACTTGCATCTTGTGGTCCAAGCAAGAGGAGTGTTACCATTATATACTCTACATTTATAACGGCTTTTCCTGATTCAAAACAATACTTGCATCTTGTGGTCCAAGCAAGAGGAGTGGTACCATTATATACTCTACATTTATAACGGCTTTTCCTGATTCAAAACAATACTTGCATCTTGTGGTCCAAGCAAGAGGAGTGGTACCATTATATACTCTACATTTATAACGGCTTTTCCTGGTTCAAAACCATACTTGCATCTTGTGGTCCAAGCAAGAGGAGTGGTACCATTATATACTCTACATTTATAACGGCTTTTCCTGGTTCAAAACCATACTTGCATCTTGTGGTCCAAGCAAGAGGAGTGGTACCATTATATACTCTACATTTATAACGGCTTTTCCTGATTCAAAACCATACTTGCATCTTGTGGTCCAAGCAAGAGGAGTGGTACCATTATATACTCTACATTTATAACGGCTTTTCCTGATTCAAAACCATACTTGCATCTTGTGGTCCAAGCAAGAGGAGTGGTACCATTATATACTCTACATTTATAACGGCTTTTCCTGGTTCAAAACCATACTTGCATCTTGTGGTCCAAGCAAGAGGAGTGGTACCATTATATACTCTACATTTATAACGGCTTTTCCTGGTTCAAAACAATACTTGCATCTTGTGGTCCAAGCAAGAGGAGTGGTACCATTATATACTCTACATTTATAACGGCTTTTCCTGATTCAAAACCATACTTGCATCTTGTGGTCCAAGCAAGAGGAGTGTTACCATTATATACTCTACATTTATAACGGCTTTTCCTGATTCAAAACAATACTTGCATCTTGTGGTCCAAGCAAGAGGAGTGGTACCATTATATACTCTACATTTATAACGGCTTTTCCTGATTCAAAACAATACTTGCATCTTGTGGTCCAAGCAAGAGGAGTGGTACCATTATATACTCTACATTTATAACGGCTTTTCCTGGTTCAAAACCATACTTGCATCTTGTGGTCCAAGCAAGAAGAGTGGTACCATTATATACTCTACATTTATAACGGCTTTTCCTGGTTCAAAACCATACTTGCATCTTGTGGTCCAAGCAAGAGGAGTGTTACCATTATATACTCTACATTTATAACGGCTTTTCCTGATTCAAAACCATACTTGCATCTTGTGGTCCAAGCAAGAGGAGTGGTACCATTATATACTCTACATTTATAACGGCTTTTCCTGATTCAAACCATTCTTGCATCTTGTGGTCCAAGCAAGAGGAGTGGTAACATTATATACTCTACATTTATAACGGCTTTTCCTGGATAAAACCATACTTGCATCTTTTGGTCCAAGCAAGAGGAGTGGTACCATTATATACTCTACATTTATAACGGCTTTTCCTGGATAAAACCATACTTGCATCTTGTGGTCCAAGCAAGAGGAGTGGTACCATTATAACGGTAAAGGTCCGATTTAAATAAGAATCCTCTTCTATGATATAGTTTATTTGTGTTGTTTCCACAGGACTGTGCAAGCTAGCTGGTTATGTTTATCAGTCTCATGATTGTTTAGTATAATATTCTATTTGCTAAGAAACTGGGCTATACTTCTTTTCCTTATTTCAACTTGGAGTTTTGGATTTATTTTTAAAGTAAACAAAAATACTCGTAGTATGATCAAAGGGTGCTATTCTTTCACCATACAATGATATAATTCATAACATATTAAGAAAATATTTAATGGGTTTTTTAACAATGAAATCAACGGTTAATTTTACAATGCAGAATATTTTGACTTCTCCGATTTTATTTTAAAAGAAAATATTTGACTCTACTTCGTTTTGTGTGTCATATATCATTTCTAAATTTCAAAAATGAATAACAAAATTTCATAAAGAATAATATTTCTTAAGAAACAAAAGAGTTATTTTTATGATAAATGTAAAACTTCGTAAGCCAAACTACCATATCTTTGTCGTAATGATTTACTCATACACACCCGTGGCAATGCGGGACACCCAGGTCATGCTCTAGAACGTTAGAAGCATGCTACAGTCGTTTCGCATTAGACCAGATATTTGCTGAACTAGTCCTTTAAATATCGATAACTACATAACGTTGAAATTGGTAACGATATTTCCAAGTCTTCGTTCCACATTTTGTTCAATTTGTCTAGCACTAAAACTGGTCGAACTGGTAGAACATGTCGAATGTTTCGTTTAGGGGTTTTAAGTGTGTCAATGAAATACGATACTTGCTGTTGGAATCTTAACTACCGTTTTTTTTAAAGGCGAGGAATATGATTTTCTTTTAAAGTTTATTTTATCCAATTATTTATCATCTTTGTATCAACTTGAATCCAAATTACAACATAGCATCATATTTATATTATATTGTATAAAAGTACTATTTTGTATCATGTTTGCATCAATTTATATTCAAAATATTAAATAAGTCATGTTTGTATCATATTCTTATCAAAGTAGATCTTTGCATCATGTTTGTACGTGTTAAAGTTTTCATCATGTTTACACCATCTTTTTCTATCAAATTATATTGTCAAAGTAATAACAAATAATAATTTATATACATATTATTAAGTAAATATTAAATAAGGCCGTCACTTTATTGATATTTATAAAGAAAATGATATAATACAGGTTTATGACCGTCAAAGGTTGGCACCTTTACATACGTAATAATAGAATGTTTATTTAATTTTTTTATTTAACTTACATTTTAATCACACACACACACGCACTCACACACACACACACACACACACACACACACACACACACACACACACACTCATACACACACTCTCTCACACACACCACATACGCACGCATTAACACACGCACGCGCGCGCGCGCACACACACACACACACACACACACACACACCACATACGCACGCACCAACACACACACAAACAGTATATAGTAACAATATTTACAATAACTTCTAATAGTATTATACCCTTCGATTTTTATAGATAAATATTTCTCGTATATCTGCCTTATTAGAGACATAGGTTATGTGGTAGCACACTCATTATTATCATAGATATGCATATAGACAAGCGCAGTCGCCCTAGGGCTCAGCACTTCGAAACTTTGACTCTTCCAAAAATCGTTTCTACTTAAGTTCCTTATCGACTACTCACACCTAATACCCCCCCCCCCACTCCACACACAGTACATACTAATAGGTAATGAATTATATATTTAAAAGCTGTTAAAACTTTAAAAAACATTAAAGAAATGACAAACAAAAATGTATGCTTTACTAAGATTCTGAACTAAAGAATTTTGTAATCTAAAACAATTAAAATATTAATTTATACTGAGAAAACATATCTTGTGTTCCATCAAATTAAAATCTTTGGTGATTCAGCTCCAACTACTAAAGTCTTATCTGCAAACCCTACAAATATAGCTACAACTTTTGTTTGTTTTCCCAATCGTATTTAACAATAGACAGCTTGTAGACAAACAGATCCCTAACCATTCGGTTACAAACATATAGTCTACGGTCCTAATGTATGCCAGCTGTTTTACCTTCCGGTGATTTTATCAGGTTATTCCAGAGTTTTACCTTCCGGTGATTTTATCAGGTTATTCCAGAGTTTTACCTTCCGGTGATTTTATCAGGTTATTCCAGAGTTTTACCTTCCGGTGATTTTATCAGGTTATTCCAGAGTTTTACCTTCCGGTGATTTTATCAGGTTATTCCAGAGTTTTACCTTCCGGTGATTTTATCAGGTTATTCCAGAGTTTTACCTTCCGGTGATTTTATCAGGTTATTCCAGAGTTTTACCTTCCGGTGATTTTATCAGGTTATTCCAGAGTTTTACCTTCCGGTGATTTTATCAGGTTATTCCAGAGTTTTACCTTCCGGTGATTTTATCAGGTTATTCCAGAGTTTTACCTTCCGGTGATTTTATCAGGTTATTCCAGAGTTTTACCTTCCGGTGATTTTATCAGGTTATTCCAGAGTTTTACCTTCCGGTGATTTTATCAGGTTATTCCAGAGTTTTACCGAACATATTTTCAGTTATTTCTTTTTATAGTTGATGCTACTCAAAATATATTTTGCTCCTTCAAAGAGTAGAATTGTGCCTACAGAATAGAAATAGAAAATTTGGTTTCACCCCATATTCTCAATGAATTAATGTACATTCTGTTAAGGAGTATGTGTGATTGCGACTACAGAAATAGGTAGCGCAACAATCGTTACGTAACTAGCGTGTGTTGTAAAGACGTTCTTCCCAGAAGAAACAATCTGCTACACTAATTCCGTCCGGTAGTATTACACAATCAGTGTGAAATCATTGAACAAACGGGATTGTTTTATTGATTTTGTCTCTAACTTTGAGAAATATAGTCCATTTATATCTGGTATCTGATCTTTAGTAACACAAACTAATCTAATTATTTGGTTTAAATTAAAATAATTAATTTAATTCCTCACAATCAGAAAAAAGAACTTTTTTCAAACTAAAAAACTAACTATAAGAAAGTAAGATTATCCTTGTGTAATTCATACAACAGATTTTTTTTTAATATTACATTCACTTTTAGTTTAGCTTATTGCACATTATATAGGCCATTCCACAATATACCAGATCTAATGTTTGACAATAATTTTATGGTAATGTAAGGTTTTAATTAATATAAGTTTTCGACGTCACTTAAAAAGGCTTCAAAATAAAATTTAAACACAAATTACATTCATAAGTTAAAATATTTGAAGAGAAACACTTTTGTAGACTTACATAACTATAAATTTATTGGCAATTGGTTGGAAACGTTTGGCACCAAATGAAAGATGCTCTTAACTATCTTCGCTAGTTGTCATTAGTGTTTGCCGCTAGTGATCATTGATAAGCTAAGTGGCACCGACTGCAAAAGTAGGTTTTCAATAAGGTAAGCAAACAGAATCATTTGTAGACTTTCTATGTTTGTTCATTTTCTGCATTATATATATATTTAAATTAGTAATAATTCACTTAATACTTACACTTGATGTAGTTAAACAAGAATCTTACTTAGTATATTTTCGAGTCGACTTTCAATAGCTTAGAATGAGAGCCTTCTAAAAAGCTCGAAAATGCTCTCATTCGAAAAGCTCTTAAAAGTCGACTCGCAAATATACCAAAAATGATTCTTGTTTAAGTACATTAAAATATAAGTTATATATATGTTTTCTTGCATAATAATAAAAAAAACAAATGAGGTTATTCAAATACAAGAATTATTTAATAATATACAGATATACATATATAGGCCTACTTACATTTTCTTGAAACTGTCGAGGAAAATGTTTTCTTTGACTTTATCAGTGTTTTTGTAGATATGTGAATATCTATATCTATGTTGTTAACGGAAAGTGAGATGGATTTATTTTTAATTGATTGTGTGTTCTTTCTACTTTGTTGAAAACGTCGACCTAGTTTGTCTAATATATACAGCTTTAGACTCGACTAGGTTTGTATCTTACTGAGATGTAACGTAACCCGTATGCGCTTGATTGTGATCCCTCTACATTGTAAGAACATTGTCATGTCTACGAGACGCATAAAAACCATAGTTAAACATTATGTGTCCGATGAGAACATGAGTAAGGCTGCTTTGATACTGCACGGTTGCGATCTTATGTAAAAAAAAATCCGGACGGCCGAAACTATCGAGTGTGGCCTAGGTCGCAGTACGGTTGCTGTAAGATTGCCGCGGCGTATCTTGTATTCTGTGGCAGTGACACGACACGGCGATGGTTTTTCAACGCGTTCATGTAATGCGAGAGGTTCGACGCTCTGCATCAGTTTACTAAAAGAATTTCGCTTTTCGGGTTTTCGGGCTGCCAACTAGTTCTAACAGGGAACTCTTGATTTCACTCAATTTTTTTAAGATATAACTAAATTTTAATCCCATGATGTAGGTAATTTAACCTGTTTTTGCACAAAGTGTAAATGGGAAATTTTGATCGTACAGAAATACAGGTAGATAAAAGATTTGACTTAGTGTTTAAATAGTTAGTTTGTCAGTAAAACAATTTTTTCATCTTTTTTATGTTGAAAGGACGTAAGAAGTCACCAACGTTGTTCCCTGATCCTTGAAACTACCACAAGGTTTGACTGTATTATACTTAGCTTTACAGATTTGAGTTTTTATTCAAGAGAAACCTAAATCGATCCACTTAAAATGCATCGTGAATTTCTATATTCGTTTTTTTAATCATCATTTGAAATATTTCTATTAGAAATGTTAAAATACTGCTACAATACTTACACGTGTTGAGGCACTCGTGCGTGGCATCTTAACAACATATACTTTATTTGATACTTAACCTGATTCTGATTTGAAGTCAGTTTATTGGCATATAAATGCCTACTTAATCGAACTTGTTAGGCAGCGTCGAACACTCTAACCTGCTTCTACACTTGTAGTAATCCTACGGCTGCCCGATATATCTCATGTGTTTACCTAATTTATCATCCGGTCCGGATGTAAGATATTACAACTTGTTAGGCAGCGTCGAACACTCTAACCTGCTTCTACACTTCTAGTAATTCTACGGCTGCCCGATATAGCTCATGTGTTTACCTAATTTATCATCCGGTCCGGATGTAAGATATTACAACTTGTTAGGCAGCGTCGAACACTCTAACCTGCTTCTACACTTGTAGTAATCCTACGGCTGCCCGATATATCTCATGTGTTTACCTAATTTATCATCCGGTCCTGATGTAAGATATTACAACTTGTTAGGCAGCGTCGAACACTCTAACCTGCTTCTACACTTCTAGTAATTCTACGGCTGCCCGATATAGCTCATGTGTTTACCTAATTTATCATCCGGTCCGGATGTAAGATATTACAACTTGTTAGGCAGCGTCGAACACTCTAACCTGCTTCTACACTTCTAGTAATCCTACGGCTGCCCGATATATCTCATGTGTTTACCTAATTTATCATCCGGTCCTGATGTAAGATATTACAACTTGTTAGGCAGCGTCGAACACTCTAACCTGCTTCTACACTTCTAGTAATTCTACGGCTGCCCGATATATCTCATGTGTTTACCTAATTTATCATCCGGTCCTGATGTAAGATATTACAACTTGTTAGGCAGCGTCGAACACTCTAACCTGCTTCTACACTTCTAGTAATTCTACGGCTGCCCGATATAGCTCATGTGTTTACCTAATTTATCATCCGGTCCTGATGTAAGATATTACAACTTGTTAGGCAGCGTCGAACACTCTAACCTGCTTCTACACTTCTAGTAATTCTACGGCTGCCCGATATATCTCATGTGTTTACCTAATTTATCATCCGGTCCTGATGTAAGATATTACAACTTGTTAGGCAGCGTCGAACACTCTAACCTGCTTCTACACTTCTAGTAATTCTACGGCTGCCCGATATAGCTCATGTGTTTACCTAATTTATCATCCGGTCCTGATGTAAGATATTACAACTTGTTAGGCAGCGTCGAACACTCTAACCTGCTTCTACACTTCTAGTAATTCTACGGCTGCCCGATATATCTCATGTGTTTACCTAATTTATCATCCGGTCCTGATGTAAGATATTACAACTTGTTAGGCAGCGTCGAACACTCTAACCTGCTTCTACACTTCTAGTAATTCTACGGCTGCCCGATATATCTCATGTGTTTACCTAATTTATCATCCGGTCCTGATGTAAGATATTACAACTTGTTAGGCAGCGTCGAACACTCTAACCTGCTTCTACACTTGTAGTAATTCTACGGCTGCCCGATATAGCTCATGTGTTTACCTAATTTATCATCCGGTCCGGATGTAAGATATTACAACTTGTTAGGCAGCGTCGAACACTCTAACCTGCTTCTACACTTGTAGTAATCCTACGGCTGCCCGATATATCTCATGTGTTTACCTAATTTATCATCCGGTCCTGATGTAAGATATTACAACTTGTTAGGCAGCGTCGAACACTCTAACCTGCTTCTACACTTGTAGTAATCCTACGGCTGCCCGATATATCTCATGTGTTTACCTAATTTATCATCCGGTCCGGATGTAAGATATTACAACTTGTTAGGCAGCGTCGAACACTCTAACCTGCTTCTACACTTGTAGTAATCCTACGGCTGCCCGATATATCTCATGTGTTTACCTAATTTATCATCCGGTCCGGATGTAAGATATTACAACTTGTTAGGCAGCGTCGAACACTCTAACCTGCTTCTACACTTGTAGTAATTCTACGGCTGCCCGATATATCTCATGTGTTTACCTAATTTATCATCCGGTCCGGATGTAAGATATTACAACTTGTTAGGCAGCGTCGAACACTCTAACCTGCTTCTACACTTCTAGTAATTCTACGGCTGCCCGATATAGCTCATGTGTTTACCTAATTTATCATCCGGTCCGGATGTAAGATATTACAACTTGTTAGGCAGCGTCGAACACTCTAACCTGCTTCTACACTTCTAGTAATTCTACGGCTGCCCGATATAGCTCATGTGTTTACCTAATTTATCATCCGGTCCGGATGTAAGATATTACAACTTGTTAGGCAGCGTCGAACACTCTAACCTGCTTCTACACTTCTAGTAATTCTACGGCTGCCCGATATAGCTCATGTGTTTACCTAATTTATCATCCGGTCCGGATGTAAGATATTACAACTTGTTAGGCAGCGTCGAACACTCTAACCTGCTTCTACACTTCTAGTAATTCTACGGCTGCCCGATATAGCTCATGTGTTTACCTAATTTATCATCCGGTCCGGATGTAAGATATTACAACTTGTTAGGCAGCGTCGAACACTCTAACCTGCTTCTACACTTCTAGTAATTCTACGGCTGCCCGATATAGCTCATGTGTTTACCTAATTTATCATCCGGTCCGGATGTAAGATATTACAACTTGTTAGGCAGCGTCGAACACTCTAACCTGCTTCTACACTTCTAGTAATTCTACGGCTGCCCGATATAGCTCATGTGTTTACCTAATTTATCATCCGGTCCGGATGTAAGATATTACAACTTGTTAGGCAGCGTCGAACACTCTAACCTGCTTCTACACTTCTAGTAATTCTACGGCTGCCCGATATAGCTCATGTGTTTACCTAATTTATCATCCGGTCCGGATGTAAGATATTACAACTTGTTAGGCAGCGTCGAACACTCTAACCTGCTTCTACACTTCTAGTAATTCTACGGCTGCCCGATATAGCTCATGTGTTTACCTAATTTATCATCCGGTCCGGATGTAAGATATTACAACTTGTTAGGCAGCGTCGAACACTCTAACCTGCTTCTACACTTCTAGTAATTCTACGGCTGCCCGATATAGCTCATGTGTTTACCTAATTTATCATCCGGTCCGGATGTAAGATATTACAACTTGTTAGGCAGCGTCGAACACTCTAACCTGCTTCTACACTTCTAGTAATTCTACGGCTGCCCGATATATCTCATGTGTTTACCTAATTTATCATCCGGTCCGGATGTAAGATATTACAACTTGTTAGGCAGCGTCGAACACTCTAACCTGCTTCTACACTTCTAGTAATTCTACGGCTGCCCGATATAGCTCATGTGTTTACCTAATTTATCATCCGGTCCGGATGTAAGATATTACAACTTGTTAGGCAGCGTCGAACACTCTAACCTGCTTCTACACTTCTAGTAATTCTACGGCTGCCCGATATAGCTCATGTGTTTACCTAATTTATCATCCGGTCCGGATGTAAGATATTACAACTTGTTAGGCAGCGTCGAACACTCTAACCTGCTTCTACACTTCTAGTAATTCTACGGCTGCCCGATATAGCTCATGTGTTTACCTAATTTATCATCCGGTCCGGATGTAAGATATTACAACTTGTTAGGCAGCGTCGAACACTCTAACCTGCTTCTACACTTCTAGTAATTCTACGGCTGCCCGATATAGCTCATGTGTTTACCTAATTTATCATCCGGTCCGGATGTAAGATATTACAACTTGTTAGGCAGCGTCGAACACTCTAACCTGCTTCTACACTTCTAGTAATTCTACGGCTGCCCGATATAGCTCATGTGTTTACCTAATTTATCATCCGGTCCGGATGTAAGATATTACAACTTGTTAGGCAGCGTCGAACACTCTAACCTGCTTCTACACTTCTAGTAATTCTACGGCTGCCCGATATATCTCATGTGTTTACCTAATTTATCATCCGGTCCGGATGTAAGATATTACAACTTGTTAGGCAGCGTCGAACACTCTAACCTGCTTCTACACTTCTAGTAATTCTACGGCTGCCCGATATAGCTCATGTGTTTACCTAATTTATCATCCGGTCCGGATGTAAGATATTACAACTTGTTAGGCAGCGTCGAACACTCTAACCTGCTTCTACACTTCTAGTAATTCTACGGCTGCCCGATATAGCTCATGTGTTTACCTAATTTATCATCCGGTCCGGATGTAAGATATTACAACTTGTTAGGCAGCGTCGAACACTCTAACCTGCTTCTACACTTCTAGTAATTCTACGGCTGCCCGATATATCTCATGTGTTTACCTAATTTATCATCCGGTCCGGATGTAAGATATTACAACTTGTTAGGCAGCGTCGAACACTCTAACCTGCTTCTACACTTGTAGTAATTCTACGGCTGCCCGATATAGCTCATGTGTTTACCTAATTTATCATCCGGTCCTGATGTAAGATATTACAACTTGTTAGGCAGCGTCGAACACTCTAACCTGCTTCTACACTTGTAGTAATTCTACGGCTGCCCGATATAGCTCATGTGTTTACCTAATTTATCATCCGGTCCGGATGTAAGATATTACAACTTGTTAGGCAGCGTCGAACACTCTAACCTGCTTCTACACTTGTAGTAATTCTACGGCTGCCCGATATAGCTCATGTGTTTACCTAATTTATCATCCGGTCCTGATGTAAGATATTACAACTTGTTAGGCAGCGTCGAACACTCTAACCTGCTTCTACACTTGTAGTAATTCTACGGCTGCCCGATATAGCTCATGTGTTTACCTAATTTATCATCCGGTCCGGATGTAAGATATTACAACTTGTTAGGCAGCGTCGAACACTCTAACCTGCTTCTACACTTCTAGTAATTCTACGGCTGCCCGATATAGCTCATGTGTTTACCTAATTTATCATCCGGTCCGGATGTAAGATATTACAACTTGTTAGGCAGCGTCGAACACTCTAACCTGCTTCTACACTTCTAGTAATTCTACGGCTGCCCGATATAGCTCATGTGTTTACCTAATTTATCATCCGGTCCGGATGTAAGATATTACAACTTGTTAGGCAGCGTCGAACACTCTAACCTGCTTCTACACTTCTAGTAATTCTACGGCTGCCCGATATAGCTCATGTGTTTACCTAATTTATCATCCGGTCCGGATGTAAGATATTACAACTTGTTAGGCAGCGTCGAACACTCTAACCTGCTTCTACACTTCTAGTAATTCTACGGCTGCCCGATATAGCTCATGTGTTTACCTAATTTATCATCCGGTCCGGATGTAAGATATTACAACTTGTTAGGCAGCGTCGAACACTCTAACCTGCTTCTACACTTCTAGTAATTCTACGGCTGCCCGATATAGCTCATGTGTTTAAGTAATTTATCATCCGGTCCGGATGTAAGATATTACAACTTGTTAGGCAGCGTCGAACACTCTAACCTGCTTCTACACTTCTAGTAATTCTACGGCTGCCCGATATAGCTCATGTGTTTACCTAATTTATCATCCGGTCCGGATGTAAGATATTACAACTTGTTAGGCAGCGTCGAACACTCTAACCTGCTTCTACACTTCTAGTAATTCTACGGCTGCCCGATATAGCTCATGTGTTTACCTAATTTATCATCCGGTCCGGATGTAAGATATTACAACTTGTTAGGCAGCGTCGAACACTCTAACCTGCTTCTACACTTCTAGTAATTCTACGGCTGCCCGATATAGCTCATGTGTTTACCTAATTTATCATCCGGTCCGGATGTAAGATATTACAACTTGTTAGGCAGCGTCGAACACTCTAACCTGCTTCTACACTTCTAGTAATTCTACGGCTGCCCGATATAGCTCATGTGTTTACCTAATTTATCATCCGGTCCGGATGTAAGATATTACAACTTGTTAGGCAGCGTCGAACACTCTAACCTGCTTCTACACTTCTAGTAATTCTACGGCTGCCCGATATAGCTCATGTGTTTACCTAATTTATCATCCGGTCCGGATGTAAGATATTACAACTTGTTAGGCAGCGTCGAACACTCTAACCTGCTTCTACACTTCTAGTAATTCTACGGCTGCCCGATATAGCTCATGTGTTTACCTAATTTATCATCCGGTCCGGATGTAAGATATTACAACTTGTTAGGCAGCGTCGAACACTCTAACCTGCTTCTACACTTCTAGTAATTCTACGGCTGCCCGATATAGCTCATGTGTTTACCTAATTTATCATCCGGTCCGGATGTAAGATATTACAACTTGACGGGCGTCCAAGTAATTGTGAACAAAGAGCAAAGAACGGCCAACCGCTGTTTTTTTCGTATTTACTTACGTTTCTTATAAAATAGTCTAAACCATAAAAAAATATGATTAATTTTTTCATTTGGCAAAAAGCACCTACTTACTGATATTTCTCAACAGACGCGCTACGCACTTAGTCAGTGCATTGTACAATGCTGGAGTTACGAAATACAATGTTTCCATACATTTATTATGCTATTATGAATCTTCGGTATTTCGGTACTCTGTGATGTATTAACTATGGACTGGCCAAGTGCGAAACCCGTCTGCTGAGAAATATCAATAAGTATTGCTTTTTCCAAGTGAATTAATAAAGAAATATTGTTGAGAAACCTCAAGATGTACAACCCAACAGCTGCACATTTTATTTTTACTATACTAAATGTCTCAAGATGTACAACCCAACAGCTGCACATTTTATTTTTACTATCCTAAATGTCTCAAGATGTACAACCCAACAGCTGCACATTTTATTTTTACTATCCTAAATGTCTCAAGATGTACAACCCAACAGCTGCACATTTTATTTTTACTATCCTAAATGTCTCAAGATGTACAACCCAACAGCTGCACATTTTATTTTTACTATCCTAAATGTCTCAAGATGTACAACCCAACAGCTGCACATTTTATTTTTACTATCCTAAATGTCTCAAGAGTACAACCCAACAGCTGCACATTTTATTTTTACTATCCTAAATGTCTCAAGATGTACAACCCAACAGCTGCACATTTTATTTTTACTATCCTAAATGTCTTAAGATGTACAACCCAACAGTTGCACATTTTATTTTTACTATCCTAAATGTCTCAAGATGTACAACCCAACAGCTGCACATTTTATTTTTACTATCCTAAATGTCTCAAAATGTACAACCCAACAGCTGCACATTTTATTTTTACTATCCTAAATGTCTTAAGATGTACAACCCAACAGCTGCACATTTTATTTTTACTATCCTAAATGTCTCAAGATGTACAACCCAACAGCTGCACATTTTATTTTTACTATCCTAAATGTCTCAAGATGTACAACCCAACAGCTGCACATTTTATTTTTACTATCCTAAATGTCTTAAGATGTACAACCCAACAGCTGCACATTTTATTTTTACTATCCTAAATGTCTCAAGATGTACAACCCAACAGCTGCACATTTTATTTTTACTATCCTAAATGTCTTAAGATATACAACCCAACAGCTGCACATTTTATTTTTACTATCCTAAATGTCTCAAGATGTACAACCCAACAGCTGCACATTTTATTTTTACTATCCTAAATGTCTCAAGATGTACAACCCAACAGCTGCACATTTTATTTTTACTATCCTAAATGTCTCAAGATGTACAACCCAACAGCTGCACATTTTATCTTTACTATCCTAAATGTCTTAAGATGTACAACCCAACAGCTGCACATTTTATTTTTACTATCCTAAATGTCTCAAGATGTACAACCCAACAGCTGCACATTTTATTTTTACTATCCTAAATGTCTCAAGATGTACAACCCAACAGCTGCACATTTTATTTTTACTATCCTAAATGTCTCAAGATGTACAACCCAACAGCTGCACATTTTATTTTTACTATCCTAAATGTCTCAAGATGTACAACCCAACAGCTGCACATTTTATTTTTACTATCCTAAATGTCTCAAGATGTACAACCCAACAGCTGCACATTTTATTTTTACTATCCTAAATGTCTCAAGATGTACAACCCAACAGCTGCACATTTTATTTTTACTATCCTAAATGTCTCAAGATGTACAACCCAACAGCTGCACATTTTATTTTTACTATCCTAAATGTCTCAAGAGTACAACCCAACAGCTGCACATTTTATTTTTACTATCCTAAATGTCTCAAGATGTACAACCCAACAGCTGCACATTTTATTTTTACTATCCTAAATGTCTTAAGATGTACAACCCAACAGCTGCACATTTTATTTTTACTATCCTAAATGTCTCAAAATGTACAACCCAACAGCTGCACATTTTATTTTTACTATCCTAAATGTCTTAAGATGTACAACCCAACAGCTGCACATTTTATTTTTACTATCCTAAATGTCTCAAGATGTACAACCCAACAGCTGCACATTTTATTTTTACTATCCTAAATGTCTCAAGATGTACAACCCAACAGCTGCACATTTTATTTTTACTATCCTAAATGTCTTAAGATGTACAACCCAACAGCTGCACATTTTATTTTTACTATCCTAAATGTCTCAAGATGTACAACCCAACAGCTGCACATTTTATTTTTACTATCCTAAATGTCTTAAGATATACAACCCAACAGCTGCACATTTTATTTTTACTATCCTAAATGTCTCAAGATGTACAACCCAACAGCTGCACATTTTATTTTTACTATCCTAAATGTCTCAAGATGTACAACCCAACAGCTGCACATTTTATTTTTACTATCCTAAATGTCTCAAGATGTACAACCCAACAGCTGCACATTTTATCTTTACTATCCTAAATGTCTTAAGATGTACAACCCAACAGCTGCACATTTTATTTTTACTATCCTAAATGTCTCAAGATGTACAACCCAACAGCTGCACATTTTATTTTTACTATCCTAAATGTCTCAAGATGTACAACCCAACAGCTGCACATTTTATTTTTACTATCCTAAATGTCTCAAGATGTACAACCCAACAGCTGCACATTTTATTTTTACTATCCTAAATGTCTCAAGATGTACAACCCAACAGCTGCACATTTTATTTTTACTATCCTAAATGTCTCAAGATGTACAACCCAACAGCTGCACATTTTATTTTTACTATCCTAAATGTCTCAAGATGTACAACCCAACAGCTGCACATTTTATTTTTACTATCCTAAATGTCTCAAGATGTACAACCCAACAGCTGCACATTTTATTTTTACTATCCTAAATGTGGAAATGGTTCATAATTATAAGATAATGATGAAAAAATTAGAATAAACCTTCGAACACACACGAAACTATAAAACAATATTTTTGTTTTGTTTAGTAAAGTACTATGTTATTCAATATTAATATTTGCTTTATTACAATATAGCTACAAAACATTCGGTATGGATAGATTGGGTATAATTAAGCAAATTAAGTTTCTCAAGGAAAGCTAACTAACCACGTACATCTAACATTATGTATGTGCAAGACCGAGGAAAATGGAGGCCACTCATTTACTTTTGCATTCGGATAGTTTACGTTGAAATGATTTTGACCAACCAAAACTAACCGTATAGTTTAAGGCTACTTGTAATAAGGCTGTATTGTAATGCAAATACTTTGTTCTCATTTCATGAAGAAGCCTTGAGTTTACAAAGTTTTGTATGCGTGTTGTAGTGTTGTCGTTCCAACCCCTATTTCTGGCTTACAACATTTATAATAACTTGTTTATTGTTTAAAATGTGTTTCCAAGTAGCATGTGTAAGTATTAAAAACATCCGGGAGGTCCCAACTTTGTTTACAATTACCAAGTCTACAAGTATTTCAGCGTAACCGCCTGCGAGTACATATGAGAAAATCTATTGGAAATAAGGAGCTCCTGACGTTTTAAGATAGGCGGAAGATGACCAATCATCGCTTTACTAAGAAAGACATAATAATATGATTTAACAATTGGAAATCGGAGGTTAAAGTTTAAAGCGAGACTCATCGTTGCTCACCGTGTCACAAGACCTTGCCTTTGTTTGACCCAACTATATGATGATGTACCAAATTGTTTATTTAGAGTTAAAAAACTGTTGTCTTTTTAAACATATCTTTTCCAAATGAAAATATTTTACTATTTTTTAATAATTATTTTGATTTATAGATTAAATATTACAAGTATTGATGGGTAAAAGAATAAAATTAGGTTTACAAGAAAAACAGTAATAAGCCCAGAATTGCTTTCAAGTTTATTCATGATTACTTTCTTTAAATACACACGATTGTTTTTTAATTTTCTAGTTTACTTCTATAATAAAACTCATTAACGGATTTTGTACTCGTGTGTATATTATGTCCTATTTCTTAAATTGTTAAATCGAATGTAGCCTGGTAATCAATAAGTGTGAATAAATCGTTGAATCTCTTGAAATAATTACTTTAAACGTACTTTGAAAAATTCTTAAGACTTTGCTCTATAACTCATAATAAATTTTTGAGTTATCTCTTTTTTTGAGTTATCTCTTTTTTTGAGTTATCTATTTTGATAAAAAGAAACACTAAATTAATTTAAGTTGAAGCATCTTTTCATAGAGGAGAGATGGCTGTTTCTTAAAGCAAAAAGCGTATACATGATTTATTACGTACTTGTAGCGAAACATCCCTTATAATCTTTTGATCAAAAACATTCTTATTATTAACCCCTAGTTTTTAAGGCTATCTATCAGATAGATTCTATCAACCAGTATATATAAGGGTGAGTGGGTGTGTCAAGAGAAGACCATAATGTAGTCCCTTCAAGTCGCGTGGTGAGTTATAGGATTAAACTAAAGTTATGAAACCTTCAATTCTAGAGTATGGGAGATATAAAGGTTGACAAGTAAGTTGCCGCATTTAGAAGTGTATGTTTGTTCCATCTTATGTAGGAATTGGGATGGGGGAGAAGGTGAATTAATGACAGCATTAAAGAAGTGGCACGGAACTGATATTGTGTGGGAGATATCCCATGCAGTAAACCTGTTCTCTACCGGAGTATAAAAAGCTACCAACCATTACATGGTCGTTATTAATCTATCTGGGCAAACATATAAAGGCTAATAAAGAAAAAATAAAATCGTACAACGTTTATATCACTTAATGAAATTATTTTCTATATTCCTATAATTTGAGAGTATTTAAATACAGTAAACTCCCGATTATCCGTGGAATAGGGTTGCCCGGCAACGCCGGATAACGAATTCCCCGGATAATCTGCTATGAACAAAGAATACGCAAAACGATCGATAATCGATTATTATACCATAAGTTACACAAATAATGACCCCGGTTAATTCAATTCACAAATAATCTTCAGAGGGCAAAATAAATACAGAAAATAATTTAAAATGTCGATGTATTTGACGGATTATAACATGTACATTTATATGTCTAACTATTTACAATACGTGCATAAGTATATGTCAAAAGTAAGTATGTATGTACATATGTAATTTCCTTTACACATAATACTTTCACTTTTTAACAAAAAATCTGTCACTTTCGTCTGTTTTTTGTGATTTAGCTTTAATGTGCGATCTAAGTTTCTTGAAAACCATTTTGTCGCACAGTGTCTACTTGTGTCCCGTGTGTCACAAAGTTATAAAAATCGATAATGTATATGACAGACATGGATAATGCATATGTCACGTCCTAGACTATTTATAGCCGAGATTAGTTGACATTTGTTTACAATCTTATGATACACTTTAGGTTTTCGGGCGTCCAAGCATTTTGTCATTGTCTCTTATATACAGTAGTCTGCTCGCTCCTTTTATTTCGCTGGCCCGCGTCGGGATGCTTCCCTTTTAATGTAAAAATTAGTACGTACATATTCACACATCTATTCCCTTCATCTTAACATCTATTTAGCCTTTTATGTATTTACGTCGTAATTCACCGCTTGGAAATTTAAACACATGAATCTGTTTGGAATAAAAATTGGATATTTGTAAAACAATGGCAGACCTCAGATAATCCGCAAACCGGTTAATCCGCCCACGGATAATCGGGAGTTTACTGTATAATCATTAAAAAAGACTTCTACATTTCAAATACAAATCAAGATTATCGATGGGTCATGAATGTTAGAGATATATTTAAAGAGTTTTGTTTCGATTAATACGCACGGTTTACGCATGGTTTCAAATGAAAATGGATTATTTATGGTTGTTTATTTAAACAATGGAGATTTCATAGTTAAAATCAAAAGAAAAATGAAGAAATTTATATTTGTTATAGAATTTGTTTCGGAAATATCTTCTTTGTTTCAGGTAAATACAGTATATATAATATAAAAGATCCAATTTTCTGGTTGACTGATTGATTGATCAACGCACTGGCTAAACTAATAAAGCTAGAAACCTAATATTTTATGCACACGTTTGCATCATAACGCAAAAGCCTAATAACAGAGGTTTTTACAGAGGCTTAGATTTTGGCGGGTAATAAAGACAAAAAAGCCGAAATAGAGCATTGCATCTAGATGTTATAGGATGTAAATGACTAGAGGCCAGAAACGCGAAACATACTAAGTACAGAATGCAAGCGGATTAGACAATTTTCAAATTGTAATTAACGCAGATATGAGACTTGGCAATCAGACACTAACCGTCGGTAATTGTAGGGCAACCGTTTCTGGCGGTATCTTTATTTGTTGCAAGAAACTTTGCAAAATACTGACACAATGAGTGAACTGCCAAAAATATCTGAACAACATATGTCTTTTTTATTTAAAAGTCAACGAGCGAAGCCGTGACAGAAGAAACGTATTTTTGAAAAAATAACCCGATCTATGAGTACAATATTTGTAAAAAAGTAGAAAGAATGTATAAGCATAAAGCGTACTATATAAATTTCAAAAATTGTCAAGTTACATCCATGTAAAAAAATTAAACCTGAATGTCATGAAAAAAACAACATGAACAACTTTTGTGTACTGAACCAGAGATTTAATTTTCTGCCTCATAGTTCACAGGTGAATAGTGTATCAATAAAAACCTGAATCAGAACAATAGCTGGGAAGGATTTTATAAACTTGGGAAAACAACCCACGTCCAGGCCTCTCCAATACTGTATGTCATCATACCCAACTGACTTTTCCTGGATATACGCTCATCGCTTAATGTATAGTACTCTACGTGCATTCACAATGCAACTGAGAATGCAAACGATCTTAAAATAAGAGATGATATCACGATTAAATCATCATAGAAGCAACATGAAAAAAACCAGCGCCTAAGGAAGAAACTGAAACTTTATCATTCTTTATTTCTTTACATTTCTTGTAATATTTTAACGTTATTTTTTTACTCGTCTTCTTATTGCTTAAAATGTTTATTAAAATTTTACTTTAAGATTACATAGTCCATTGAAAAAATTTTAAAACTGCTCAATAAAGCTACCAACAATAAAAAGCTACAACAATAACAATAAAGCTACCAACAATAAAAAGCTACAACAATAACAATGTTGTATTTGTTACGAATTTAGTATTATTTTAAATACATAATTAATTTGTTTTTGTTGACAACTATCCCCATTCACAAACCAAGTTCAATCCAGAATAGAAAGCCTGTTTTTGTTGACAACTATCTCCATTCACAAACCAAGTTCAATCCAGAATAGAAAGCCTGTTTTTGTTGACAACTATCCCCATTCACAAACCAAGTTCAATCCAGAATAGAAAGCCTGTTTTTGTTGACAACTATCTCCATTCACAAACCAAGTTCAATCCAGAATAGAAAGCCTGTTTTTGTAGAAATTTGTTAATAAACCATAATAAACCTTACTTGTTACTAAATATCAAGTAACAAGTTTTTAGTTAACCAGAATTTTCGTACTTAATAATAAACAAGGATAATACATGGGGCAGGATTATACAAATATAATTTAGCACCTTTATTTTTTTCATTGCAATGTTGGTAATCGTGGCTTAAAATACGTGTAATTTAATGTAATTATAGTAGTTACCACATAAAAGTAATGAGTAGGTGAATCTTGCAATATTATCTTTGCTGATAGATAAAAGGAAAACTGACCCCAACACGCAAGGCTATCTTGACTCTCTAATGCCCTTTTGACCTTTAACTGGGAACAAGGTATCCATAACACTAATGTAACCTCACGATGGGTTTTAACGCTACGGTAGTGTATGTGAATTTAAATTATAATATTAGGGGCAAAACCTTTTTAAATTTCTTTTCGCAAATTCGCAGAAAAAAACGTTTATACAATTAATTACTTACTTCTTGCTGCGGACGTCCAGGGTCATGTGACTCCGATGGCCCGATCTCCATAATAAGTTGCTGCAGCCAATATCCAAAACTGTTTATTGGTTAATATTGTTTTGATGTTTCTCTGGCTTCCCAGTCCAGACAGCAGAGCTGTTCTTGATGGAATCGGTGAGGAGCATCGCAGGAGGATATGCTCCAAGGTCTCTTCTTCTGTTTTACAGTTGGGGCACAGAGGAGATTCACTTAAATTAAATTTGCAAAGGTAGGTCTCAGTCACAATATGTCCGATCTTTGCTCGTGCTGCAAAGGCGACCGTGGATCTGGGAACTCCTTGATACATCTCTAGGGCATTTGGTTCTTTTTGTATGGCACAGAGGGTTTTATCTTTGATTTCTTCTCTACAACGGTGGATCCATTTCCCTCTGACTGATGCTTTCCCAACACTCAGGCATTTGTTTATACAATTAATTGATTGCTGAAATAACGTATAAGACTGGATATTTTTAAAACATAGATGTAAATAAAGTAGATTTTAAAAATTAGAAAAGGTTGAAGTAGGTGTTTGAAAACACACACAAACACACACACACACACACACATACAAAAGCTTAGAGTTTGGTTAAAAATTTATTCTTGTTTATGAACTGTTTATAGTAATAATTACAATACAATAAACAACAGAAAAAGTTCACATTCCATATTGATTACAAGCAATACGTTTTGCCAGCAAATTCGCTAATAGGTAGGGAAACCCGACTAAACACTACTGCAAGTATACCTCACAAGTTAACTTGAATCCTAACATTTTAAATAAATTGAAATGACTCTCTGTTGGGTCGGCTTTTGTTAATGGATGTATAGGTTGGGTTTTTTATATGTGTTGTTTAAATAACCCATATCTGTCGTTGAAAAAACGATGTGAAATTATCATATACAAATCCAAAAGCAATGTTATACAAATCATCATATAAAATGGAGCAAGCATAAAACGTAATGAGTTAAATTTTGTTTAGAGTTTACCGTGCAACAATATATTTCATTTAATCAATTCACTATAATTACTGTTGCAACCTTTGTTAGTTAATTTTGCCACCGCAGGAGAGAGGAGAGAGCTAGTAGTAAATAGTGAGAGGGATTTAGAGTCCCTTGCGGTAAACCAGCTGAATAACACACGACTAAAATACAGAAATATATACACTACTATATTCAATAAACTATACGCGAATACCTCTAGACTTATACTAGAGAGCGGGCTTTCTGGTTCAGCGGTTAACTTTATGTAAACGAACGCGGCGAAGTGAGCAACCCTTGATAATTATGCCCTTTCGTCAGTCCTCCAGCCATCCTTCTTGGTTTGGTCCGTACACAATCCCTTCTGTCTGCATTAAGTACCGTGAGTCGCAGTTCTATCCAACTGAGATATAACCCTTATCGCTATTTCAGAGCAGGAAGTTGTATGTCCTTAATCCTGTCTGTATTACCAACCTCTCCCATCTTACGTAAGGGTAGTCACACTTGCGCCTACGCCCTTCACATTATAAAGTAGGCTACCTGTGTGTAGCAAACAGACTAAAATCAATAATTACTGCCAGTAAGTTGTTCAAACTGCAGTGATTTTGTTTTAATTAGGTTAAATATTGAGTTTTCCGATTAATTAAACTTTATTTCATCAACAGAAATATATTTTCAAAAAATATAACCAATATTTACCAATTAGTTTTGCTCAAAATTAAACTCAAAATCTATTCATACCTTAGCTGCAAAGTGCGCAAAAAGAGGAAATTTGAAACTAAATTTGTTTGATCTGTTTTCAAATTAAACCAGAAGGAAATAAGCTCAGTACTTTTCTACATATATAAAATAAACCTTCCAACTAAAAAACACGTCATATAAAACAAATTTTTTAAAAGTCAATTCCTGCTCAAGTCAATAAAACATTTTTTTACTTCAGTTTCTTTTTATTTTATAATTACAACTAATATATAGTTGTTTATATATATATATATATACATATATAACAATACTAAGTGGAAAATTGAAATCGAATTTTCTTGCAATTTTCCTTTCTATGTATGGTGTTGGACTATTATTTTTGTTTGTTACTATTTATACGCTTTCTTTTTTTTTTTATCGCATTCGTTGTTTTGTAGTTTCTTTTCTTTTTTTTCCTATTGTCCGTTTGTGGTGCATGATGCCGTTAATCCAGTTTGTTAGTTTATGTTATTATTTTCATTAATTTTTAATCATTGCGCATTATTTATGATATTATGAGGTAGCCATGGCAACAACTTAAGGTTGTACAATGGAGGTTTCGACGACAACCAGGTGGGGGTATAAGAAAAATTCATATACTTCTTTGAGAAATACACTTCTAGCTATGGAAAGTTGGCTCAGTGCCAAAAGCGCTAGACTTTGAACATGAAGATAATAAGTTCGAATCCGACTTAAATCCCTAAATTTTTATAATTGAATTATTGAATAAATATTTGAAAAAACTGTGTTAACATAATTGTCAACCACTACATGTTAAAAAAATTATTTGAACGTGATTGAATGAATAAAAAGGTGTTTTATTAACGATTGAAAATTTGTACAAGATATATATATATATATAAGGAGAGTGGTATCTATTGGCCTCTATAGTTCCTTAACTAAACAAGTAAAATCAGTAAACCCTATCTGTAGTCGTTTAAAACTGCCGTACAGTATAACCCAAGGCTACAGCTTAACCTTGAAAATACAGGTAGAGGAAAGGAAAGGAAAGTTTGTAAAACATATAGGTTATGGGGGTTCCAGGAGGACTTTGAGCCGTGTCGCTAAGATCCCGATGTGTGCGTATTTGAGGTTACAGTTTTAAAGGAATAACGGATAGCTTTATTAGATATGAATCAAGGATGTTTTTATATGGATCTCAGCTACCTCGAGCGGAAGGTCTCCTGGACCACTGGGCACCAGGGCCGTACGGGGGTAAACTTTATGTACGTTATATAATAACGTCAATCGTCTGAAGGTTAAAGCTTTTATGTACGCTTTTTAACCACGCCCTTATTGAACGGCTTTAGCCACCCCTTTCAGTAGTTCCATCTAGGTATTCTTAGCTGTGCATATTTTGAATCTTACTATTTTTTCATTTATAATTGTTAATTTCTATACATTATGAAAGACAGATTCAGAAAATATTCATTAACTATTTTAATTATAAATGGGGTTTATAGTGTTGGACTATATCTATATTTTTAAATTTTAAGTATATAAAATTGTTTTTTTTTTACATTAAGTAAAATACCCGGGAGGGTGCTTTCTATTTAACGACATGTAAACCATGATGAGTATAAGTATGTATTTGTTGAGAAGATGAGTAGCGCTGAATTGCATTGTATTAACCAAGTGAGCGACAATGAATTAATTTGTTTGTCAACTCGTCTTAGTTTAAGCGTTGTACATTCAAGTTAGTGGTAACTCAAGAGATAAATATCAACTTTAAAGTATATAAAAGCAAATGCCGATGAAAGTAGCTGCAGAGTGCTGACAAACAGATAGGTGGAATATAGTTAAACAAGATAGAGATTAGAGAAGGACGAGAAGAAAACCACTGTACTGTACTTCAATATGTTTATGGAACTTAGTGTGAGAAAGTACACCCACAAACTAACTTCTTTACTGCTCTATAAAGATAAGCCAGAAAGGAACAAATACAATTTTCTCGGAATCGTGTAACATTACTGATTTAGAAAGTACAAAGCACATTACATTTCTGAAAGTACAAACTTTGTTGAAAATGAGATTTTGTGTCAAAAGTGATAAATATTCTATTGGACCTATTTGTATAAGAGAATTGTACGGGCTTGTCACTTTGAAAACTTCTGTTGAAAGGAGATTTGAAAATTACTTTTAAATTTTAGCAGGGAAAACAAAATTTAGTGACATTTGAATTCTATATATTCTCGTAATTCAAGATATGGATTTGTTTGCAAAAAGTTAAAAATTGTTTTATGTGTCAGAATGCGTTTTTAAATGATATTTCGACGTTTATTTTATTGTTTGTATAAAAGAGGAAAAGGGGAAATAAAATTGGCATAAGTATAAACACCTGTAGCAGAAGTATGGCTGATGAAGGAAATACCCAAAAGATAGCTAGAGGCAACAGAAAATGTGCGGCAGATAAATCAAGATTAGATGGAGTAAATATCCGAAGAATAAGAGAAACTTTAGAAGTAAAACATTCAACAGTAGACGGGATTGGTGCTCAACCACTTGGATGGTATGAACATGTTCAGAGAATGCCTGTAGATAGGGTTTCTGCAATCCTAATCTAGCTCCCAAGGTGAGGAATACCTAGCCTTAGTTAGAGTGAAGTTATAAGTCAAGAAATGAAAGAGAATTAGATGAACAGAGAGGAAGGGCTACCGAGTATCGTATGAAGTAGGCAAACTTTCTAAACTGTACAAATAATAATAAAAACAGAGAAATTGTGTAACAAATTTATGGTTTCTCATGTAATATGAATATTCTATTTCTTTTTATGAAGATAGTATCAAATTAAATTTCCCGGTGGAGTATTTTATATTCCATTACCAACCTATGACCTCCAATTGTAGTTAATCATAGTTTGTTTCAGGAGAGAATCAAACGAATTTGCTTGAAATGTACAGATTGAACGGTTGAAGCGATCTTTGTCAGTGTTATATAATTGGACATTTGTTTGAACGCGCGAGTTACAAGTTACGAATTATTCGTGACCTAAAATATATTGCTCTAGTCCCTCAGTCATCAACAAGATACCACTTATATTAATTAAAACAACCTCTCACCACAAATTCAACAAATTTTATTTTAACCTTATGTACATTTCGACTACAAAGTAATCATCTTCAGAGGTATTTTTACAAATAACTAACTTACAGCTAAACCTATGCGTATTTATAAGCAACGGGTACTCCTTGGCTACGCCCCCTACACTATCCGACCAATCATGTTACGAGTAACAACTAGGTCTGGTCTAACAGAAGGAGTTACCGTTACATTATTTTTGAATTTTACAGTAATTATTAAATTTACACATTTAACAATTAAAACTATAACTATCTCTTAACTAATAGATACAATTGGGAATTCGGGATAGGCCCTTTGTCAGAATTTAATAATTTATTAGTTTCACATTTATTAATAAACATACTTTCGAAGCTATTTAACATATTTTTTGATTTAACATTTTAAATTAATTTAAGGTTATTTATATCTAAGTTATGATTAGTTTCTAAGATATGTTCAGCTACACTTGATTTCTCTGGCCTTTGAAATTTTATATGACTAATGTGTTCTTTGAATCTAGTGGAAATTTTTCGTTTAGTTTGACCAATATAAATCTTTTCACATGAATTACTAGTTACTTTATAAATCCCTGACTTATCCAATGTTTCTGTTTTATCTTTTGGGTTACCTAAGAGATTTTTAAGGCTATTTTGGCTCTTATATGCTACTTTAAAATTTACTTCTTTAAAAATTTTGTCTAGGCTACTTAAGATACCATTTGCTTCTCATTGAGGTGTTTACGTGTTAGGTATTTGTCTTGGTAAACTAAGTTAGCTCGCTGACTTATCTTATCGAGTGTTTCTTTATTAAATCTTTAAAAATCTATAATAAATAAATATTCAGCTAAAACATGTTTTAATTGGATTTTATGAGAGCTGATGAACCAAAAACGTTTTCCTCCTAGAATGATTTAAAATTAAATACGAATTAGATAATTTTTATTCAAGAATATTAAATATTTAACTTCGTCAATAATTTAAAATTTCAAAATAGCATTTTAAAATTTCAATAATAATGTAATAAATTTTTAAAATAATTTTAAATACAGTACTTTCATAGAGAGTTGTTATTCGAATATAATAAATAAAAAAATTTAAAAAAGAATGTATCAAAAATAATAAACAAAGACAATATTTCAACAGCGTAAATACTTGAACTGTTTAATGTGAAATATATTAAATCTACCGATTCCTAAATGAAAATTAATTTATATGGAGATATTGCTGCAGTCCAGCTTAACATTACGTAAATTTTGTCCTATATTAACAGCAGAAAATGATTAATACAGCCAATGGATTAACTGATTTTTATCGGATTATTCATGTTGTTTGACTTTTTTCCATTTAAGATCTTTACTTTGTGCTAATTACAGAAATGAAGAATATTTGATTGTCCTGCCATTGATAACAGAATTTATCGATAAAAATTGTAATGTCTCGCAATATATCACAACATTGTATTCTTTAATAGTTCAATTCAAAGATTAGTAATTCAGTTACACACCATATAAATATTACCAAATATTTGCTTAAGGACAAAGTAACAGCAAGGCTCTCCAAGATATGCGCTATTTGTTCAGTTTCTAATAGTTTATTTATTTGAAATACATGCGAACATACTACTATTTAGATTTAATCTTCAACATAGTGTATATTAAAATTACAGAGGTATTTTACAGCTAAGTTGAAGGCTCGTCATCGCTTTCGTCCAGACTTGTACTTTCCATGACAATTGTACTTTTCAGTATTGCAATATTTCTCATTCCTTTCATAGAGTTGTGAACTAGGGCAACGGAGTAGTGATCGAATTCCAAATACTTTTCTAATTTTAAATGAATTATAGTGCTAAATTGTCTTGCTGTGTTTCTTTTAAGAACTCAATTGCTTTCCTCTTGCATCTAGACATGCTCATCCAAACTTATATATTTAACGTTTTAAGATCGAAATATTTTAAATGGTTGTGAGTTATTTTTGCTGCCTCCGAGTTTGATGAATATTTGGAGTAGCAGTATAATTTTTAAGGAATAATAAAACATATTTTCAACATAGAGCCTTTTCTTAATCTTCTATAGTTGATAATAACCCTAAATCCCCAAAGTACTCTCCACGTAAATAAGAAGTGTGTATTAAATATTAGTTGTCGATTCAATATTACACATTCTGATTTGCTCCTATATATTTCAATACTTAAATAAACGACATTTTAAAAACCGAGTAGGGAGAAATGATGTACGTTCCATTGAGGCTTAAGGAACGGGTTCAGGCAGAATATGAGCTTCTCGTTATATTATATCGTAATATAATATATCTTCTCGTTTTAATTAAACTGTTTAGCTGACTCTATTAGACTTCCTTCTTCTTCTTCCATGGCGCTACAGTCCAGTGCGGATCTTGATCTCTTCAACGAGCCTTCGCCATGTAGCTCGATCCCGTGCTGCCGCTTTCCCACATTCAGTAGTGTTGTGGCATCCTGAGCGACGCCATCCATCTAAGTCTAGGATGTCCTTTTGCTCTCATTTTATATATTTCCATCTAACAGGCTTCTGGATAGATCGCCATCCGGGCCACATACTCGCCTAGCGCAGTCTTCCAGTTCCTCACATTCAGTAGTGTTGTGGTATCCTGAGCGACGCCATCCATTTAAGTCTAGGATGTCCTTTTGCTCTCATTTTATATATATTTCCATCTAACAGGCTTATGGATATATCGCCATCCGGGTCACATACTCGCCTAGCGCAGTCTTCCAGTTCCTGACATTCAATAGTGTTGTGATATCCTGAGCGACGCCATCCATCTAAGTCTAGGATGTCCTTTTGCTCTCATTTTATATATATTTCCATCTAACAGGCTTATGGATATATCGCCATCCGGGCCACTTACTCGCCTAGCGCAGTCTTCCAGTTCCTGACATTCAATAGTGTTGTGATATCCTGAGCGACGCCATCCATCTAAGTCTAGGATGTCCTTTTGCTCTCATTTTATATATATTTCCATCTAACAGGCTTATGGATATATCGCCATCCGGGCCACATACTCGTCTAGCGCAGTCTTCCAGTTTTTATTACTTTACCTATATTGGGTCTCCAAATAACTATTAAAGCTCACAATTGCTTCTCCTCCTCCGCTGCCCACCAACATTCACAGGGCCACGAATCCTCCTGAGGATCTTACACTCGAAGATAACCACGCGTTTCCCTCATTCTAAGCTTCAGATGTATACATTGGATCAACGTCTTATACTCCAATATTCTTGTTTCCTAACTAAATCCGGCTTGTTAGGTATTTGCGTAATCCAAAGTAGGCTTTATTGGCATTGGGGTATCTTTTTATTCTCTTCAATGTGGACTTTATAATTGGAGCTGTCACTGTATCCCAGATAAGTGTATTGATTCACTACTGCAAATTTGAAGGGCTCCAGCTCAACAAATCCACCTACCTGTTATTAAATTTTATACCACGAAACTTATTTTAATTAAATAAAAAGCCTAAAATGTTAGCCTTTTGCGCAATATTTGAAACTAACCGCTTCCAGAAAGTGTTTTACAACCTAAATACGTATGTCTCAGATACAATCCTTTCTTGCCTAGGCTTATGGCTTTCTGAACAAAGAGCTTCGAGTTTCGGGTTGAATGCAATCTACCGTCGCCAAAGACGTTGATAAAGATGCCGCCACCTTTCACGTGTCAGGTTAATGGGCCCAACCTTTCATCTTCGAATCGATAGCTTCAGTAACAGTCACCTTTGACACACGCTACGTTGTTAAGCCGATTTCCGATTGTTGGGGCAAATGAGATTATCACGTCCAGTCCAAACAAACTGAAGCCCTGCTGGGACACTAACGATTGCTATCCCCGTATAAGTGATTTACTTCCGAGTAGGATTTCATTTGTAGAGCCTGAACATACAGTGAAGAAGCTGTCGGCGTTATCGTAAGGGAATGCGCTAATTGCAATCGTAAAAACCAATTAGGCCTTTTATTTGAATTTGTTTCAATGACGTAATATAGCAATGAATTGTGCGCATTTAATTGTCATTCTGAATAAATAGTGAATGAACTATTTCATATCCGTGTAATATGACCTCATTTTAAACATTTGGAAACTGCTGTTATAGTTGTAAAAACGGCTTCTTAATTTTATTCCACAAATAGAACTTACTTCAGTTAATCTGATTTTAAAAGTTGGATGCTAGTTTCGAATGTCTAGACATTCCAAAAAGATTAGTTTATGATTATCTTAATTGACAAATATATATATAATTCTGTGAGTGGAATGCGCAATGGAGAATTGTATCACGACAAACAGAGGGAAATAAATGATACAGTTTTTTCTAGTTTCTCTTCTTCCCGTCGGACAATTTTTATTAACTCATAAAATTAGAGGGCATACCAAGATCCGTGACTTTTTCACTTATGTGGAGGTACCATTGTGATCAAAGACTTGTCACGTTCGTCATAGATATGACTTGGAGAAAGTTTAAAGCTGTCTTCAAGGAAGAACATTGATCGTGTCATCGCCTGTTAGGCCTTGTAAATATATATTACTTACGTTGCGCAATCACGCCACAGATTCAAAGAACATTTAACTAAATATGACTCTGACTCATCTGTTACTAGCCACAATATTGCAACGGGCCGAAATAACACTGGAAAAACTAGAAATTATTCAAAACAACAAAAACGACCACATCTCAATGAGTTATGAAATATAAAATAATGAGTTTTAGAAATATAAAATTCAAAAACACTTGATACATTTTAAGTGAACAAATCCAATGCAAACAGCAAATCACATTTGTCTACATTATAGAACTTGCCATAGTGCTTTTAAAATCACTGCCGCCTAGCTCTACAACGCATCATAGTGGCCAACTTCCCTTAATGTACTCGAAAACATGTACCAAAAAGGTGTTTTCATAATATTACATTAAATATAAGCTTTACGTTCTAAATATACCGCAATTTTAAAAAATTGCTTTTATGTGCAGCAAAATATTGTATAAAGTTAACAATATTTTCTTATTAATTCCGTTTTAACCTTATTTGTTTTATATTATTACCCTTTAATTTTTCAGCCCCTCTTGTCAACAAATGTGTGGAAATGAGTGCCTAATACAATAGTGAGTGGTTGAAATGAAGTCTCGGTAATTTTATCAGCCTTGAATAACGTAAGCCATCCTAATGCTATAAAAAGAGCCATTATTAATTGAATTAAACCAATAATATAACACAAAAGCGCATTTCGTTAACAATATTGTCATCCTCAAAGGTAAAATTACGCTCTGAGTACGCATAACATTTACCACTGAAAATGTATTGTTAACGAATTGTGTATAAGGTGGTATAATAATAAATAAATATTTTAAATTTAATCGTGCTTCTTTGGATTTGATTATAATTTTAACAAATGTCGCACTGTAGATTGGATTTATTTATTCATGAGTATAATGTTTCTTGAAATATATAGTGGACCAATAATTTCCTGTGTTTAAGGTAAAATGACGGATCCCAAACCAATTCATGCTTTTACGAATACACTCTGCGTTTCGATTTTCTATCCTTTTCAAGAGCTAAAATTTTATTAAACTAATATTTATTATAAACTTATCAAATATCACATTAATAAACTTTTAGCTCTTGAAAAGGATTTTCGGAAGGAAAATCGAACCGTAGAGTGTATTTGTAAAATCATGAATTGGTCTGTGATCTGTCATTTTACCTTAAACATATTAAATAGTTACTAACAGAGATTAAATAAAGTTTGAATATTTTTCTAATAAGTCTTACTATAGTTACTTCCGTGGAGAATGACAACGACTTATTGACGAAATCAGTTCTTCAGGTCAAGGTAACATGTAGGTCACCTAATTGTTTCCTGCACTACCTTACAGAGATACTTAACAGTAACAGACTGTTACGTAACGCCACGCGCCGGAACTTCCGGCTTAGATTTACGTACCAAGATAATTAGAATTCAAACCTTTTGTTGTGGCCTAAAACGTCACGGCTTATCAGCTAGGCTTGCGGCATTGCAAGTGTAACAACTGTGGTGACTAATTATTGGAAGATTCTCCTGCAGTACAGATTGTTATAACGCCAGTAAAACTTTAAAAGAATTTTAAATCATTCAAGATAGGTCGTGCCAGGTCATAGTTCAGATTCTTACAATCTAAAATAACTCTTTTTTTAAATTAACTATGAGCTTACTTTCATAGTTGCTCTACAACACTCTGCATCTCCTTACTTTTATTCAACTTTTCGTTTTCCTCCGTGTCATCTGATTGTTTATTACACCCCACTTAGCACTTGACTCAAGTAGAAATGGTAGGAGGGTAACCATTGGTACTGAAGGTTGAAACATCCCGTATAATAATGTTGATACTGTTTACACTTGTTATACAAGAATCTGGCTCCGTGACCGTAGTCACGTAGATCGCTATTGTATTGTCATCTGTGCGTTTACTCTTCCTCATTGGAGCCACCTTCTTGGAAAGATTAACTTGCAACTCAACAGAAATCATTCCAATTTATCTAATTCTTCCTTTACACACATACTTAATAGTGCAAACTTTGCGCATTTTTCAATTCCTCTATCGGTTCACTCTTTCCTTATATATATATATATATATATATATATATATATATACAAAAGGCGCAAGATATGCAATATAGTTATTTCGTTCCATTTTCCTTAAAATAAGGGATTACATATGATTTCATAAAACATCTGATTTTATATTATAGGTTATGTGTTGTAGCAGCTGTTTTAACGCATAGGTTTTGTCACTTTATTTATATTAATTGTAATTATTAAATAAAAAGTAACTAAAATTAAATTTTTATTTTTTCACCTGAGGTGGAATTGATTTTTAAAATTTTTATTTATATTACTTGTGTTTAATATTCCCTACATTTTGAAGTGAATTCTTATTGTTGGGTGCGATTGTATGTTATGCGCGGAAGCACCCAAGAGGGCGTATCATATGTTAGTTTAAATTAAATGATAACCTCTGATTTCATACAACAGCTGATTTTATGTTATAGGCTATGTTGTAGAAGAACTGATTTACAACATATTTTATGTTACTGTATTATTGGTACGCTACACAAATTAAACTTCCCTAGACGCGTCAACATTTTTAAAGAACTGATTTCAATTAAATTCATTAAATAAATTTTCCAACATCAAATAAATTTTTTCCAGTAATTACATTTTTTTTTATTAACTACATTAATCAAATTTTAATAAAACCTCTGTTATCTACATTCTTAAATCGAAAGATTCACTTCTGTAGCCCAGTTACGCTGACAGGCAAATTGCAACTTTTTTTTTGAAAGCCTCATAATCTCCCTCCCTTTATCGTTTTTCTTAAGCAAAAAGGCATCTCTTAGTCGTAGCTGCATTCACAAACCTTTCGCATCCTTTCGAGAGAAAAAGGTAGATTTTCTAAAGGCTAGAAGGCATCTCTTAGTCGTAGCTGCATTCACAAACCTTTCGCATCCTTTCGAGAGAAAAAGGTAGATTTTCTAAAGGCTAGAAGGCATCTCTTAGTCGTAGCTGCATTCACAAACCTTTCGCATCCTTTCGAGAGAAAAAGGTAGATTTTCTAAAGGCTAGAAGGCATCTCTTAGTCGTAGCTGCATTCACAAACCTTTCGCATCCTTTCGAGAGAAAAAGGTAGATTTTCTAAAGGCTAGAAGGCATCTCTTAGTCGTAGCTGCATTCACAAACCTTTCGCATCCTTTCAAGAGAAAAAGGTAGATTTTCTAAAGGCTAGAGGGAATTGCATGTAGTCATAATAGTGTATAATCAGTGTTGGATTTTAGACAAGCAGTTTGAATTCGTCAGACATTGTGTGCTTAATTTAAACAATGTGATTAAATGTGACCTAATTTTGTAAAATATATTTCCTTGGCTGCAATATAAAATAAGTGAAAATAATGATAGGGAGTTATTTTCTGGATATCAGTCAAAGTTAAATTCACTCTTTCTGCCTTTAAAGAGACAAAGCATCTTAGTAGAGAATTTCTTCACTAGAGACACTGAAAACATCCAACACAACTAAAAGTATACATTTCCTCTAGGCTACTGGTCGTTACCAACTCTACGTGAATGTAATTTTATTTGAGATATTCAAACGGAAGCTAATTTATCGTAGTAAAGTGTGCCTTTTTTTCAAGTAAATTGATAACTATACACGCTACAAATTCATAGTACATTTCTCTGTGGTTAGGGAGTAGTGACAATAGATTTCTTTCCATTGAAAAATGTGTACCATGTTTGTTACGGAAGATTTTGAGCGAATACTAATTATAACACTTTTTTACTTTCATAATGTTCTGAAACACAGAACTGCGGGTCTAGTAGTCTACCTTCGTTAAGTTAGGTCAGATATTTTAGGTTGTATTTATTTAATATATTAAATCGGGTAGACAATGTTTTACTTCATTACCAATGCAATTTTCAAGACATTGTTCTTGTAGATAGAAAAGGAGAGGTCAGCGTTTAGAAAATATTTCAATGAGGAAAAATTCGAACAGAAAAAAATATTTCTAAAAATATCCATTACTATTGTTTTTTTAAAGATTTGGTTTATACTCATGTGGGTTTTTTAAGCACCTGATGTACTGCTTAACCAATTACGCAAACTGTTTGCTTATAATTATCTTTCATAGTATAACAGTGATCTATATATAGCTATAGTATAACAGTGATGTTACATTAGAGTAATATAACAGTGAATACATAGCATCTGTACGAGAGCACCAACACTAACCTAGGAGTCGCTAAAGTGAACGAAAATTAGACTTAGAAGATATAATGTTATCAGTGTTCCGCTCATTTCTACTGATTTGTCTGGTATTGTTAGAAGAGGCAAGGATAATACTGATGTTTTGAATAGCAATAATGTTGTACGTAGGGTTAATTGTAATGACTGTGATGCTTTCTATGTGGGGGAAACTAAACGTGAATTGCATGTTTGTCTTTTAGAACATAAAAGAAAGAGTAAAAAAGGTCTTCATCTCTCCTCGTTATTTTAGGATCACATCAATGAACATAATCATTCGTTTAATATCCAAAGTCCTAGGATTTTGGACACGGAATGTAGTTGAAGAAGACGAATTGTCTGAAATGCCCCATATAAAGATGCAAAAAAATTCTATTAAAGTTAAGGAGGACACTAATAAATTTGCCAGTATTTATAATCCTTTAGTGATAAAACTTTAAAACTCTTGAGGGTTCTAGTTGTTGAAGCACCAGATATTTAGTATTGATTTATTTTTACAGGTTTTACTACTGTTATATGTTTGGGAATTTTTTTGACACATTTTAATTAATTGTTTATAGTTTTATAATCATGTATTATCACAGTTTTTAGAATGTTTTTAAAATATTTAATTTATTTGTGTTGTCGTTTTATTAATTTATTAGTGTTAATAACTTATAATGTTTTTGATTTTATGTTAATTTTGTTGTGAATTTTTATAACGTAGATGTTAATTCTGTTTATTTAACTTGTAGGTCTGAATGAGGACGACAATTTAGTCGTCGAATCGTTGCCAAATTCCTAATGAATCAGATCTCTTTGACTCACGCATCAACCGCGTTTTTAACAAAAATTAGACTTATTCGAACTGTGAAAGCTAATATATAGACTACTGTATAGGCCTACGCTGATAACGTCATCAACACCACAAGCCATGCCTACATTTTATCCCAGAAACAATTAATTACAAAATTACTTCGATTGAGGAACTACGCTGTTAAAGTTTAATATAAGTACTTTTTATGTGATATTTATTACTCTTAACATTCTTATTCGATTTGAATTAATGTAATGAACAAAATTCAGACCGGAAATTGATTACGTAAACTGAACTAACGGACCACACTTCCATTAAAATAAATGTTTCACAGCTCAGTGTTAAAGAGTTGTGCTTTAACGAGTTGCATCCGAAATTGGTAAACTAATGAAAACCGGACGCTTTCATCAAATTTACACGGCAACCAAAAAGCGAATGAAAGCAGTTCACTGAACTTGCTGTTAATAACTGTAAAGGTTAGTTTTAGGGCAAGCATAATATTTATAGACGGCATTTAATCTGTAAATATCTATTTTAGCGTTGGGGCAGTACCATTTATTCGGAATATTAATATTATGTCATGTTTATTTACGTTTATTATGTAATCTTATGAACATTTGCGGTATAAATTTGTGTACACACATGCGCGAGTGCGCACGCGCACACACACACACACACACACACACACACACACACACACACACACACACGCACACACATATACTCACACACACACACACACACACACACACACACACACACACACACACACACACACACACACACACACACACACACACACACACACACACACACACACGCACACACATATACTCACACACACACACACACACACACACACACACACACACACACACACACACACACACACACACACACACACACACACACACACACACACGCGCGCGCGCGCGCGCGCACACACACACACACACACACACACACACACACACCTCCATACACACACACACACACACACACACACACACATACACACACACACACACACACACACACACACACACACACACACACACACACACACACACACACACACACACACATTGGCTAATCAATAGCCAGTTACTGTAATTCTTTAGCAGACTATAAACAATTTTCTAGTTTAGGTTATTTCCTCAACGAAAACAACTAAAATTTGTCATGGAATGTTATTATTATTACAAGTTCTACCATGTGTACAACTATTATTTCCTCCATTATAGTATCGACAAGGAAAACTAACACAGGGAACTTGGTATTTTTAGATAAGTAACAACTATAAGTTTGCTTTTAACCTAAGCTTCTGATTGTGCCACACGTCCATGAGGTGATGGCATAATATTAATTCAAATAAATTTACAGGCTACATTAAAATATATTTTGAAGTAAATATACGAAGTACATGAGGGCTTATAAAGGATTGTGATTATACGTAGGATTTATAAAAGGTCATAAAGTCTCTAGTCTGAGACTTAGGAAGGTTATAGTGTATAGGTTGTATTCGTGAAGTAAGCCCTCATTCTACCAGGATAGTGTATAAGAGGTTCAAGTGTTATTGAAGAGGCTGAGTTAGGACTTAGAGGCGGAATTAATGATTCGATGGTGCTGGAGTATTAAGTTTCCTTAACATAGACATATCTTTATCGAAGTCATGATGAGGCGTCCATCACCTTTAGATAGTTCACTTAACGGAATTAGGATTTGTTTTAAGGTAGACACTTTGTAGTTTTCCGATTTAGTATAGACTGCATATTCTGAGTTACGTGTAACGCATTACGTGGAAGATTATAACTTATTACTAATGTGTTTGGAAATACACTGTGTATACAATAGAATACACTAAGAAGGACTAGAAGGAGCAGGAAGACACCTCTCTTCAACCAGGCCTACTTTTTTATGTAACGCTATAACTCTCTTCTCTCCTCAGTATCAGAGGATCATCAGATAAAGGTCCTTGTCCTTACCAGCTAGTACAACGAATACACGAATGGTGCGTACACCAGAAATCTTGTGAAAGATGCGTACAGGATCAAGTTTTGACAGGTGGCGAGAGTAAGTTATGACGTAAGAACGTATGCGTACAGCTTTTAGGCTTAGATGGATCTTTTAAAATCATTGAGCTACATAAATTCTCCGACGTCTTCTAGCTTCAGAAAGGCTATGGAAACACACATCTTGATTGAAAGTCGAATTTCTTCGTTTTTCCTGTACTCATCAGTCAAGCCAAACTCTTGGACTCTCCGTCACAAAACAGCCATTATTACTGCTTCAGGAAAAATCTCTTGGGTTGTTGATATTGCGTCTGCTTCAAAGGCGACATTGGTTTGCTTAGGGTTCATTTCAAGGACGAGGAAACGATGCGGACGTATGTTTGCCTTTTCTTATCGGGAAGAAGAGCAAGTGTGACTGGATTAACATTTGTTTTTCATTTGAACTGTCAATGTCTGCATGTCAGGTATAAATTTGGGATAAAGCTCTTAGTTTAGGGGTAGATAACCTGGGCTGGGGTGACAACTGAAGTTAGGTTTGTACGCTTTTTTCGCTTATCAAATTTATCACTTAGCCTCGTCAATTGCTATTGTTTCCTCGTGTACTCATATTTCGTGCCACATGTATAACGAATCCTCTTTATGTCCACAACAGGGGGCAAGTCTGCCTCGGTTACACGACATTACTCCTCCCCCCTCTTTATCATCTACCAGGAATATTCTATGTCCTTACCTAAATCCATTGGCTAGAATGTTTAAACTAAAGAAAAAGAGGTAAGTTTCTCCTTTCTAGAAAAAAACTATTCATATGTTATGTGCATATATTTTGTATAGAATGTTTCGCATATTAAACAACAGCATCAGCGTTGTTATATCTATAAAAGTAATTTATGCAAGTCATGTAACCATAGCTGGATATTACAAGGTCTTACAGAAACACGCATAAAATGGTGGCGGGAAATCTATCGGCTGCAACCGATATTGTAAGAGTTGAATCTAGAACATTTTGGGGTAAAACTTCATTTTGTTCATAACTTCATTTGACAGCTTTATGCAACAAATCGTTAATTAATAAATTGTAGTTGTTCATTTTACACACATATAATATAAAGCATATTATATATATATATATATATATATATATATATATATATATATATATATATATATTAAATATGGTGGTATGTTTTCTTGTAATATAGTTAATAAATTAAAAATATTTCAAAAACAAGAATACTGTTAATGAATATATTTATTCAAAGCCTTTCGCCGATAAAATAGTACCAGCATCTTCACTAAAATAATTATCTAATAAAATATTTTTACAAAAAAATTCCTATAATAATAAATATATTCATTAAAAGTATTCTTGTTTTGAAATATTTTTAATTTATTAATTATATATATATATATATATATATATATATATATATATATATATATATATATATATATATATATGCTGATACGTATTCCTTCGCGGATGGAAAAATATGATGAATAGTTATTATCTGGAGTACATCCACGGATGTACTCCAGATACTAACTATTCATCATATATATACATATATATATATATATATATATATATATATATATATATATATATATATATATATATGTACACAACGTTGTATAGTGTTAAAAAGTTTTAACTATAATTTATTAAACTCTATTGATTATAACTTTATAAATATTAAAATTGAAATAATATTTCAGAAGCAGCTATTAATCAAAGAAATGCCTTCACATAAACGTCGTGTTCTGCCCGTCTCCCACATCCGACGAGCTCTTACACAAACTAACTAATGTCCAGCCTTGAAAGTGGTTTTATGTTGTTCCGTGTAAATGGCCGACGGCGACACAGAGGGGGTTAGGGAGTGATTACAGTTGGAAATATGAAAAATTTAATGTGAAAAACTGCACGCTGACGATAAAATTACAAAATTGCGTCTTTTAAAGAAAACTTGTTTCTTTATAAGTATGCTGAATGAGTTTCCTCCTAAGATACGAAAGGCTGATGAAAACGTAAATGGGTTTATATCACGTTGTTTTAATGATCCCGCTGATGATGGGTATGTATGAATCTGGTATAAATAAAACATATTTTTACATGAAATGTTTACTGAATTTACAGTATATAAAATCTGAAGGTTGTAAATTTACAGATTTGTGTTGTACATCTTGAGGTTTTTCTATTATTCCACGTTTGGTACCAACTTGACAAACAAACCACTACTTACTGACATCTTTCAGCAGAATCGTTTCGCACTAGGTCGGCGCCATTATTCAATGCTGTGAATCACGGATAAAGATGTAGCTCAGGTGTGTTGTGTTTGTGTGAGTCTGTGGTGTATTGGTGTTCTGTGGTGTGTTATTATTCATAGAACTAAACTAAATACTATATTTGAACACATAATTAACACCTATTTTATGAACAATAACATACACAGAACACCAATACACCACAGACTCATACCAACACAACATACCTGAGCAATCGTCTTGACCTCACAGTTTTGAACAATGTCGCTGACCTACTGCGAAACGCGTCTGTTGAATAATATCAGTAAGTAGACCCTATTGGTTTTTTTACCAAGTTGATACCAAAAGTGTATTTTTAAGTTGTTCTAAATCAAGCTTAGTTTTAAGGAAGTGTAAATATAACACAGGTGCATATACAATGAGTGGTTTATAAATATATCTACAATTTTCTATATTTAGACACTGCTCTGACCAATTTCATAAAACGTAAGTCAACTAAAGTTGTTTATTTTATAGACTTTAACCAACTAAAAATATTTTCCATGATCTTATTTTAAATATTTTTTCATTGTAGTTTTACAATAAATTTTCCAACTTGCTTCTTAGTACACTGTACATAGTGAACTTAAACCTCTCAGTTGAAAAGGTTTACGTAGAGTCTCTTGCAATGCGATAGACGGAGAAGATACACTGCACTACGAGACAAAATCCAAGAGAACCGATGTAAAATGTCCTCATGTAATCGATCTTTATTAACTCACTTCCCCTCTGTGTTCACGGCGTGTGATTGGTTATCTAGCTGCAGAGTTTGGAGGGAGTCTTTCTAACTGGGTATTTATTTGGTTTTATGTTTACATTAGCTATGCGATTTCAAATTTTGTGGTTATTCAGAAGAAGTTTGAAGCTTAAAAGTATTTAGCCTATGATACTTAAGTGTTTTCATCAATATGTAAGCGTAGCGTTTTATGCACTATTACGGTCGAATTGCTTTTAAAGTGAAACAACACTAATCTAAGCCCTAATATCATTATTTTGTGATTAAGGCACTTCTAACTAATTATAGAGTTAATTATGCAATTTTTTAAATTGTATAAATAAACACAAAAAATTAATCTACGCAAACATAACTCGCGCAATAATATAAAATTACATAGGCCTAATACATTTCAACGAAATATTGCGTTAGGACTATATCTAGTAACAATATATTTACTACAGTTAAAACCTTTTTTTACAAATTTATTTAACCCTTTCCA
Source organism: Prosapia bicincta (assembly GCA_036971475.1). Classification (NCBI taxonomy): domain Eukaryota; kingdom Metazoa; phylum Arthropoda; class Insecta; order Hemiptera; family Cercopidae; genus Prosapia; species Prosapia bicincta. Next base: position 72,630,239 of record JBAIZL010000004.1, read on the forward strand.
GAAATATTCACTAAAACCTAATTTTTTGTTGAAAATCATATTCAAATATCTTCAAAACATCAAACCTAGGCCTATATCAAATATCCAGAAAAAAATTATTTTCACCGTACATTTATGAGAAACAGTTGACGGGACTTTAAAGTCCTCTTGGTCTGTAAACATCTAAATTGAAATAAATATAACCCAATTTTTTTTGTTGTTGTAAAATCTGTGAAAGCTACTTAAATGAGAAAATTGATACAACCTTTTTTATTACTAAAAAAATTTTAAATGTTAATTTACTTGAAAATATAAAACTATGGAATAATCAAATGAATAAAGTTATAACATAATGAGGTAAAAAAATTACTAAAGGAACATACAGTAATATACATAATACTAAAACAAGAATGAACATTAACAACATTTGTTCTAAAATTCATGAAGTATTTTGAAACAATTTTTTTTCGTTGACACATAAAGTGTACCTTGCACATATTACACACAGAATGGGGTCTTGCCTCGATACCATTTTCTCCACACACGTCACATCTACCCCTTTTTGAAACAAATTCTACAAAATGTACACAGTTATTCCCTAAGCGAACATCACAGGGCATTGACCAATTATTTGTTCCTCTCTTTTAGGCTAAGGTGTACAAGATCCATTTTTTACAACAAAAGAGACAGTTATTTAGGTTTTTTTTAATTTTACTCATTAGACCCTAACTTACACTTCTTCTGTAGTCCGAAACTATAAGATATTTTTTCTAAATTCAAAGAACTATATATGATGTAGGAATTAACAAATCATATGTCAATGATCCTCCCCCCAAAACGACGATACCACCACTTTTTTGATGTCCTATTCACTAAATACATCTGTCGATGATGGTCAGCTAGATCAACTGCCATGTGGTTGTTATAGTGTCTGACAAGTGAAGGATAGTTCTACCATCTTTTTAATAGTGCGTTTTACATTATTTTCTTAATTTCAATCAACAATTGATGCCATATACACAGGAGGGTTATCTACCCATTTGTATACACAGATATCCAAGTTTGAATATCGAAAGTCATAAGTACCTCTTGAAATATCCTTGTCAGACTGAAGTAGAATAATCCATTTTCTTTTTTTCTATTGTTCTGCGGCAAGAAACTTGTCAGTTTTCAATTTCTCCAATAATCTCATCAAGGTATAATAAATATCAAAGTAAGTCTTCATCCACGTCGACCACTAATTCTTCCATGAAGGCACTTATCCCATGTGAAAATTGATACCAATAATCTCAAGTAAAACAATTTTATTTACTCAATATTTATTTAGTGACAAGTAGAGAGTCAATTGTTAGCATACGCACCATTCTAGGACCTTTTCCACTAATTAGATACATAAAAGTGAAAAAATCGCTTTGATTTCATGATCGTACAAAACATAACCTCAACAACTCTGATGTTATGTACAGGACCAATGAAACTTCTAAGTCCCTCTAGAATACGAAGATACATACCAAAGTGATGATGAATATTACTACTTAAAACCATAAACCATAAGACCTCAAAAAACACGTACAATAAATATTTTGTAGATACCTATGAATTCACAGTCGCCGTTATTGTTTTTCCAAACAGCTACTTTCGAGCCACTAATATCTACACATGAACGTCAAAACACTCAATTTCCAGCTATCTTGTGGTATTCAAACGAACTAAAACTGTTTCAGAAATTCAAAAACATAGGGATTTCGAAGTCCCAATGGTCAGCAAACTGGTTTGTATGTTCTGTATTAAATAAAACACTATTAAATTGGAAGGGACTTACAAGTCCCGTTGGTCAAGAAAGGTTTTAAAAAGCTACTTTTGTATAAATAATATTTAAAAAACTAATATAATATATAAGGTTGTGAAACAAACCTTTTTACTATTCAAACAAGCAACAACTAAATACTAAATCACAGATGCCAACCAGACACAGATTGATATTATTAACTGTGCAATTGGATATGGCTGATATTGAAGATTTCAACCATCTGCTTCGCCTTCAATATTTAACCTATTTTTGCCCAAATTAATATTTCCAATTTCACCAAATAACACTTTTTCAATACCTTCTATTAGTTTACACTCTTCTTCCTCACACATTTTCAATCGTTAATAAAATACGTATTTATTCAGCCAATCAAGTGCAGTAGTGGATGACAAATTGATGTTAATACTGTTTTTCAAATATTTATCCATTAATTATAAAATTTAATAAAGCTGATGTCTCAGTCGGATTCGATCACAGAATAAACTACTTGTTTGAAATCCAAGACTTTGGTACTGAGGCAACTTTTCCATTGCTAGATATCTATTACTTAAAGATGTATATGAAATTATAAGACAAAGGCTCCTTGTAGAGTGAGAAACTATAGACCACCATTAGCCTTATGAATTATAAACGAAAAAAATAAAACATATAAATAGTTACAAAACAAATAATATTCCAGGACCATTTAATTTATAGAGAGGAAAATGAAAAATTGCCAGAAAATTCGCTCTATTTTGGCACTTGATATTTGTTTTTGTTATATGTATAGGTCATTCATATTTATATTAATTGTAATTATAAAATAAAAAACCTAAAATAAAATATTTCTTTGTTAATCTCAGTACAAATTGACTTTAATTTTTTTATTTAATATGATTTGTTTATAATTAATTTTTTAATAAAGCGTTAATTTAATTTGTGGTTTTTGTTGTAATACGCCTTTGCCATTAGAAATTATTCAGCATTATTTGGTCTCATTAATTCTGTCTATAAGCTTCCACTTACTGTAGTTTGGCATGTATATTTCTGTTTATAAGCAAACAAATATCACACACTACATTTTAGAGGTCTCTACTTTTACCCGATCTTTGTCTAATTTAACAAACATTATTCTATAATCAATACTAGTAAGCAACCTATTATTGTAAACATATACCAAGCATATAGGCCTACTGAGTAAGTTATATATATATATATATATATATATATATATACTACATAATAATTATGAACTTAAGGTAATTCTTATGTGATTTATTTTTGAAATCTTCTTTAAACATAGTTGATTAGTTTTTGAACAGGCTTAAATAGAATAGAATGACAATATATAACAAAAATATTCTTTTTTCATCTAATACAGCGTTTACATAAGTTTCCAGGTTCTAGTATTTGAAATATTCTTTTAATGACATTTAAAAGACTGACAAAATCCTGTTTAGTCTTAGAAGATAAAATGAGGTTGAGATAATGTCGGAGAATAGTTTTAAAAAATATCTCGTTTCAGAAATATCCAATTCATGTTTGTATTTGATAGAGCTCTCTAAATATCAGCAGCGATAAAACGTTTACATTCTTTGTGGTTGACATGTGTAACACTTAGCCTTCATTTGTTATTAGAGTAGCTCATGTATTTTGTTTCTTTACTGTAGTAGCTATTGGCATCCCGTACGGGTTTTTGTAATTTATACTGGTTGTAAAAGGGTGATTATTTACAAGGCCGTGCAAGTGTTTACATAACATATTATCCAGGTGGCAGCGGCTGCGTAGCATATACAGTAAAATAAATATTTTGTTAGGATTATTTAAAAACAAGCAAGCACTTTTATCGTAAACATTACAGTTAGATTTATAAACTGCATTATAAGAGTGTTTTAAATAAGTACTTTCAATTTATCTACGATAAAATATGCAATGAGAGAATAATTACCTAAACTATTCACATAACATTTGTATATTTGTACAAAGATAATGTTTACAAATGTTTTTAGATTGTAGAAACGAAGGAAATAGTTCATAACTAGAAAATTTGTTAAACAATTAAAATTTGTTAAAAAATTAAAATTTCCTAAAAATACTTACCTACCTTAGGTTTATTTTCAGGTTACGTTTTATAATCGTTACACATTTCCAACTACAAAAGTATATCTTTAAAGTCATTCTTTCATTAGAAGAACCATTCGTTTTGCATGAAATCAGAAAAGCTGTTGGAGATAGCTAGGGAAAGAGAAGAAACACAAGTTTATATGATGTTACTAACTCTGACTAACTGTGGATATAATTTATTACTTCGTATTTTATGCTTTGAATTGTTTGTAATGAATTATACTATATTATGAACAACAATTTTTAATTCAATTAATGCATTTTAATTTTTAATATGTAGGCCTACACACACACACACACACCCACACACACACACACACACACACACACACACACACACACACACACACACACACACACACACGCACACACACACATATATATATATATATATATATATATATATATATATATATATATATATATAATATAATAAATGGAATAGTGATCACACACCCACACACACACACACACCCACACACCCACACACACACACACACACACACAAAATTTGTTATTAGTATGCTATTTTTACAATGATTTCCATTCACATTCAATCTACAAAATCTCTCATAACTACTTGGCTTGATAAATATTGTACATTTCAATATAATAATAAAAATAGCACAAATAATTATATAGAGATATAATGCTAATATTAATAATTGAACAAAAAACAAATAATTTCCAGTTTAGTAAAACTTTACCTCTCGTTTAATTAGGGTTCTAGTATATACTGTTGTGTGTCTACTACTTGTAATGGAACGTATTCGAGGAACTAATATAACATAGAGGGTTGTTAATGCACCTGAAAAAATTTATTGTTTAGTAAAGCGGGAACATCAGAGCAAAATTATAGAAACTTAAACTTCATGAATAAATAAAGGATTCTCTAGAAAGGCGTTGCCGCGTATCCTTAAAAGTTTAATCTTCGAGGCAGGATATTGAATTGTAAATGGAATTTAGCGTAGATAGATTTTGTTTAAAACGTATATTTTTAGATACTATGACGGATATATTTGAAAGAAACAAATTACAATAAAAAAAACATTTAAAAGATTAAATAATAACATCGTGTAACCTGAAACGTTTATTAAACAGGACAGAGAAAGTTAAACAGCTTAAGTCAATAAAATGTCGGCGTAGTAGATACCTAAGGCTATCGTAAGAGGATATATAACCCACTGGCAGGGAAAACTACATGACCTACTAGTAATAAGCTGATGTAGGAAACCATACGTAATCAAATATACAACAATTCTGAATATATAGGAAATTGAATTTGAAAATGGTTATACATATCCTCTAATTAACCTCTAAGGGGAGACAGATAGAGCTATTAGCGTTAAACTACCACTATGATTGACTTTCGGAAATCTTCGGGACAATTCGTAAAAGAGAGAGAGAGAGAGAGAGAGAGAGAGAGAGAGAGAGAGAGAAACATCGCTTTCTTATAAAAGTATAGAGTTGTTGGTAAGGGGAAATTATCAGTCATTATCTTTAAAATTCCTAAATGATGGCGTTACGTTCTGCCGATCCCATGCTTTTTTATATGCTGAGCTTTAGAAGATGTTACACTGGCATACATTAATATGATATATATGTTACCATAATTAATACATTTTACTACTACATACGTATAGTGTCCAAACGTATAAGTTAACTAAGCGATTAATCTATTTGTGGAATTGGCTTTTCTATTTACGTAAATAAAACTACTAAATAGATGTATATACACACATACAGTCGTATGAAATCGCATGTAAGATGAGGTATTATTAAAATCAGCTGATCAGGGAATATGACGCTTCAGAATCTTAAAGTATTGTCGCGAAATTGTATTACCTAAAAAAGATAAGTATTTACAGTTTTCAAAGAGCAAAATAAAAGACTTTAAAGCAAATAAATACGAAGTATACTTGCACAACGGGAAGTAAAAACTTTGAATTGTTGTTACTTCCTGTTCTTGTACTTGGACTTGCATCGGTCACACGATATTACAAAAACCCAACAACCTTCTGCGTGATGCAATGAGATTTATATTGTATAGTGCGAATTATTAATGGTCATGACCGTGTCCGGGCTACAGGAAGCGGAATAATACAAATTACCAAATCTGACTGACATATCGACAGCTGCCAAATTTTACCGGATTAGGCTACGTTTCATTGCTATCACGACGTTATGTGATCATTTATTAATCTATCCATTTCATTACACGACCTTGAAATTTAACCTTATTTGTACAAAAATTCTCGAAAAACCTGTCAAAAAATGTTTTAAAGCTAAGGTATTTCTAAAATTGTCATTTACCTTGGGGATTCCCATTTTTTACACATAGAGGGAAATGAATTACGCAAAACATGATTAAAGGTTACAATTTTATGTGAAAATGTGAAAATATAAATTGGAGTTTTGTAAGTTTTAAGAGCCTTTTTATGTATTAGACAAATACAACGTGTGTATAGTTGACAAATTTGAATTCTTTTAAGTTGGGTATATCATGAGTTTGGATTTCATTAATTGTAATCTGTTATCTTGTTACGTCTAACACCTGTTTGTCACTATCCTGAAGCTAGTAGACTGAAAATGGAGGTCGTTTCAACACTTATCTACAGCCTTAAGTTATTCAAGTAAGTTATTATATTATAAATAAAATTAGAAAGGTATTTCGGCATACTGGATATACTAAGCCGTGGAGATCAACACACCTTTCGCCCATTCCTGTTCTGATTGTTTCCATAGTAATCAGGATTATTGATTATATTATAAATAAAATTAGAAAAGTATTTTGGCAGACAAGGTCTAATAAGTTGTAGCAGATCAACACACCTTTCTCCCATTCCTATTCTGATTGTTTCCATAGTAATCAGGATTATTGATTATATTATAAATAAAATTAGAAAAGTATTTTGCAGACAAGGTCTAATAAGTTGTAGCAGATCAACACACCTTTCTCCCATTCCTGTTCTGATTGTTTCCATAGTAATCAGGATTATTGATTATATTATAAATAAAATTAGAAAAGTATTTTGGCAGACAAGGTCTAAGAAGCTGTAGCATATCAACACACCTTTCGTCCATTCCTGTTCTGATTGTTTCCATAGTAATCAGGACTATGATGACCACTTGTAAAGATATCCGCATAGACGCATGATGGTCACTTGGTCACCTCGTCGACTAGTTTTACTCTCCCACTTTGTTTAAAGAAAGAACCGCGTTGTAACAGTGGAATACCCATGAGTTTCGAAGTTTAGTTCTCAAACTCTGCTTGTTTTAAATCCACTATCGACTTGTGCCTACTTTCGACCTATCAGAAGACCTTTAGGGGGGGTACATAAGGACTAATAGAAAGTTACTTATTTATTTTTAACACTTAATCTGTGCGACCTTCTAAGCTCCCACAATTTTCCTCTCAAAATTCGGCTTGCGAAATTATGCATATGGATTGTTTACTTTTTTCATCATACAAACCTCTGACATCATGATGCCAAAAATGTTTTGTGTTGTGTTTAAAAGATTGCAAATATTTCAAACTATTCGCATCATTAAGAACAACTTATTTTCGCATTAAGGATGACTTTACTAACCGGAACTTTGCAAGGCTAACCACAGAAGCTACAACAAGCAGTTTTCCAATGCAATGCTAACAAAAATAAAATCACGTGTAAAAGAAATTCTCTTCCATGCTTACGACGATACCGGGACAGATTTTTATTCTTAAAACATGCCATTATTCTCATGAGCAGCTGTGGAGTATGGAATATCTAACCCACAATATAAAACCCAACAACCATAATAAAATTAATTTATTCACTAAGACACTCGACGCGCATTTTAGTTACAGATTACCATCTTCAAACGTACATGACATTTCATTAATTGGAACGTAGGCCTACATCGTAGTGAATAAATTAGTGCTATTGGGTTTATTTTTTGTCTTTAATTCTTCAAATATCGTAAACTGATAAATGAAATAATGTGAATTTATTCATAGACTTACAGCCACAACATCCATGAAATTATTTAAAGACTTTTCATATTTAAAGCTTTTTAAAAGTGCTTCTTACCAGAATAAAACTATAAAAGATCGCTGGACTAAGACAAATAATCGATAAATATCTGCATTCCTTGAACATTGAATTTTAGAAACCAGTTCATACGACGCATAAAGCATGTGATTTTAGCAACGTGGGCGACATGATAATAACGCATAAGTGGACAATTTATGTAACAATGACTTGAAGACTGAGAAATCCAACAGTAGCGACATTGTCTCACCAAGGACGCGTTTAGCTTGTGTGCTTTAGTTTTTCTTACATTCTTGTTTATTTTAGTGTCGGTGTTGTTTCAGGGAATGTGTGCGTAATTGTTTCTATACACTACTTTACTATTCTGTGAAATGTTGTGCGTGTTGGTTGCTTTATAATTTTTTATAGTTGTTTACAATATATTTTAAAACGTGTTTGTTTATAATACACATTAGATTAGTCACGATTCTTAAAAAACATTATTTTAAGGTAAAATATTTTAAAATTACAATTGAAAAATATTGTTTCAACATTCACAATAAACATTTTAAAAGTTATATTTTAAGACGTCTGGTGTTTACGAAAATGATTGGCAAATATTCTATTGAAAGGGTCAGGCTTTTTTATAAAAACATCACTTTATGAAAATCTGCATTTCCGTTATTCTAGAGCGCGCGCACGTATGTGTGTGTGTCCATGCGCGCAATATTAAAATACATTAATGTTGTGTATAGATCAACATACAATTCGACTAAAATATACACATACTATGTCCTTCAATTTGTATTGTATCTACCGTTGTTTATTCGAGTGAATACAGAATAAGTTTCGTATTACGTTTGAAGATTAATTTTAAACTTTTTCACTTTAACCAAATAAAGTATTTAATAAACCATCATTTGAACCTAACCTACAAGTCTTTGATAAATAACAAATATTGAATAAATGCTATTTTCGTGACAACTATTTGATTTTCGCTGAATGTAAACAGAGGTTTGTCAAACAATTAGAATCTACTTGTTGCTCTTTTCGAGGGCAACAGGCTATCGTGATTTTCAGGCATTAATTTTGTCAACTATACAAGTTATAACAGGTGTCGGATAAACTAAAACCTTATATAATATTAAATCACAACTTTTATACACAAAGCAATTTTTTATTTGTATGCTGCCTGATATCTTGTGTCTGATTGAACATTGGAATAAAATGTGAAATGGCAATTTTAAACAGGACTTTAGTTTCAATGATTTTATGAATCGAATTCCACCTTTTAAATGTTTTTAGCATAAATTTTTATTCAACACAGAATAAAGTTATCATTTGCATTTGCAACCTTCTCCAAGACAACTTGACAGGCTTTCCGACGCGAGTAGAATTGTAGAAATGAGGTAGTTAGAGCTTGAGCGAGGCATTTCTATTTTACTGCCAGGAGTGTGGCAACATGTAATGTTTACTGCCAGAGCGTAGTTATCTTAATTTTTGATAGATAGTAGCAGTGAAACTTTGCCAATAGGACCAGCGTTTTGACCAGGGTCCTCGCATGATCTGTCGCGGGATTTTTCTTGACAGGGTTTATTTTCTTGCCAGGTTTTTCATCCCACTCTTAGCGCGACATTTACCGTACTGTTTCATTTCACTATCTCCAGATTCTCCATGGGAACAGTTTATGAGGTTGGTACATTAGGAATTTACTCCTATTATTTCACGCGCGTGAGGAGTACTAACCGCATACACATGTGAGACGGAGGCAGCGAGCTAGAGGTTGCTGTCACGAGGGCTGGAAGGGTTCTATGGGCCTAGACCCGGGCAGGAAAACAAATCATTTAGTCATCCCTTACAACTTGTTATCTAACATTAGGCCTTTGCAGGAATAGGCGCTTGCTCTAACCGACATGAATATGCCACATGAAATGTCATGTTTACGTAAGAAGAAAAAATTATCAAAGAAATTTCCGAAAGTTAAAAATGGGTGTAGATGCTAACAGCTGTATAAATATATAGGCTACTAGATGTTATTTAGAGGTTAGATTCCCCTATATAAATATAATTTTCAAATTCAGTTTGCTATTAATCAGAAATATCTTATATCTAATTAAATTATGTGATAATGTATGGTTTCATAAAGCTATTTTTATTACAGCTAGATTATATTACATTTAGGGATTATGCACAGGAATTAAGATAATATCAATGTTTCAGAAAAACAATGTTACTGCTGCTAATAGGTTAACAGTAAATGCCAAACATAATGCCTAATATGTCTTAAATAAATAAATTCGAATGTACTGACTTGTTAACGGCTCAACCTATATTAAACAATTAACTTAATTATTTGCGGAATGTCTGATAAAATTAGAAAACGTATACATTTGTAAATTGTAAAATTTGAATTCAAAAATGTAAAATTGTAGCAATAAATAAGGTTATGTTTCGTTCTTTATGTTATAAGTTCTAATACTTTTCCATAAGACATATGAATATACAATAAAAATTTATCCACACACTAAATTCACACACTAACAAAGTCGAGCTATTGTCTATGGACATGTCTTTAAGACATGTGTATAGACAATTTAGACAATGTATCACGACATTTTAGACCTTGTTGCGTGCACACACTTGTTAGTTAGTTGCTAGACATGGCTGCCTGCTCTGTTATAATTTTGAATAATGACAAAACGTCTTGAGGGGAGAAGTGCCACTTTTGTATTCATTAAAATTTGTGTGTTCCCGCTGAAACGCCGTTTTCAAGTTATTGATTTTGTCCACACCCCCACGGCTATTTCGTACTTTTTTGGCCAGCTCTTCAGTAGAGAATGGGATTGTTGAGATGGGTCACTTAGCCCCCCCAAATTTTCGGAAAAACCCAGCCTTCAGGCGGTCTTACGTCATTAACCCTTTTAATCCTTTTAGTTAACCCTTTCAACCCTTTCTCTTAACCCTTTCAACCCTTTCACTTAACCCTTTCAACCCTTTCATTTAACCCTTTTTAACCCTTCCCCTTAACCCTTTCACCCCTTAACCCTTTCAAGACTGGTGTCGTCGATTCTGAAAAAAATCGTTTTACCTGAGTCGTATTCGAACCCCGTATGTTTGTGTTCAGAACCATCAACGCTAACCTCTCGGCTAACTTGTCCAAACAATAGAGATGCTTTTATTTGTGCTATATGACCACTATTGTCGTTAGTCTTAATCAGACATGATAGTTTGGATGTCATTGATCTCAATCCTTTCTCAAGGGTTGAAAGGGTTAAACGAAAGGGTTGAAAGGGTTAAATGAGAGGGTTGAAAGGGTTAAACGAAAGGGTTGAAAGGGTTAAATGAAAGGGTTGAAAGGGTTAAATGAAAGGGTTGAAAGGGTTAAATGAAAGGGTTTGAAAGGGTTAAATGAAAGGGTTGAAAGGGTTAAATGAAAGGGTTGAAATAGGTTATTGGTCTCAGCTTTTTCTTAACTCAATTGACCTGATGATGTCAAAAATAGTCGTACCTTGTGTGTCCTGTCTTGAGGAAATAATGCCCGTTATTGGTCCAAATTGACCTGATGTCAAAAATCGTCGTATTCGTACCTTCTGCGCCCTGTCTTGAGGAAATAATGTCTTTAGGCGTAATATAATCAACATGCTAGTACTGTATGAACTTGTTTACTCCCAAGCTTAATTGTTTTTGATTTGGTTAATTCTTTATTATTTATAATTCTTATAAATCAAATGAATATAAATAGAATATTGGAGTTTTTTTATTATTTTATTTTTCTAAAACAAGACGTTTGGCTCGTTATATGAAATATATTCTTGTTTAAAAGACAGTAAGTTATACACTGTGTATAAACACTGATATTTCAACACGAAAATATAAATGACATTATTTGCAAGTAAAACACATAGTACAGGAGTATGTTATATCTAAGTATAAATTAAATGGTCAATAAGTTTTAATCATTTAATTAGAATATATAGCATTATATTTTTTTAATTAAAGAAATTGAACTTTATAAATAGAATATAAGAAAAGTCAATTATTTACAATATACGTGATTCTGAACTTTTGTTGATAAAAATAAATAGAGCAATTTGAATTCCTAATCCAGAGGTATCCGACAGGAACAGAAGGTGGTGGAGTGGTGCCTTAGTTAGATAGAAATTAATATTAAAACAATCTTAAATTGTTCTTAGTTTCAATGTTGTTAATTAGGTTTTCGATAGTATCAAACAGTATGTGTGATTTGTATTGGGTTTGTTCGTTTATTATGTTTGTACTTTGTGTTTTTGTGAATCCGATACCTCCCTGGTCTTGTCATTGACTCAACCCGATACGTCGCAGCTGACTTGCTACCGATTTCTTACCCTACTCTTATTCGAACCGTGGATGGCAAAGGTAGATCTTGCTCGTTAGGCTTTTGATATTCTCACGTGCACTATTAAACAGCTGTGAATGCTACAAAAATTTTATTATTTTTTTGGTAATTTAAAAATATAAATTAAACAAAAATATTTCTATTTCAAAATGTTTTAATGAGTTTTCACAACATTCCGACTTTCATGACATCCCTGTTAAACATTAATCTTATATTAAAGTTAAAATAATATATACTCCAAACATGATGTAAAATCTTAAACTATTTAAAAGTAATTTCTGTGTAAATGATGGTACAGTCAGATCCAGAAGATTTACTGATGAATCGAATTTGTAGTTATTACAGGGTATAAACGAAAATTTACTAAATTATTACCAACTGAAAAATATATTATATGTTATATGTTACATGTTCTTAGTGTAAAAGAAATATTTTATATTGATTATTGTTTATAAAGAAAATTAGTATTAAATAATTCTTATGGCTTTTTCGAACAATTTGCATGAAATAATGTTTTTTCAATTATGTGATAAAAAAGGTGTTGACAATTTAAGAGTAGCCTATTTCTTAGCTAGTAGCAATTTATCAAGCAATAATTATAAACTAATAAATAAAATAATACTTTGTATTTTCAAAGTATTTTCATTTACTTTAATTTTGTCAGTTTAAATTCTAAAGTTAACAGGTTTTCATTGAAAAATATATAGTCTACATAGGTTAAACACAATATTAGCAATTTCTAATGTTGCATATTGACATTATAAAATAAATCTGTAACAAATGTTTAAATTTATATAAAATATATTTATAAGCTGCATTAATTAGTTGCTATTTGTTGTTTCATGCTAAGTCAATGGAAGGGTTGGTGATCTATACGGAGGTCACCATTCCTTAACCAAATTGACCTGATGATGTCAAAAAAGTCGTATTCGTACCTTGTGTGCCCTGTCTTGAGAAAATAATGTCTTTATGCGTGATGTGTGCTAGGTTATTGGTTTCAACCTGTTTCGTCCTGAATAAATGTTTGTACTAAGTCAATTAGTTTCAATGCTGTTAATTTCGGTAATGGATGGAAGTATAAGAATTAATACTTTTTTTAAATTTTAATTTTATTTATTTTTTAAACATATAATACAGAATGTTCAATTTAGTAAATCAGTTTATTTCACTTGATCCAAAACCTTTTGAATTTCTCTCTGTTACATCTAAACGTTTTATTTCATAAAAGTTCACTTGTATATGCAGTTCTTAAATCATATTCAACTGATAGAGGTGAACATCTTTGTGGAGCAAATTCGTATTTCGATAACATAAAGCATTTCAACTTGACATTTGAAGACGATTCCTCCATTTCTATAACAAAGAATACTTCTTCTATTACAATGATTGAACTTTATAAACAGAAAAGTCTATTATTTACAATCAACGTAATAGTGAACTTTCACAGAATTAAGATTTGTATACATCAGCTTCTTTACAACTTAAGATATTATAACAAATAATTATATAATACACTAAAGGTTTTACTTTCAGCACATTAACTTCAAAGGTTTATTAATTCAATTATGTATTAAATATTTATTTATATTAAATTGATACAAATAACTCAACACATTATGTGAATAAAATTTACGATATTATTTTAAAAATGAAAGAAAGTACATTTTATTTATTTCAATGAAACGAGGAGAAAAATAACAATTTAAAATAGTATTACAAATAAATATAATAAACTTCAGTTTTCACTTTATTCTTCACTTCTTTTTGACAAAATTATACCTTTAGGCATGATGTGTGTTAAAAAAAATTATATCAATAATCTTAACCATTTCCTCAACTCTTTCTTAACGTTTTCCTTAACCCTTTCTTTGCAAAATCAACAGACATGTTAGTACTGTATGAACTTGTTTACTTCCTGACATTAGCTTAATAGCGTTTGTTGACAAAATCATACCTTTAGGCGTGAAGTGTGTTAAAACTGTTAGGTCATTAAACTTAACCTCTTCTTCAACCCTTTTTTAAATCAAATTAACCTGATGACAAAAAAAATATCGTCGTATTCGAACCTTCCTGTTATTGGTCTTAACCCCTTGCTCAATATAATTAACCTGATGATGTCAAAAATCATCGAACCAGTGTTCCTCCAATCGTTTGTCTAATTGCTCTGATCGTTTTTGTCAACAAAATAATTAATAAATGAGCACAAGATTATCTTATTACAATTTTTGTTTCGCGTAAAGGTGAGGTTAACTAAATATACACTTAGCGAAAGATCAGATCATGGTTGCACAAAATCACAGCATAGCAAGACAAGCATCGAAATTAACATTGCATAAAATTAATATCTATCAGTAACAGTATATCAAATATTGACGAACGTTTTATAACTAAAAGAAAGAATAAAAAATTTCAACGTAAGAAGAGATTCCAACACGCAAATCTAACTGATATGAATAACTACTAATATAAAATAGAGATCAGAATATTAATAACATGTATTATGACATATGGAGACCACAACTAGATAATAAACAAACGAAGAACAAAATAAATAAAGACCTATAGGCATAGAACAAATTAAAGTGACGTGGTGGTACATGCCAGAGAAACGGATGGATACAACGAAATCGGAATGTAGGCTATTTAGTAAGTGGAATAGGAAGATATGTAAACATACGAATGAAGGAGGTTATACAACTGAAGGAACCATTAAAGAAGGCCGCTAATCTTACCTCTTTCGCACGAGTAAAGCTATTCGCTGTGTTGGATTTCCACGAACCCATTTGGCAGCATCGTATGCGTAAGGGAAAACAATTATTCATCACTCCATCTCTACGAGGTTTAGCTTTGGAAAATCCCCATGAACTTATACAATTGTTACTAAACAATGTAGGAGTAGTCTTGTGTAAAAGCTAATAAGCTGACAAATAAACCAGAAAACACTGTCAATAGAAATAACAGTGATGTTCCCATCTAATAAAAGATTTAATTTAATGAATTACCTAACACAATTATATGCTACTAGCAGAGTACCAGTCGTTTGTACGACGTCTGACGTATATTTGTATTTGTATTTGTATTTAGGGTGAATTTACTGAAATTCAAACCCAATAAATATATCAAACTATAGTTTATAAACTTGACAATTATTGTCTTGAAAAACCAAGAGAAGGAAAAGCTCCTGCTCGTAACATGACAATTGTAAAGTGTAACTAACCTTGAAAGGTGAATAACAATCAACATTTACTATCACCTGATTAGTTGTGTTTAGAATTGACTTTTGCAGGTGATTTACTACAGATACATTTACTATCATCTGATTAACCAGATATATAATGGAGTATAGATAATTGAGTGTTACTGGAAATTTTAAGCCTAGTTTGGCGGTGCCCTGGTTAAATTTCTAAATAAAAAGAGGCCTATGTATTCAACAGGGAGCCTAAGAATGTTCGTTTAAAAATTGCAGCTTAATGAATCCACTCGTCTTTATGTAATTGAGACACAATATTACATATACAAATTTAGAGGTGCACAAACACTTTGCTACTTCAAAAAGATGATTTTAATGAATAGTATCTTAATAGAAAAAACTGCACTTTTATAATGTAATTCTATAAACTTCTCTAATTACAAACAATATTATTTTCTGTGTAATTTAAGTGAATAGAAAACAATTGTATTTTTTGACTGACTTGTATTTTTATTGAAATAATTAGTCTTTTAAAAATGGAAAGCAGCTAAATTACAAATAATATTGTGAATTTGATTCACGTAGTGGGTAAAATAAATATTATGTATTGTAATAATACATAATTCGTTTGTAATAGACTTTTTTAGTATTGTATTTTTAAAGTTCAAGCATTGTACTAATGCATTGTAATAGAAGGAATATTCATTTTAAAGGAAATGGAGGCATCGTATTCAAATGCCAAATTGGACAAAACACAGTGTAAGTATATTTTTAACAGGTACATACATGCATACTTACATACATACATAAATACATACATATATACATAAGTACATAAAAATATTTTTCGATGTTTCGATTGCAGATTTAAAAGTATTCTTATCTGTGTAAGCTTTCTTGACAATAGTTAACATTAGAAATAACCAAGGCTTTCTAGGCAGTATAATATAGAAAATATTTCAACTGAAAATGTCTAATAATGAAGTACAACTGTTGTATTCCTGAATAATAGGAAAATTAAGCCTATTATTAATTTCTAAGACAACTGTTGATGATATTATTACTACCAGCGAAAGTGTTAACTACTAAATTCCATTTTTTTTATAGGTTAAGGGAAGAGTAAACATCAATCCCGTCTTTTTGTTAGCCGAGAGGCTAGGAAACTCAAGGTAAAACGATTTTTGACGTCAACACTTATATTAAATGGATTTGATTTTCTGTCTGAGTTCCGAACGATAATTGTTCATATTAGCATTTTTCATTATTATAATTTTCATTATTGTAATTTTCATTATTTCATTGCGTTAATACCGTTTCAAAGTTAATTAACAAAAGAGTACCTATGTTCTTCATCTAAGCATTGTTTCTTCACTTCTAAGCATTGTTATCTTTATTTTTATTGATATCTAAATTTTTACTGTGTGTAAAATGACAAGTTTAATACTTAAAAAAAAAATAGTAAAAGAAATTAAAGTTATATCCCTATCGATTTCTCGCTTTAAATTATATTACATTATTCTGTTGATTTTCTGTCTGAGTTCCGAACGACAATTGTTCATATTTGCATTTTGCATTATTATAATTTTCATCAATGTTATTTCATTGTGTTAATACCGTTTCAAAGTTAATTAACAGAAGAGTACCTATGTTCTTCATCTAAGCATTGTTTCTTCACTTCTAAGCATTGTTATCTTTATTTTTATTGATATCTAAATTTTTACTGTGTGTAAAATGACAAGTTTAATAGAATTTAAATGATAAGAGTAAAATTCTTGAGAATTCATCTATGTGTGACTAAAATTCACCAGATATCTTGAATTTTGAAACAGACAAGTCAATTGTTCCATTAACAAGTAAAAATGTTTTAAAAGAAGCTCTCACAGATATCATTCAAAATTTGTTGCACTAATCTTTAAAAACAGAGAAACATAAGTATTTAGAATAGATAGGAGTTATAAATATTTGATTTTGCTACAAAAGAAACAATTTTGTACATTTGTCTACAAAAACTTGTTGACATAAATGCAACAATGGTTGCCGTATTTAAAGACAATGCTATTTTTGCTCTGTAGATCTCATTAGGAACGATCGATTAAACGGGCATTTCTACTATCCTGAGCAACTATCTTCAATTACCTTTATACACGAATACTTCACATAGTGGGTAATAGAATTGTTTGTATCATTTCTTTAATTTATAATACATAAATCGTTTTTAATAGACTTTTCTAGTATTGTATTTAAAAAAAAATCAATCATTGTACTAATGCATTGAAATAGAAGGAATATTCTTTTTTTTTTTTAATGAAATGGAGGAATCTTTTTCAAATGCCAAATTGGACAAAACACAGTGTAAGTATATTTTTTAACAGGTACATACATGCATACATACATATTTAATCACTATACTAATGCATTGTAATAGAAGATATATTCTGTTTTAATGAAATGAAGGAATCGTTTTCAAATACCAAATTGGACAAAACACAGTGTAAGTATATTTTCAACAGGTACATACATGCATACATACATACATACATATATACATACATATATACATAAGTACATAAAAATATTTTTCGATGTTTCGATTGCAGATTTAAAAGTATTCTTATCTGTGTAAGCTTTCTTGACAATAGTTAACATTAGAAATAACCTAGGCTTTCTAGGCAGTATAATATAGAAAATATTTCAACTGAAAATGTCTAATAATGAAGTACAACTGCTGTATTCCTGAATAATAGGAAAATTAAGCCTATTATTAATTTCTAAGACAACTGTTGAGGATATTATTATAAAGTATTGAGAAAAGGGTTGAGGAAGGGGTTAAGAAATGATCAATGACCCTGGATAATGTCCACCTGAGACAATTCCGAGCTCTGTACAAACTATCACGTGACATGATTTTGTCAAGAAAGAAGACTCACAATACGCCCATGATTTTGTTTAGAACGGGTTTAGGGGAAAAGGGTTGAGGAAAGGTATTTAATATAACTTTTAAAAGAAGTATTTAAATCATTTTAAACATTTAGTGTTGTAAATAAATGTACAAATTATTATTATTATTTTTAATTCACCTACTAATCATTAAGCGTTATCAAAGACATACTATCATTATTGCTATCAAGTTAACAAATAGTCATTGCCACAGGTAGCTTCAGTAATCCAATATTTTTGTGTATTATTACAATACATAATATTTATTTTTAATTAAAGAAATTAATACAAACAATTCTGTTACACACTACGTAAAACTAGTTTATAACAATATTATTTTTAATTAAAGTTCATTACATTTTTTAAATACTATTATTAAATTGTTTTGCTCTTCAAACTTTGTATAAGTAATATCAAAACGAAAATTACATAATTACATTTAAAAAGTACAGTTTTTTTCAAAAGACTATGCAAATCATTTAATTAATAAATATTTTCATGTTAAAGTACCAAAGTATTTATAAACTGTATGATTTGCATATGCAATATCAAAATACTATATTTGTAAAAATACTAATAATTGAATTCTACTATAGTTGATGAATAAAAATACTCACTGTATTAGTGTTCAGAAAAAGATCATCTACGTTCTTCGAAGAAATTCAACCATTTCTCTTCACTCTTAGTTCCAATTCAACTGTTCGTTCTTTTATAGATTTAACAACAAGTTTTTTTCCCTATAATAGCTTCTATATCTTGGTCACTTGAAAATAAAGTAGTATCACGTTTTGATAGATAGGCATGAACGGTTTCCCCCTTATTCATAAATTTTGCTAATAATGCATGACCGTATTTCGTTCCTACTATTCTTGCTTCTTTAATTACGTATGGTTTCCCTACCGTAAATGTTTGAATAGAAACTGTGTCTACACTTGTTGACGAATTAAATTTTTCAATAAGATTTGATATGCTTATGCTATCTTCTTCAGCTCGACACAAACTGAATAAATATTTCTCTGTTTGTTAAATTTAAACATTCTAGTTGTAATTAATTTGCTTTCATTTCAAATTTCCCAAGGATATAAATTTATTTTTCTCTTTCAAACTTTCCTAATGTGTTTTAAATGTAATATTAATTGCTTTTTTAAAATTGTCTACTTGTTTATTAGCATTACGTTTTTATACTTCATTTATTATTTTTTGTTATTCGCGTATTTTACTATCACAGCCTTTGTTGATTATGAAGCCTTACATTCTCCAAAGTACCAGTAAAGCTTAATCTTTTCCCATCGGTTCAGAGCAAGTCTCTTTCAGATTAACCACCCTGGAGACGCGATTCCATAGTTTTCCCTTATTCCCAATACCAGGGGATCGTTCTATCATTTTCCTAATCCTACCTAATCCCACTCAACTTTCGTTAACCAAACTTTTCCTTTACAGAGGATGTAACGTGTAAATACTTCTTTACGGTCATTATTAGGATCACTTTAATTTACGTGATACCATTATTCCTCTTTATCTTCTACCAGAGAGTTTTACATCCTAATAAATCCTACTTACAATCCTTCAAGACGATGATATTCTACAACCATGTGCGCTGAGTGATCGCAAACTTAAAAAAATCAAGAAATTGTGTTCAGCGACATCTGGTAGTGAAATGTAGAACTAAACCCCCGGGACTACTTTTTACTTGTAAAACTAGAATATGTTTTACCTACTTAAAATTAAAGAAGTAATGAAGCTTTACAACAAACTAGCAGAATAACTGAATATATATTACACTTTTAATACCACTTGGCAAAAAAAAACCACCATTTACTGATATTTTCCAGCAGACCGCATTTCGCACTACATCAGTGCATTGTTCAATGCTGTGGGTCACGGACAAGACTTTTGCTCAGGTGTGTTGTATTGGTGTGAGACTGTGGTGTATTGGTGTAATCAACAACTACTCTATGGACAATAATACACCACAGTCTCACACCAATACAACACACCTGAGCAAAAGTCTTGTCCGTGACCCACAGCATTGAACAATGCACTGATGTAGTGCGAAATGCGGTCTGCTGGAAAATATCAGTAAATGGTGGTTTTTTTTTGCCAAGTGGTATTAAAAGTGTAATATATATTCAGTTATTCTGCTAGTTTGTTGTAAAGCTTCATTACTTCTTTAATTTTAAGTAGGTAAAACATATTCTAGTTTTACAAGTAAAAAGTAGTCCCGGGGGTTTAGTTCTACATTTCACTACCAGATGTCGCTGAACACAATTTCTTGATTTTTTTAAGTTTGCGATCACTCAGCGCACATGGTTGTAGAATATCATCGTCTTGAAGGATTGTAAGTAGGATTTATTAGGATGTAAAACTCTCTGGTAGAATATAAAGAGGAATAATGGTATCACGTAAATTAAAGTGATCCTAATAATGACCGTAAAGAAGTATTTACACGTTACATCCTCTGTAAAGGAAAAGTTTGGTTAACGAAAGTTGAGTGGGATTAGGTAGGATTAGGAAAATGATAGAACGATCCCCTGGTATTGGGAATAAGGGAAAACTATGGAATCGCGTCTCCAGGGTGGTTAATCTGAAAGAGACTTGCTCTGAACCGATGGGAAAAGATTAAGCTTTACTGGTACTTTGGAGAATGTAAGGCTTCATAATCAACAAAGGCTGTGATAGTAAAATACGCGAATAACAAAAAATAATAAATGAAGTATAAAAACGTAATGCTAATAAACAAGTAGACAATTTTAAAAAAGCAATTAATATTACATTTAAAACACATTAGGAAAGTTTGAAAGAGAAAAATAAATTTATATCCTTGGGAAATTTGAAATGAAAGCAAATTAATTACAACTAGAATGTTTAAATTTAACAAACAGAGAAATATTTATTCAGTTTGTGTCGAGCTGAAGAAGATAGCATAAGCATATCAAATCTTATTGAAAAATTTAATTCGTCAACAAGTGTAGACACAGTTTCTATTCAAACATTTACGGTAGGGAAACCATACGTAATTAAAGAAGCAAGAATAGTAGGAACGAAATACGGTCATGCATTATTAGCAAAATTTATGAATAAGGGGGAAACCGTTCATGCCTATCTATCAAAACGTGATACTACTTTATTTTCAAGTGACCAAGATATAGAAGCTATTATAGGGAAAAAAACTTGTTGTTAAATCTATAAAAGAACGAACAGTTGAATTGGAACTAAGAGTGAAGAGAAATGGTTGAATTTCTTCGAAGAACGTAGATGATCTTTTTCTGAACACTAATACAGTGAGTATTTTTATTCATCAACTATAGTAGAATTCAATTATTAGTATTTTTACAAATATAGTATTTTGATATTGCATATGCAAATCATACAGTTTATAAATACTTTGGTACTTTAACATGAAAATATTTATTAATTAAATGATTTGCATAGTCTTTTGAAAAAAACTGTACTTTTTAAATGTAATTATGTAATTTTCGTTTTGATATTACTTATACAAAGTTTGAAGAGCAAAACAATTTAATAATAGTATTTAAAAAATGTAATGAACTTTAATTAAAAATAATATTGTTATAAACTAGTTTTACGTAGTGTGTAACAGAATTGTTTGTATTAATTTCTTTAATTAAAAATAAATATTATGTATTGTAATAATACACAAAAATATTGGATTACTGAAGCTACCTGTGGCAATGACTATTTGTTAACTTGATAGCAATAATGATAGTATGTCTTTGATAACGCTTAATGATTAGTAGGTGAATTAAAAATAATAATAATAATTTGTACATTTATTTACAACACTAAATGTTTAAAATGATTTAAATACTTCTTTTAAAAGTTATATTAAATACCTTTCCTCAACCCTTTTCCCCTAAACCCGTTCTAAACAAAATCATGGGCGTATTGTGAGTCTTCTTTCTTGACAAAATCATGTCACGTGATAGTTTGTACAGAGCTCGGAATTGTCTCAGGTGGACATTATCCAGGGTCATTGATCATTTCTTAACCCCTTCCTCAACCCTTTTCTCAATACTTTATAATAATATCCTCAACAGTTGTCTTAGAAATTAATAATAGGCTTAATTTTCCTATTATTCAGGAATACAGCAGTTGTACTTCATTATTAGACATTTTCAGTTGAAATATTTTCTATATTATACTGCCTAGAAAGCCTAGGTTATTTCTAATGTTAACTATTGTCAAGAAAGCTTACACAGATAAGAATACTTTTAAATCTGCAATCGAAACATCGAAAAATATTTTTATGTACTTATGTATATATGTATGTATATATGTATGTATGTATGTATGCATGTATGTACCTGTTGAAAATATACTTACACTGTGTTTTGTCCAATTTGGTATTTGAAAACGATTCCTTCATTTCATTAAAACAGAATATATCTTCTATTACAATGCATTAGTATAGTGATTAAATATGTATGTATGCATGTATGTACCTGTTAAAAAATATACTTACACTGTGTTTTGTCCAATTTGGCATTTGAAAAAGATTCCTCCATTTCATTAAAAAAAAAAAAGAATATTCCTTCTATTTCAATGCATTAGTACAATGATTGATTTTTTTTTAAATACAATACTAGAAAAGTCTATTAAAAACGATTTATGTATTATAAATTAAAGAAATGATACAAACAATTCTATTACCCACTATGTGAAGTATTCGTGTATAAAGGTAATTGAAGATAGTTGCTCAGGATAGTAGAAATGCCCGTTTAATCGATCGTTCCTAATGAGATCTACAGAGCAAAAATAGCATTGTCTTTAAATACGGCAACCATTGTTGCATTTATGTCAACAAGTTTTTGTAGACAAATGTACAAAATTGTTTCTTTTGTAGCAAAATCAAATATTTATAACTCCTATCTATTCTAAATACTTATGTTTCTCTGTTTTTAAAGATTAGTGCAACAAATTTTGAATGATATCTGTGAGAGCTTCTTTTAAAACATTTTTACTTGTTAATGGAACAATTGACTTGTCTGTTTCAAAATTCAAGATATCTGGTGAATTTTAGTCACACATAGATGAATTCTCAAGAATTTTACTCTTATCATTTAAATTCTATTAAACTTGTCATTTTACACACAGTAAAAATTTAGATATCAATAAAAATAAAGATAACAATGCTTAGAAGTGAAGAAACAATGCTTAGATGAAGAACATAGGTACTCTTCTGTTAATTAACTTTGAAACGGTATTAACACAATGAAATAACATTGATGAAAATTATAATAATGCAAAATGCAAATATGAACAATTGTCGTTCGGAACTCAGACAGAAAATCAACAGAATAATGTAATATAATTTAAAGCGAGAAATCGATAGGGATATAACTTTAATTTCTTTTACTATTTTTTTTTTAAGTATTAAACTTGTCATTTTACACACAGTAAAAATTTAGATATCAATAAAAATAAAGATAACAATGCTTAGAAGTGAAGAAACAATGCTTAGATGAAGAACATAGGTACTCTTTTGTTAATTAACTTTGAAACGGTATTAACGCAATGAAATAATGAAAATTACAATAATGAAAATTATAATAATGAAAAATGCTAATATGAACAATTATCGTTCGGAACTCAGACAGAAAATCAAATCCATTTAATATAAGTGTTGACGTCAAAAATCGTTTTACCTTGAGTTTCCTAGCCTCTCGGCTAACAAAAAGACGGGATTGATGTTTACTCTTCCCTTAACCTATAAAAAAAATGGAATT
This sequence comes from Prosapia bicincta, assembly GCA_036971475.1. Taxonomy (NCBI): domain Eukaryota; kingdom Metazoa; phylum Arthropoda; class Insecta; order Hemiptera; family Cercopidae; genus Prosapia; species Prosapia bicincta. The sequence goes on from JBAIZL010000004.1 coordinate 72,654,390, forward strand.
TAGTAGTTAACACTTTCGCTGGTAGTAATAATATCATCAACAGTTGTCTTAGAAATTAATAATAGGCTTAATTTTCCTATTATTCAGGAATACAACAGTTGTACTTCATTATTAGACATTTTCAGTTGAAATATTTTCTATATTATACTGCCTAGAAAGCCTTGGTTATTTCTAATGTTAACTATTGTCAAGAAAGCTTACACAGATAAGAATACTTTTAAATCTGCAATCGAAACATCGAAAAATATTTTTATGTACTTATGTATATATGTATGTATTTATGTATGTATGTAAGTATGCATGTATGTACCTGTTAAAAATATACTTACACTGTGTTTTGTCCAATTTGGCATTTGAATACGATGCCTCCATTTCCTTTAAAATGAATATTCCTTCTATTACAATGCATTAGTACAATGCTTGAACTTTAAAAATACAATACTAAAAAAGTCTATTACAAACGAATTATGTATTATTACAATACATAATATTTATTTTACCCACTACGTGAATCAAATTCACAATATTATTTGTAATTTAGCTGCTTTCCATTTTTAAAAGACTAATTATTTCAATAAAAATACAAGTCAGTCAAAAAATACAATTGTTTTCTATTCACTTAAATTACACAGAAAATAATATTGTTTGTAATTAGAGAAGTTTATAGAATTACATTATAAAAGTGCAGTTTTTTCTATTAAGATACTATTCATTAAAATCATCTTTTTGAAGTAGCAAAGTGTTTGTGCACCTCTAAATTTGTATATGTAATATTGTGTCTCAATTACATAAAGACGAGTGGATTCATTAAGCTGCAATTTTTAAACGAACATTCTTAGGCTCCCTGTTGAATACATAGGCCTCTTTTTATTTAGAAATTTAACCAGGGCACCGCCAAACTAGGCTTAAAATTTCCAGTAACACTCAATTATCTATACTCCATTATATATATCTGGTTAATCAGATGATAGTAAATGTATCTGTAGTAAATCACCTGCAAAAGTCAATTCTAAACACAACTAATCAGGTGATAGTAAATGTTGATTGTTATTCACCTTTCAAGGTTAGTTACACTTTACAATTGTCATGTTACGAGCAGGAGCTTTTCCTTCTCTTGGTTTTTCAAGACAATAATTGTCAAGTTTATAAACTATAGTTTGATATATTTATTGGGTTTGAATTTCAGTAAATTCACCCTAAATACAAATACAAATACAAATATACGTCAGACGTCGTACAAACGACTGGTACTCTGCTAGTAGCATATAATTGTGTTAGGTAATTCATTAAATTAAATCTTTTATTAGATGGGAACATCACTGTTATTTCTATTGACAGTGTTTTCTGGTTTATTTGTCAGCTTATTAGCTTTTACACAAGACTACTCCTACATTGTTTAGTAACAATTGTATAAGTTCATGGGGATTTTCCAAAGCTAAACCTCGTAGAGATGGAGTGATGAATAATTGTTTTCCCTTACGCATACGATGCTGCCAAATGGGTTCGTGGAAATCCAACACAGCGAATAGCTTTACTCGTGCGAAAGAGGTAAGATTAGCGGCCTTCTTTAATGGTTCCTTCAGTTGTATAACCTCCTTCATTCGTATGTTTACATATCTTCCTATTCCACTTACTAAATAGCCTACATTCCGATTTCGTTGTATCCATCCGTTTCTCTGGCATGTACCACCACGTCACTTTAATTTGTTCTATGCCTATAGGTCTTTATTTATTTTGTTCTTCGTTTGTTTATTATCTAGTTGTGGTCTCCATATGTCATAATACATGTTATTAATATTCTGATCTCTATTTTATATTAGTAGTTATTCATATCAGTTAGATTTGCGTGTTGGAATCTCTTCTTACGTTGAAATTTTTTATTCTTTCTTTTAGTTATAAAACGTTCGTCAATATTTGATATACTGTTACTGATAGATATTAATTTTATGCAATGTTAATTTCGATGCTTGTCTTGCTATGCTGTGATTTTGTGCAACCATGATCTGATCTTTCGCTAAGTGTATATTTAGTTAACCTCACCTTTACGCGAAACAAAAATTGTAATAAGATAATCTTGTGCTCATTTATTAATTATTTTGTTGACAAAAACGATCAGAGCAATTAGACAAACGATTGGAGGAACACTGGTTCGATGATTTTTGACATCATCAGGTTAATTATATTGAGCAAGGGGTTAAGACCAATAACAGGAAGGTTCGAATACGACGATATTTTTTTTGTCATCAGGTTAATTTGATTTAAAAAAGGGTTGAAGAAGAGGTTAAGTTTAATGACCTAACAGTTTTAACACACTTCACGCCTAAAGGTATGATTTTGTCAACAAACGCTATTAAGCTAATGTCAGGAAGTAAACAAGTTCATACAGTACTAACATGTCTGTTGATTTTGCAAAGAAAGGGTTAAGGAAAACGTTAAGAAAGAGTTGAGGAAATGGTTAAGATTATTGATATAATTTTTTTTAACACACATCATGCCTAAAGGTATAATTTTGTCAAAAAGAAGTGAAGAATAAAGTGAAAACTGAAGTTTATTATATTTATTTGTAATACTATTTTAAATTGTTATTTTTCTCCTCGTTTCATTGAAATAAATAAAATGTACTTTCTTTCATTTTTAAAATAATATCGTAAATTTTATTCACATAATGTGTTGAGTTATTTGTATCAATTTAATATAAATAAATATTTAATACATAATTGAATTAATAAACCTTTGAAGTTAATGTGCTGAAAGTAAAACCTTTAGTGTATTATATAATTATTTGTTATAATATCTTAAGTTGTAAAGAAGCTGATGTATACAAATCTTAATTCTGTGAAAGTTCACTATTACGTTGATTGTAAATAATAGACTTTTCTGTTTATAAAGTTCAATCATTGTAATAGAAGAAGTATTCTTTGTTATAGAAATGGAGGAATCGTCTTCAAATGTCAAGTTGAAATGCTTTATGTTATCGAAATACGAATTTGCTCCACAAAGATGTTCACCTCTATCAGTTGAATATGATTTAAGAACTGCATATACAAGTGAACTTTTATGAAATAAAACGTTTAGATGTAACAGAGAGAAATTCAAAAGGTTTTGGATCAAGTGAAATAAACTGATTTACTAAATTGAACATTCTGTATTATATGTTTAAAAAATAAATAAAATTAAAATTTAAAAAAAGTATTAATTCTTATACTTCCATCCATTACCGAAATTAACAGCATTGAAACTAATTGACTTAGTACAAACATTTATTCAGGACGAAACAGGTTGAAACCAATAACCTAGCACACATCACGCATAAAGACATTATTTTCTCAAGACAGGGCACACAAGGTACGAATACGACTTTTTTGACATCATCAGGTCAATTTGGTTAAGGAATGGTGACCTCCGTATAGATCACCAACCCTTCCATTGACTTAGCATGAAACAACAAATAGCAACTAATTAATGCAGCTTATAAATATATTTTATATAAATTTAAACATTTGTTACAGATTTATTTTATAATGTCAATATGCAACATTAGAAATTGCTAATATTGTGTTTAACCTATGTAGACTATATATTTTTCAATGAAAACCTGTTAACTTTAGAATTTAAACTGACAAAATTAAAGTAAATGAAAATACTTTGAAAATACAAAGTATTATTTTATTTATTAGTTTATAATTATTGCTTGATAAATTGCTACTAGCTAAGAAATAGGCTACTCTTAAATTGTCAACACCTTTTTTATCACATAATTGAAAAAACATTATTTCATGCAAATTGTTCGAAAAAGCCATAAGAATTATTTAATACTAATTTTCTTTATAAACAATAATCAATATAAAATATTTCTTTTACACTAAGAACATGTAACATATAACATATAATATATTTTTCAGTTGGTAATAATTTAGTAAATTTTCGTTTATACCCTGTAATAACTACAAATTCGATTCATCAGTAAATCTTCTGGATCTGACTGTACCATCATTTACACAGAAATTACTTTTAAATAGTTTAAGATTTTACATCATGTTTGGAGTATATATTATTTTAACTTTAATATAAGATTAATGTTTAACAGGGATGTCATGAAAGTCGGAATGTTGTGAAAACTCATTAAAACATTTTGAAATAGAAATATTTTTGTTTAATTTATATTTTTAAATTACCAAAAAAATAATAAAATTTTTGTAGCATTCACAGCTGTTTAATAGTGCACGTGAGAATATCAAAAGCCTAACGAGCAAGATCTACCTTTGCCATCCACGGTTCGAATAAGAGTAGGGTAAGAAATCGGTAGCAAGTCAGCTGCGACGTATCGGGTTGAGTCAATGACAAGACCAGGGAGGTATCGGATTCACAAAAACACAAAGTACAAACATAATAAACGAACAAACCCAATACAAATCACACATACTGTTTGATACTATCGAAAACCTAATTAACAACATTGAAACTAAGAACAATTTAAGATTGTTTTAATATTAATTTCTATCTAACTAAGGCACCACTCCACCACCTTCTGTTCCTGTCGGATACCTCTGGATTAGGAATTCAAATTGCTCTATTTATTTTTATCAACAAAAGTTCAGAATCACGTATATTGTAAATAATTGACTTTTCTTATATTCTATTTATAAAGTTCAATTTCTTTAATTAAAAAAATATAATGCTATATATTCTAATTAAATGATTAAAACTTATTGACCATTTAATTTATACTTAGATATAACATACTCCTGTACTATGTGTTTTACTTGCAAATAATGTCATTTATATTTTCGTGTTGAAATATCAGTGTTTATACACAGTGTATAACTTACTGTCTTTTAAACAAGAATATATTTCATATAACGAGCCAAACGTCTTGTTTTAGAAAAATAAAATAATAAAAAAACTCCAATATTCTATTTATATTCATTTGATTTATAAGAATTATAAATAATAAAGAATTAACCAAATCAAAAACAATTAAGCTTGGGAGTAAACAAGTTCATACAGTACTAGCATGTTGATTATATTACGCCTAAAGACATTATTTCCTCAAGACAGGGCGCAGAAGGTACGAATACGACGATTTTTGACATCAGGTCAATTTGGACCAATAACGGGCATTATTTCCTCAAGACAGGACACACAAGGTACGACTATTTTTGACATCATCAGGTCAATTGAGTTAAGAAAAAGCTGAGACCAATAACCTATTTCAACCCTTTCATTTAACCCTTTCAACCCTTTCATTTAATCCTTTCAAACCCTTTCATTTAACCCTTTCAACCCTTTCATTTAACCCTTTCAACCCTTTCATTTAACCCTTTCAACCCTTTCGTTTAACCCTTTCAACCCTCTCATTTAACCCTTTCAACCCTTTCGTTTAACCCTTTCAACCCTTGAGAAAGGATTGAGATCAATGACATCCAAACTATCATGTCTGATTAAGACTAACGACAATAGTGGTCATATAGCACAAATAAAAGCATCTCTATTGTTTGGACAAGTTAGCCGAGAGGTTAGCGTTGATGGTTCTGAACACAAACATACGGGGTTCGAATACGACTCAGGTAAAACGATTTTTTTCAGAATCGACGACACCAGTCTTGAAAGGGTTAAGGGGTGAAAGGGTTAAGGGGAAGGGTTAAAAAGGGTTAAATGAAAGGGTTGAAAGGGTTAAGTGAAAGGGTTGAAAGGGTTAAGAGAAAGGGTTGAAAGGGTTAACTAAAAGGATTAAAAGGGTTAATGACGTAAGACCGCCTGAAGGCTGGGTTTTTCCGAAAATTTGGGGGGGCTAAGTGACCCATCTCAACAATCCCATTCTCTACTCTCTTCGATTGCCTTATTTTTTTATGATCCGGATTTGAAACGTGTCCTAAAACATTTGCCTGCTAAAAATCTTCTGTGAAAAACAAAACTTTTTTGTGCAGGCCACATATTTAAATAATAAAAACAACCGGAAACAAAACTTGTTCGAAATAAACCAAAACAATTGAATGGCATTTATTCAATCATCCCATCTGAGATTTTGTGGCTGTCTTTGTTCTGCGATTTTGCTGCAAAGATATGTCTATAGACACGGGTTTTGTCTCGTAATTATCTATAGACAATGGCTCGATTGTATCTAGACATTGTCTAAAGACAGAAACAGCTCGACTTTGTCTAATAGTGTTGACAAGCCTTAAGGAAACTGAGCTATAAGAGACTTCCATTCTTGGCTAATAGTGTTGACAAGCCTTAAGGAAACTGAGCTATTAGAGACTTCCATTCTTGGCTAAAAGTGTTGACAAGCCTGAAGGAAACTGAGCTATTAGAGACTTCCATTCTAGGCTAATAGTGTTGACAAGCCTTAAGGAAACTGAGCTATTAGAGACTTCCATTCTTGGCTAATAGTGTTGACAAGCCTTAAGGAAACTGAGCTATTAGAGACTTCCATTCTTGGCTAATAGTGTTGACAAGCCTTAAGGAAACTGAGCTATTAGATACTTCCATTCTTGGCTAATAGTGTTGACACGCCTTAAGGAAACTGAGCTATTAGAGACTTCCATTCTTGGCTAATAGTGTTGACAAGCCTTAAGGAAACTGAGCTATTAGAGACTTCCATTCTTGGCTAATAGTGTTGACAAGCCTTAAGGAAACTGAGCTATTAGAGACTTCCATTCTTGGCTAATAGTGTTGACAAGCCTTAAGGAAACTGGGCTATTAGAGACTTCCATTCCTGGCTAATAGTGTTGACAAGCCTTAAGGAAACTGAGCTATTAGAGACTTCCATTCTTGGCTAATAGTGTTAACAAGCCTTAAGGAAACTGAGCTATTAGAGACTTCCATTCCTGGCTAATAGTGTTGACAAGCCTTAAGGAAACTGAGCTATTAGAGACTTCCATTCTTGGCTAATAGTGTTGACAAGCCTTAAGGAAACTGAGCTATTAGAGACTTCCATTCTTGGCTAATAGTGTTGACAAGCCTTAAAGAAACTGGGCTATTAGAGACTTCCATTCCTGGCTAATAGTGTTGACAAGCCTTAAGGAAACTGAGCTATTAGAGACTTCCATTCTTGGCTAATAGTGTTGACAAGCCTTAAGGAAACTGAGCTATTAGAGACTTCCATTCCTGGCTAATAGTGTTGACACGCCTTAAGGAAACTGAGCTATTAGAGACTTCCATTCTTGGCCAATAGTGTTGACACGCCTTAAGGAAACTGAGCTATTAGAGACTTCCATTCTTGGCTAATAGTGTTGACAAGCCTTAAGGAAACTGAGCTATTAGAGACTTCCATTCTTGGCTAATAGTGTTGACAAGCCTTAAGGAAACTGAGCTATTAGAGACTTCCATTCTTGGCTAATAGTGTTGACAAGCCTTAAGGAAACTGAGCTATTAGAGACTTCCATTCTTGGCTAATAGTGTTGACAAGCCTTAAGGAAACTGAGCTATTAGAGACTTCCATTCCTGGCTAATAGTGTTGACAAGCCTTAAGGAAACTGAGCTATTAGAGACTTCCATTCTTGGCTAATAGTGTTGACAAGCCTTAAGGAAACTGAGCTGTTAGAGACTTTCATTCTTGGCTAATAGTGTTGACAAGCCTTAAGGAAACTGAGCTATTAGAGACTTCCATTCTTGGCTAATAGTGTTGACAAGCCTTAAGGAAACTGGGCTATTAGAGACTTCCATTCTTGGCTAATAGTGTTAACAAGACTTAAGGAAACTGAGCTATTAGAGACTTCCATTCTTGGCTAATAGTGTTGACAAGCCTTAAGGAAACTGAGCTATTAGAGACTTTCATTCTTGGCTAATAGTTTTGACAAGCCTTAAGGAAACTGAGCTATTAGAGACTTCCATTCTTGGCTAATAGTGTTGACAAGCCTAAAGGAAACTGAGCTATTAGAGACTTCCATTCTTGGCTAATAGTGTTGACAAGCCTTAAGGAAACTGAGCTATTAGAGACTTCCATTCTTTTCTAATAGTGTTGACACGCCTTAAGGAAACTGAGCTATTAGAGACTTCCATTCTAGGCTAATAGTGTTGACAAGCCTTAAGGAAACTGAGCTAGTAGAGACTTCCATTCTTGGCTAATAGTGTTGACAAGCCTTAAGGAAACTGAGCTATTAGAGACTTCCATTCTTGGCTAATAGTGTTGACACGCCTTAAGGAAACTGAGCTATTAGAGACTTCCATTCTAGGCTAATAGTGTTGACAAGCCTTAAGGAAACTGAGCTATTAGAGACTTCCATTCTAGGCTAATAGTGTTGACAAGCCTTAAGGAAACTGAGCTATTAGAGACTTCCATTCTTGGCTAATAGTGTTGACACGCCTTAAGGAAACTGAGCTATTAGAGACTTCCATTCTTGGCTAATAGTGTTGACAAGCCTTAAGGAAACTGAGCTATTAGAGACTTCCATTCTTGGCTAATAGTGTTGACAAGCCTTAAGGAAACTGAGCTATTAGAGACTTCCATTCTTGGCTAATAGTGTTGACGAGCCTTAAGGAAACTGAGCTATTAGAGACTTCCATTCTTGGCTAATAGTGTTGACAAGCCTTAAGGAAACTGAGCTATTAGAGACTTCCATTCCTGGCTAATAGTGTTGACAAGCCTTAAGGAAACTGAGCTATTAGAGACTTCCATTCTTGGCTAATAGTGTTGACAAGCCTTAAGGAAACTGAGCTATTAGAGACTTCCATTCTTGGCTAATAGTGTTGACAAGCCTTAAGGAAACTGAGCTATTAGAGACTTCCATTCTTGGCTAATAGTGTTGACAAGCCTTAAGGAAACTGAGCTATTAGAGACTTCCATTCTTGGCTAATAGTGTTGACAAGCCTTAAGGAAACTGAGCTATTAGAGACTTCCATTCTTTGCTAATAGTGTTGACAAGCCTTAAGGAAACTGAGCTATTAGAGACTTCCATTCTTGGCTAATAGTGTTGACAAGCCTTAAGGAAGCTGAGCTATTAGAGACTTCCATTCTTGGCTAATAGTGTTGACAAGCCTTAAGGAAACTGAGCTATTAGAGACTTCCATTCTTGGCTAACAGTGTTGACAAGCCTTAAGGAAACTGAGCTATTAGAGACTTCCATTCTTGGCTAATAGTGTTGACAAGCCTTAAGGAAACTGAGCTATTAGAGACTTCCATTCTTGGCTAATAGTGTTGACATGCCTTAAGGAAACTGAGCTATTAGAGACTTCCATTCTTGGCTAATAGTGTTGACAAGCCTTAAGGAAACTGAGCTATTAGAGACTTCCATTCCTGGCTAATAGTGTTGACAAGCCTTAAGGAAACTGAGCTATTAGAGACTTCCATTCTTGGCTAATAGAGTTGACACGCCTTAAGGAAACTGAGCTATTAGAGACTTCCATTCTAGGCTAATAGTGTTGACAAGCCTTAAGGAAACTGAGCTATTAGAGACTTCCATTCTAGGCTAATAGTGTTGACAAGCCTTAAGGAAACTGAGCTATTAGAGACTTCCATTCTTGGCTAATAGTGTTGACACGCCTTAAGGAAACTGAGCTATTAGAGACTTCCATTCTAGGCTAATAGTGTTGACAAGCCTTAAGGAAACTGAGCTATTAGAGACTTCCATTCTTGGCTAATAGTGTTGACAAGCCTTAAGGAAACTGAGCTATTAGAGACTGCCATTCTTGGCTAATAGTGTTGACAAGCCTTAAGGAAACTGAGCTATTAGAGACTTCCATTCTTGGCTAATAGTGTTGACAAGCCTTAAGGAAACTGAGCTATTAGAGACTTCCATTCCTGGCTAATAGTGTTGACAAGCCTTAAGGAAACTGAGCTATTAGAAACTTCCATTCTTGGCTAATAGTGTTGACAAGCCTTAAGGAAACTGAGCTATTAGAGACTTCCATTCTTGGCTAATAGTGTTGACAAGCCTTAAGGAAACTGAGCTATTAGAGACTTCCATTCTTGGCTAATAGTGTTGACAAGCCTTAAGGAAACTGAGCTATTAGAGACTTCCATTCTTGGCTAATAGTGTTGACAAGCCTTAAGGAAACTGAGCTATTAGAGACTTCCATTCTTGGCTAATAGTGTTGACAAGCCTTAAGGAAACTGAGCTATTAGAGACTTCCATTCTTGGCTAATAGTGTTGACAAGCCTTAAGGAAACTGAGCTATTAGAGACTTCCATTCTTGGCTTATAGTGTTGACAAGCCTTAAGGAAACTGAGCTATTAGAGACTTCCATTCCTGGCTAATAGTGTTGACAAGCCTTAAGGAAACTGAGCTATTAGAGACTTCCATTCTTGGCTAATAGTGTTGACAAGCCTTAAGGAAACTGAGCTATTAGAGACTTCCATTCTTGGCTAATAGTGTTGACATGCCTTAAGGAAACTGAGCTATTAGAGACTTCCATTCTTGGCTAATAGTGTTGACAAGCCTTAAGGAAACTGAGCTATTAGAGACTTCCATTCCTGGCTAATAGTGTTGACAAGCCTTAAGGAAACTGAGCTATTAGAGACTTCCGTTCTTGGCTAATAGTGTTGACATGCCTTAAGGAAACTGAGCTATTAGAGACTTCCATTCTTGGCTAATAGTGTTGACAAGCCTTAAGGAAACTGAGCTATTAGAGACTTCCATTCCTGGCTAATAGTGTTGACAAGCCTTAAGGAAACTGAGCTATTAGAGACTTCCATTCTTGGCTAATAGTGTTGACAAGCCTTAAGGAAACTGAGCTATTAGAGACTTCCATTCTTGGCTAATAGTGTTGACAAGCCTTAAGGAAACTGAGCTATTAGAGACTTCCATTCTTGGCTAATAGTGTTGACAAGCCTTAAGGAAACTGAGCTATTAGAGACTTCCATTCCTGGCTAATAGTGTTGACAAGCCTTAAGGAAACTGAGCTATTAGAGACTTCCATTCTTGGCTAATAGTGTTGACAAGCCTTAAGGAAACTGAGCTATTAGAGACTTCCATTCTTGGCTAATAGTGTTGACAAGCCTTAAGGAAACTGAGCTATTAGAGACTTCCATTCTTGGCTAATAGTGTTGACAAGCCTTAAGGAAA
>JBAIZL010000004.1:72670392-72687892 GCA_036971475.1 Prosapia bicincta
AAAAATATATCTTTTTATATATGACCCTTACACCAATAACACTTAAATATTATATATATATATATATATATATATATATATATATATATATATATATATATATATATATATAAATATATATATATATATATATATATATATATAATATAGGCATTATTGTATTTTTCATTCCTGATGATGTTGGTACTGTTTACCAACGAAAAGCTTTGAATATAAATAAATAATATTCTTGTATTTGAATAACCTATGTTGTTTTAAATTATTAAACAAGAAAACATATTATATATATATATATACTTAATGTTAATATGTAAAGATATGTTAACAATAAATATCGTGTCGTTAATTTATTTTAAAACATTTTTCAGAAATAAACTTTTTAGCATGAGAAATAAAAGAAAAGAATTTAGATTAAAGTCTTATTAGAAGCAAAACTAAAAAAAAACAATAGTCTTTATAAAGTAATTCTACTGTTAGCCAGACTTGTATTATTTCCAAATACTTCACTCTATTTATTAAAAAAGCGTAATTGTCATTGATAAGTCGAAAAATCATAACATAACCCTATAAAAGTTTTTAAGCTTTCAATTTTATATTTTATAACATATTATAATATATTATAGAAAATGCATACAGAAATGAACATAAAATTTTTCGTAATCGTAAAATTTTTTAAATCGACATTTTTAAATTTATATTATAGGCTTAACTAAATTAACTTCATAAATCTATCCTCTTAAACAAATCAGTATATTAGATAATTACACTTTCCGAAAAACGTATTAGGAAAACTAACTCTCCTGAGTTTCAATTATTAACTTACTGTTAATGTAAAATGTACGTAAAATTAACCCAAGTGTAGTAAAAACAATTGTATGCAATCATATTTAGGCCTGACACAGAAATTTATCGAACATACGTTATTTCTAAATATAGTGGAAATTGCAGGGGAAAATTAATCATTTAAGTAATATCTGCAAATGCTGCAGATATTAGCAGAGCCTTTATTGAATTTCGGAAATCTTCGGGAAAATTCGTTCATCTTACCGAATTATAACATGTTATGTGGCTTCATAACTAGTTTGACTACCGTAGGAAAAACGTTCTAGGCTTTCTTTAAAAAGTGCACGGTAAAAAACATTTCTCATGACTAAAGCAATTATTTTAAATGATACTGCCGCCATTTTGTTTCAAACAATGTAAATCCATCACTAATACAAAACCTACTCGTAATGCTATTACTTGTTCCCCTCCCGAATGGTTATCTACTGTATGCAGACAAAGGGTTGGGACGAATAGAAGTTTTAAATGACCTTTTTAACTAGATTTATGTGTGTAGTAAGACAATAAAATTATGTTATGCAATCTTTATTCATTCATAACTTTCTGTACAAAGCAGATCCATCACTGTAAGTTCAACATTTCCTAAACGCATCTGTGTTATTTGCATTCTACTTTGACTCAGGATATGGGTCATATAAATACTGTGCTGTATCTTCTGCTTCCGGATATAGATTCTCTTCTCTTCGTTTTACCGTTAAATGAAGTGTGTCGACGTTGCGTGAACCAATTTATTCCCTTCTTGTTAATTTGTTTCAGTAATCCTTTTCCTCAACTTTTCTTTATAACATAGTTTAATTTCTTATTGTTTCTTCTAACCATTTTTAATATCATAATAACCTGTACCTACAACAACCTGTCCCATAATAACCTTTACCTACAACAACCTGTCCCATAATAACCTTTACCTACAACATCCTGTCCCAGAATAACCTGTACCTACAACAACCTGTCCCATAATAATCTGTACCTACAAAAACCTGTCCCATAATAACCTGTACTTACAAAAACCTGTCGCATAATAACCTGTACCTACAATAACCTGAATCCACAAGAACCTGTTCGCACAAATATTCGTGGCCACAACAACCTGTTCCCACAACATCCTGTAATAGAGGAAAAACTAAAAAGTAATTTACGATTAAGAAACTAAGAAAAATTGAGATAAATATCTTATATTGTTAATAATAAAGTCCGACAGAGGTCGCTATACAATGTACAGACACGTGGGGTCCGTTCGGCTTAGTTTCACTTTCTGTAGATTTTTTCGTCTACTTCTGACATTTGAACGTACGCTGTGAACGTTTGTTTTTTTTGAACAAAATGCTAATTTTTTTAAACAAGGAAACTTATTTTAAACAAAATAATTAAATAAATTAATCAAGGAAGTACCATCAGACGTATAACTAAAAACAAATTACCATATACGGATAAATTCATTTCAAGGTTGTCAGGTTTTTTCTTTTCTAACAAATCATGCATTGAAATGTTGATAGATTTCCAGATGAAGAAATTTAACCTTAGTTAATGCCGATTATTAGAGGGAAATTACAGTATCATATTAAAATATTCTGTTTTTGTATTCATGGTGACACTAGACTCAAATTAAGAATAAAAAGTGTTGACAAAAAACCTTGATTAAGTTTAAAATATCATCTATAAATATACTAATCAATCAGAAAACCTTTGTTTCATTTTATATTTGATGAGCCGTGAGAAATTTTAGTCAAAACATTTATTCTTTACTTTTTATTCAAATTCACATTTATTTACTTTTTTAGTCAAAAGAATTTAGAAAGAAATATTAGTTATACGTCAAAATAATTAAAACATCAAGAAAGTTCATCATACGTTTGTGTTTCTCAATTCCTTACTAAATCAATTGTTTTCAGTTTCGTTTTTTTATTCATTGTCATAAGAAATACTGAGCACAGTTGTGGTCTCAAAACAAGTAGATGTATGCGCAGTGGCCAAGAGAGTGTGGTGCGAATGCCCTACGTCACGTCTGTTCATTAAGGATTTATTATGAGCCCTTATTATGAAAAACATTTTGGTTTGAGTATACTCATCTTATATTGTGCGTATTGATTACAGTCTGAGCGTTAAAGGGGCATGGATGTGCAGCGTAGTACCTTAAAAATTAACCTGTTAACATAAAGGATATAGCCAAGGGGAGCATGATTTACTCACTCCACCCCACGAATGCTAACTCTATCTGCATGGGCTGCTTATGTACAACAAATGCGTCTATAAAGTCTGCCCCGCTAGACTCGATTGTTTTAAAAACAATAAGTTAAATGTCAATAAAAAGATACTAAATATACGTTATAAACTTATCAAGAATTTTCACCCAGAGAGAAGGAAGAATAGGGAGAAATAGTAAGAGAAAGAAAGAGAGAGAGACTAGGGAAAGAGAGAGAGAGAGAGAGAGAGAGGGGGGAGGGAGAGAGAGAGAAGTTCGTCGACACTCGAAACGTTTGTTTAGTGATGTTAAGGATTTTTGGTGGGTTTTCTTTATACTTAATTTAAAGTAAATAATTTTTCTAACGTTTCCCTTGATTAGTATTTTATTATTGTAATACCTGATGAATCGAAACTAAAGTCTGTAATATTATCACAAATAAAGATTACGGTTAGAAATGTTTCGTATAGAAAGGAAAAACGTTACAATCTGATTTTGTGGTCACCGAGGTATAAGTGTAAGCAAAATAAGTATCCTAATAGGCTTACTTGCTTGTCTGGTTTACACTCGGTATGAACTGTTTGTATGCACTTCTTTAAATCCTTTTCTCTCAAGATATCTGCCTTAGGAGTCCGGTGTGGACATTTGTTTTTAGATGTCCGGTGCAAATAAATGGAATATTTCTTATTTACTACTAGAAAAGTTTTCTTGCACCTTCTAATTATTGGAAATTACAATATGTAAATTTTTAAAATAAAGGCCTATTTACAAACAATAGCTATCGGCTGTATATTTTCTACAACGCAGTTGATATTGAAATCCCAAAATATTACAAGTAATAAATATGTATTTTATATGTGTATTATAAACGTAGATAATCTTTAACGTTAATAAATAAATCATTCGTAATTCTAATATTTTTAATACTCTAAAGTTAGATTTGTACAAAAAATACTTCATTTTAAATGTCTTTATTTCGGTTTCATAAAACACTAGATATTTACGACTTATCAGTAGCGGGGATCCGGACCCTCCTCGAAATAATATTTTTCTTTAAATCTATGAGATATTATGCATTTAAATATTAAATACAATATTCGGAATATAAACTGCAATATGCAAAAATTGGAATATAATATTCGTGTTCATTTTAAGTCTCTTGCTATAACTCTTGAGTTATACACTCCCTCTTCAGAAGAAGGAGAAATAACAAAATTTCTAAGAATTATTATTTCCGCCTATAGGAAGATAAATAAGAATGGGATTGACAAAAGATCATTATGACCTAGTGGTGATGAGAATCGGAGGAAAAGTAAGGTATTACATGGGTACGGTTGCTTATCTGAAAAATGTCTGCTCTAAATTGAGGTAAAGAGAGATGTCTACTCAGTACCTTTTAAATGTACACAGTCACATTTGCGCATGTTTTGAATACTTCACAACAATGAAGTTATCATCTGTACTACTTGTCGAACTTATAACTGAAGTAAATTCATAAACATTTACGCCCAAAAAACCAGTATACAATATACCATTCAAAACTACAATAGACACACTACAAAAACAAAAAGATAAACGCAAACCAACGTTATGGACATAGATTTCAAGAAAGATTCAAGGAACACATATATTCCATCTTATAAGATATTGCCTAAACCTATGCCACCTCTAAATAATATAATAGATACAAACCACCCTTACTTAAACATCAACCACAACTGGAAATTTTCTACAATAACAAAAAAAGACGACATCTCAACACAGTAGAGCAATATGGAATAAAAAAATACACCATAACACAAATTTAAAATGTGTCAAGTGAACCAATTCAATAGAAAACACATACTCTCCAACCACTTCATAGAATAACTTATTTACAAATCGCTACCACCTAACCCATCAACACTACCTATAGTCTAAATACAACTCGAATAGGGTTCTACGAAAGTGAAAGCAGCTAGAGGGTTGGGGGCTCGTCACCGTTTGTTAGGCCAGATTCTGTCCGGCCAGTGAGCCTTTGTTGCTAATTCTAAGTGGAACTCCAGTCCGTCAGTCAGTGTCATTGTGTAGCTGAAGTGAAGTTAGATTTTTTAATAATGTATGTACTTTATTTTCTATAGTTATAAAATCCCTTTCTAAAACTTAACGACCTAAACAGGATGAAACGTTTATTTGAAATTATCAAGTTTACCTTTTTAATTCTTAATTTCGCCTATAATCTTGCATATATATTACGGGAAATCATTGTGTTCATTAAAAAAATTAATGTTTAAATTATAGTAGAAATTTAGTTTTGAGGTTTACTGAGTGAAGAATATTGTTTTGAAAATATTTCTCAAGAGTCAGCCCGTATGTAGCGTGTACATTATACTGGAGACCAGTAGAGGGAATGACTGATTGGAGTGTATTTTTTACACGTAAAGACCGATAAAAATCATAAGCTGAATTTAAAAACATCGACTCCAAAGATTTTGATTGAAATTATATCAATAATTGTAGCCCTCATAGCTACGTTTATTTTTATTATGCATAGTTTTTTAATTTGAAATAATTTCTGTCAGTATATAACTTGAGTTTTTTCTATTAATAACAATATTTAAAAATAACTTGAATATTAATATTATTTTAGAAAAACCTATTGGTTCTAAGTAATCAAATTAAGCTCATGAATACCCGGCGGAGTACCAACTGGCAACCTTGACGGCCACACCACCTTCCTATTGTAGTTTTATTCCGACTATAGTTTAAGGATCATAGTCTAGGCACTGAGGAAGGAAGTGCTCTAGGAAACGTTTTAACTCTGTGAGTTTTTTTAATAAATTTACTTAATCATAAGGTCCTTACAAGAATAAGTTTAAACACAAACCCTCTATTATAACATAATAAAATCGGTAGTTTGGGATAAACTGAGGAAAGCATTGAAATCATTCCTTTCTTCAAACTACATTGTTTCCTGTTTTCATTTAAAGATTATAAATTAAAAGCTTTGTTTGTGATAGCATTACTGAAGATGATGACATAATGTCATTGAAACGCGTTTGAGAGTAAAGTTTTATACTTTAGGGTTGTGCATATTTCTTGTGTTTATAACATTCACTCACAAGCCAGCTCGAATATTGTTTATAATTATAAATTAAGTTATTAAACACTAAATCTATAAAATGAGTAATAAAAGAAGGTAGGTTGCCAACACTGAATTTAGTCTACACTGAATTAAAACACTAAAACGTGTTTAGGTTTTCCGTAATTTCTTTAGTTATATTTTAAAAAACTTGTTTTCGAAACGCTTAACACAGAATATTTTTCAAAGTAATGTTAATTTTATTTATTAACCGACATACTTGGCGAGTGTTTCTCCACGTTGCAGAATGTATGGGCCAACTCGCGTTATAACAAAATACACCGAATTAAAACTAGCCATGAGACATTTTATTACATTGTGCTATAAATATCTGTACCCGAGAAATTCCAGCATGCTTTCGAGTGAAAATACTTTTTGATTACGTGCTGGCAGAGTGTTTACACTAAACTTGTAAAGCCGACTGAGCTGAAAGTTCAATAAATTCTAGCCTTCTATGCATTTAAAATTCCAACGCGTCCCGCTGCAGCTGCTAATGAACTTCAGTATTTGTTTCGCTGTAAAGTAAATACAGCTGTAATTTAATTTTACACAATTACAGCGGTGAAACGAACGGTGTGTTCGTCTAAATGGAGATTCAAACTTTCCTTTTGCAAACTGTAAAATTTACACCGCATATTTTTCAATTCACTGACCCATATTTTATTAAATATTTACTACATTTGTACATTCATAGTTGTTGTTGAAACTTGAAGAGCTAGTTAAATTGTTCAAAAACTTCAAAACGTCAATTTTTGGAAAAGTGATGCAATTATAAAAAAAGACGTCAAAGCGGTAATTTCAATTAAAAATGTAGTTTGTAGTTCATAAGGATGTTTAAAATTTTACTGAGTATAAACAATTAGTTTAATGTATTTTGTTTTTGAAATTCGTTAAGTAATGGCTGAAGATATTTTAATTTTAAAAATTGGAATACCTTCATTATCGTTTTATTGAATGCCATGTATTAAGATGCATTGCAATATAATTTAGGATATTTTATAAAATGAAAATTGTTGAATAATAACTTTGTTACAAGTAAAATTAAAACAGTTTACTCTGTCCCACTACACGTTAGTTTATTAAAACAAACACATTAGTTTAATAAAACAAACAGACTAGTTTTGGCGACGATGTCGCCTTCATCAATACTTGATTACTACTGAGAGAGAGAGAGAGAGAGAGAGAGAGAGAGAGAAAGAGAGAGAGAATATATATTATATATAAATTTATATATATTTAAATATTTTACAAATTACATAAATAAAATTAGTGAACGATTGAGCCCATAATGTGGTTTCCGTAATGCCCTGTAGCGGGGTAATCATCTCACTTTACCCCGGTTCTATCTATATATTCGCAGCGAGCCATAATACTCTTCCTGCCGGTCGCTTTACAACTACAAATACACGTAATCTACAGCGAATTAGATATGTGAAACTAATATTGTATTGCGTTATTACGACAATTTTTGGCTAAACAGTAGGCTAAATATATCCTCAACACACGATGATTTTCATAAAAAAATTTGTTTTGCTCTTAATCTATTTTGTTTTTCTTATAAGAGATTTCGTTATAACTTTTTTTTTAAATATCATTATTGTAGGTATTAAATTTATGGACACAACATATTTAACAAATGGAGTTTTTATTGTTTAAATTTAAAAATATATGTTTTGTTACTTTTAATTTGTAGGTCTAAATTGAAATTCTGTTGTGAGTTTTAGAAAATTTTATGGTATTGAACTAGATGATTTGCAGAATTTGTCTAAGCTTCAATCTTAAAGCGTAAAACTTAGTTTGTCGAGTTTGTGTTTTCTATTTAATGTATAAAATAAACATTTGTTTATAAACCTGGCTTTTTAATTTTCGTGCATTGTTGAACCTCTATCGTCCAGCTGTAAAGAAAACAATGTGGACAAGTGTAAAAACAACAATACCCTAAGAAATAATTATGAGAAATATTTTTTTTCTTAATATCAGATCATAACCTTCAGCGACAATCCTAAACAACACAACCTCTTTTTTTTGACAAGTTACTACATTTTAATCACGACTGAGCACCACGAGGTTGCAGCCATAAAAACAGGTGTCTCAACACTTGCGTTGGATGATGTCAGCCACGTTCAAGGTTTACTTTGGCTCACTGCAAGGCCTCCCTAACCTGCACACGCTGCATGCAACAGTGCCTATTGAATTATAAGTTGCTAATTACTCGTTGAATAAACAATTAAAAATTCAAATGTTTCTCTAAGGTCTTTTTGAAAACTTATTTACATATTTCTTCGGCATACTCTACTTTTCTCTCTCTCTTTCTTTTCCCCTTTTTCCTCTTCTATCTTCCCTCTGTCATTCCTTTTGCTTTTACTAAATACCTTCTCTCTCTCACTCTCTCCATCTATATTCCTTCTGACTCCTCCTTTTGATTTTTATAAGCCTTTTATTTCTTTTTCTTCTCTCTCATTTTTATTTCTCTCTATTATTTTTCCTTCCCCTCTCTCTGTTTCTACACTCTCTCTCTCTCTCTCTCTCCGTTCTTCTTTTCTCAGTTCATTCTCCATCTTTCTCTCTCTCTCTCTCCGTTCTTCTTTTCTCAGTTCATTCTCCATCTTTCTCTCTCTCTCTCTCCGTTCTTCTTTTCTCAGTTCATTCTCCATCTTTCTCTCTCTCTCTCTCTCTCTCTCCGTTCTTCTTTTCTCAGTTCATTCTCCATCTTTCTCTCTCTCTCTCTCCGTTCTTCTTTTCTCAGTTCATTCTCCATCTTTCTCTCTCTCTCTCTCTCCCTCCCCTTCTATCCTAACTTTCCTATTATTACAACTTGCCAGCTTAACCTTGTTTAGTTGCTTTTTTTTAAGAAAACATTTCTTATACAAGTCGTCAGTATTTTTTTTTTACGAACGATTTATGCGTTTTAATTTCAATAATGAATTTCTCTTATATAAAAATGTACGTCCCGTTTATACGTACATTAAGTTAAGGAATTTAGAAGTGAAACTTTTACAAGTTATTGAATGATTTTTAACGACGCATGAATAAAACTCGCAAAATGTCTTAAAAATAAAGTGATGTGAAACCGTTTCTTGTTACGGATTGTTACGTTCATAACTGTTCTGATCGATAAATCTAATTTTAGAAATAATTAGTAATTTTTTTTTTAATAAAAAAACATGTCCAGAAACAAATTCTACTCTGAACACTGTTACCCCACGGCAAGTAATTAAAGTGGTAAACTTTATTATAGGAAAATAATAATTTGTTTCTCTAATTTATTTTATAAAACAAAACATTTTATTTTAAGAAACAGTGATCATATTTATGCGGCTATGCTTATGAGCGTTTTGGAGGCCGAAGTGACATTTTTTCTTAAATAAATCAGCAGTACCAACATTATCCATTTTACAAACAAATTCTTTCTAGGAATCACTTGTGTCTTACAACAGTGTTATAATATTTAAAATGAATTCTAAAGAAATTTTCTCTACTTTTACCAGAGTTTCAAATTAATTGTGTGAAAACAAACTAATTTTACGCTACAATAGTTCGAATAGTTTTATAGATTTTAATTAACTCACAGAATATAGGTCAGGGCCTAATAACAACAAAATTAATGAAACCCAATACACAACCAACTGGCTAAACACTCGTTTCGTCTCGCTTACCAGCTTCTCTCGACAGTCATTTTAAAGCATGTAGCTTAAAGGTAAACGCAAATTTATTGTAATACATCTTCTTGTCACAATGTTTTAGGTTGCATACACGTTTTTAAAAATGTTTCAAACTGTTTTATTCCTAATCTAAATTGTAGAGTAAAAATGTTAAACACAAAATATTTTGACATTTTTATGGCCTTCAATTAATTATCCACAATCATTTTCAAATTTGACTTATCAACGGATGAATTTAGACATTTTCGTCTCTTGTACTTTTAATTTAATATTAACGCTTTAATATAAATGAATATATAGAATATATATATATATATATGTGTGTGTGTGTGTGTGTGTGTGTGTGTGTGTGTGTGTGTGTGTGTGTGTGTGTGTGTGTGTGTGTGTGTGTGTGTGTGTGTGTGTGTGTGTGTGTGTGTGTGTGTGTGTGTGTGTGTGTGTGTGTGTGAGTGTGTGTGTGTGTGTGTGTGTGTGTGTGTGTGTGTGTGTGTGTGTGTGTGTGTGTGTGTGTGTGTGTGTGTGTGTGTGTGTGGTGTGTGTTTAAAGTATAGCAGCTTGGATTACCTTAGGGAAATATTAAACAGGGCTTATTCTGGGCAAGTTGATTTACTTTAAAGTGTCAAGTGCATACTAGTAGCTGAAGATGGAACGGAAAAGGTTTCTTGCACACAGAAACTATAACTATGTGTATTATTGTGGTTGCACTTGGAAACCCCCATTTTATTAATAGTGTAGCTACTAGGCTGTGTTAGGGTTATCTTCTATGCCTCTGTTATTATGTAGACGTAATACATAAAGCCCATATTTACTAACGAATACATGTAGAAATATATTTCTGCGATATGTGATGTGTATTTGTTGGGATCTCATAAGTTTCCATTTATCGGGTTTATATGAGTATGAACTAAAATTAATCTAAATTAGCAAATTTCTTGGTTTTATTTGTTGGTTTTCCTTAACTACAATAAAACTTGAAACTTTTAGAAATTCTCCAAAAGAATAGGGAAAAGTAAAGAAATATACGAGTACGTTTCTTAAAAACATTTATGAAGAAATTTAAGAGAAATTAACGATTTAATTTAAGAAATCAAGAAAATTAACCTTATTTTATATCGTTCCATCGGTCATAGATTGGTTAGACGGAAATCAGGATTTCCTGTGTCAAGATTAAATAATATACACTAATTACAGGAATAATTTATTGAATAATACACTCAAAGCTTTTCGTTGGTTGACATTACCAACATCCTCAGGAATTACTAAGAATCCTTAGTAATAAATTCCTTAGTAGGAATTTCTTAGTAATTCCTGAGGATGTTGGTAATGTCAACCAACGAAAAGCTTTGAGTGTATTATTCAATAAATTATTCCTGTAATTAGTGTATATTATTTAATCTCGAAAAAAAAATATATATATAATTAATAAATTAAAAATATTTCAAAAACAAGAATACTTTTAATGAATATATTTATTCAAAGCTTTTCGCCGATAAAATAGTACCTATTCAGGAATATATATTCAGAAAATATTTTCCTGAAGATGCTGGTACTATTTTATCGCGAAAAGCTTTGAATAAATATATTCATTAAAAGTATTCTTGTTTTTGAAATATTTTTAATTTATTAACTATATTACAAGAAAACATATCACCATATTTAATATAATATGTATATATATATATATATATATATATATATATATATATACACCACGAGTTCTTAAAACTGAATGATGTTACAATACGTGACGCTCTTACTTATTCTTGCATTAGCAAGTCACAAGAATAACGTGACACGCCTGACTCTGAGTCAAGGCATTTTATTTCTGACAGTCAACTTTATAAAGTTTCAGTATTCCAATAGTTAAGTCATTTCTGTATTTATAAATTGAATGACAATTAGGTAATACTGGAAAGGGTCGATCTAGACCACGTACGTCGATTTAGGTCGATTGAATTCGTATATCTCTAAAAATTCCTAGTCTGAATACACCAAACAGAATATTTGGGGAGTGAATAGAGAAGAAATTTTTCACAAGGGTTAATCAATAGGTCTGCAATAAATTAAAAGAACCCGATAGTTAGGACAACTTCTGACTAACAGTATAACAGAAATCCTCTAACTAATTGTAAACTATCAAACATACTGTACCTCCCAGGATAATAAAACACTCCAACTTTATAACAAGACCTACAGAAAACTCACAAATTAATAATTCATTTCCTCAGACGCATTTCAGTGACTCCGTCATCATCATCGTCAGCGAGTGTTGCTACCACAAACTCTAATTTACGACTAAGTTAGTTATAACTAGTAAGATTAGTTGTAAGTTAGAGTTTGTAGTAACAACACTCACTAATGATGACTTTGTCATTGAAACGCGCCTGAGTAAATAAACGATTGATTTATGAGTTTTCTGTACGTCTTTTATTTGTTGTTAACATAAACTCACACGCTAAGGTCAATCGCTAACCTAACCTAACCTAACCAGGCAGATTGTGAAATCTGTGTATTTTGTCTGGTAGATGTCTACCAGGCCTTTTGTGATTTCTACCTCTTAAAATTAGAATTTTGCTAAATCCTTTCCTAGTCCGTATCTACGTAGTATAATGAAGGTTGCCTCTAAATTCTAAGTGTGTATCATTATTAGTTTCGGCTCTACATTGATCAGTCGGTCAGGACTTCGGGGATGTAGAGATATGATTCAACCATCTTAGAACTTGTGATTTCATACAACAGCTGTTTTTATAATTTGTTGCTTATATTTCCATTTAATACCTTAGCAGTAACTTGGAAAAACCAATGTCTAAAGAAAATTATATTATTTTATAATAAGTTTGGTAATCTTAAATATATTTATCTAATGTATTTAGCTCGTTACGACTTAAAAATATTTCACAAATTAATTTAATTTAGTTTGCTGTATATTATAATTTGAAAGTGTATGTATATGATTAATTTTACTTTATTAATTTAAAAATATAAAGTTATGGCAATAAAAAGGCTAATGTTTCGTTCTGCATCATAGAATATACATAAATATCACAGTTAAAATTGAACGAATAAAGACTTTTGTACATCTATGTTACACTCTTATAGATTTCTCAATGACTTTTATTACTTTCTGATGATGTGTAGACTCACAATTGTTTTGGTTAAATAAAAATGCCGTTATTAAAAATTTGACAATGTTTCGATCACAATATTGTTATATTCATTCAGGCCTCTTCAAATATACACACATGTCGACGTTCCAATAATTTAAAATTACAAATTAATAATAAAGTAAAACACTACACATAGATTTGACTCCATTTTATTATTTTATTTCATAATTATATGATAAAAAGTCAATTACGTTGAAGCAATCTTTTTAAGAAACGCTGAAAAACAATACAACGCAAAATGCTTCTGAAAATGCATGCCTACAGATATGTCTCAGTGTCAGTGTAAAACCAAATCGAGATAAAGTTACAAGTTTGTAAAAATCATTTAGATAAAAACACAAACAGCAGACAAGGTTATTGTTTTTATTAAAGAAGCTGTTTTTGTTTTATAAAACTAATGTTAAAGGGTTTTTATCTCATTTTCATATATTAACTGGGGCTGATAAAAGATTATTTATTTGTGCAATGGTAATACTTGTTATAAAAACTTTGTAAAGAAAAACAATCTGAAACAATTATTTTGGGTATTACATCTTATATTGGTATTGTTTTATATTGTGGTGTGTGTGTGTGTGTGTGAGCGCGCGCACGCGCTTGAATCTTAGAAACCGGAAAAGTGGTGTATAGTACTGACACGTAACCATGCACTTTGCCTTGAGAGATCGCATTAGGCGAGACGGGGGAGTAGAGGATCAGTATAAATACTTTCCTACAAACATGATAAGGACTGTAATCGACCACAGACCGGAGCCATCACTCTCGATGGGGAGTCTATTGCATGGAGGTCCTCAGTCAAGTACCTTGGCGTCATCCTCGACAAGCGCCTTTCCTTCTCCCGTCACGTCAACTCCGTCCTACCCAAACGGATAGCTATCCGATTTAAGCTCTTCCCCCTCCTGTCCCGCCAGAGTCCTCTACCTTTAAAAGTAAAATACCTCATCTACCAAATGCTTATCCGTCCTGTCATCACCTACTCCGCACCAGTCTGGTGGCCACTTTGCACCAAAACATCCAAGAAACGTCTCGAAGCCTTCCAGGCACGATCGCTGAGGTTCATCTCTAACTCCCCCCCTCTTTCTCACAAATCAAAACATTCGTCATTGCTTTCATGCTCCTGCCGCAACGACTTCATTCGTTCCCTCTCCGCAAAACTCTTTGGTACTGCCGAAAGCTCCAACTAACCACATATCCGGAACATCAGCGATATGTCTGGACCCCTCCCATCTTCCACCCACATCCCAGAATCCTTCTGGACCCCCCCCCCATAACATTAATTATTACCGCCTCACCCCCTCTTCTCCTTCACTCTATTATTTTAAGCTATATACACATTACTACACTTATATGTTACAACACCTACACTACACACATGTTTATTACATGTGAAAAATGTTATGTCATGTAAAAAAAAAGAAAGTCAGTCAGCCAGTCCAACATGAATAAATAAACGTAGTCCCCCAGCATAAAAACCTGATCCGTCCCACCCAATAAAACGGCCTGCCATTGCAGAATCCTCTCCTCAGATCCAGCCCGAACCAAAAAGCCCTGATACCATATTCCTACCCGCAGCCATTGTCGCGTGACAGACGCTGTGCATAACCTCGGGGGCCACCAAACCCCCCTTCTCTGACTGACTGGCTGATAAGGACTGTCTAAACACTGACTTGCATGAGACTGTCTAAACACTGACTTGCATGAGACTGTCTAAACACTGACTTGCATGAGACTGTCTAAACACTGGCTTGCATGAGACTGTCTAAACACTGACTTGCATGAGACTGTCTAAACACTGGCTTGCATGAGACTGTCTAAACACTGACTTGCATGAGACTGTCTAAACACTGACTTGCATGAGACTGTCTAAACACTGACTTGCATGAGACTGTCTAAACACTGACTTGCATGAGACTGTCTAAACACTGACTTGCATGAGACTGTCTAAACACTGACTTGCATGAGACTGTCTAAACACTGACTTGCATGAGACTGTCTAAACACTGACTTGCATGAGACTGTCTAAACACTGACTTGCATGAGACTGTCTAAACACTGACTTGCATGAGACTGTCTAAACACTGACTTGCATGAGACTGTCTAAACACTGACTTGCATGAGACTGTCTAAACACTGACTTGCATGAGACTGTCTAAACACTGGCTTGCATGAGACTGTCTAAACACTGACTTGCATGAGACTGTCTAAACACTGACTTGCATGAGACTGTCTAAACACTGACTTGCATGAGACTGTCTAAACACTGACTTGCATGAGACTGTCTAAACACTGACTTGCATGAGACTGTCTAAACACTGAATTGCATGAGACTGTCTAAACACTGACTTGCATGAGACTGTCTAAACACTGACTTGCATGAGACTGTCTAAACACTGACTTGCATGAGACTGTCTAAACACTGACTTGCATGAGACTGTCTAAACACTGACTTGCATGAGACTGTCTAAACACTGACTTGCATGAGACTGTCTAAACACTGACTTGCATGAGACTGTCTAAACACTGACTTGCATGAGACTGTCTAAACACTGACTTGCATGAGACTGTCTGTATTAAATAAATTACCATCGTTATAAAATAACGAGCAATCTTAGAAATTTATGTAGACATATCGGATTCAGAAGAACATTCTGAATATGTACATGTTTTAAGAAGTTGTAGCACAGGAAAAATCTGGCAATGCCAAGTGCACGGTTACGTGTTGTATAAACTTTAAAGAAGCCTTCAGTTTTCATTACACTAAATCGACGATTTGTCTTTAAAATTTGCTGAATTTTAAAACTTGTTTAATCTTGAATACAACTGAATTCTAGACCTGTGTGGTGCTGTAGGCAGATTCTGGGCTAGGTTTGGCGTAGGCTGTAAGTGGAGCCGGGTGTAAATATTCATGACGCTGCTAGCGGATTATGTTGGTCCAATTAACTAAATACTTCATAGCCTTCAGTGTTTACAGCTTTACTACAATAAACAAAATTAACCAAACTCGAAGGGCGCAACTAGTTCTTTGCTTATAACTGTATTTAAATATTTACAATGCAGCTCAGCTATTAAATCTTTAAAGGTTCATTGTCAGTGCTTTTTCTCTTTCACCAGAAAACTAATATTAAGGTTTATAGAAATGGTAGATGCAGAAAATTTATAACTTGCAATATTTGGATCAATGCACTAATAAAAAATGTTTAAAATCATGCATATCAATTACTTTCACAAACTATAATTGGTTGAAATTCAGAGATTTATTTTAATCACCTGCAAAAACAATACATTTTTAAGTAGTAAAACTGAGTTAATTCTTAGAACTAGTCAAGTTCTTAAACGTAACAAATGTTAGAAATTTTAGTGGGTTTCGTTAGCTCAATACATTTTCAAAATAATTGCAAATAAAAATACAGTCAGAAAAACTCTAAGTTACAAAAACCAAGTAATTAAAAGTTTGTTTTTCGTAACTTTGGAACGTTGTTTCAACGTTTCTCTAAAATTAATAAATTCTAGATTACTAAATGTAACGATTGTATTTGATTGCCGATTATTAACTGATAAAATGTAACTATAAAAATAACTGAGTTAAAAGTAAAACAATTCTGCTGTATAGACCACTAAATCAGGATATATGTCCTGTATCAGGAATAGATTTGTTTTATAATTTTACAACCTTTTTTCACTGATAATCGTAAAGAATTTAGCGATTTAGGATAGATTTTGTTGTAAAAATATACATTTACAAATTTTGGAATGAATATGTTTTATCAGGGAATTAACTCCGTGTGGTAACCTTAACATCCAGTATCGATTTGTATTGATCGAGCAGCAACTCTTTGATTGGCATTTTGAATATAGAGGCTGTAATCAAGGAACGAATGGGGAAATCTTTCCAATGTGAACATAAGAATGCTTTCAAATAAATGGAACCTATAAAGCTTTATAGATAGGTGACACGACATAGTATTTTTTTATTGAAAATTACTAAGTATGATATTTACATAATATTTATCAATTTCATATCTGCATAAATTACGTGTTCTCGTAATATTGAAACAACGAGCTCGTATATTGCGTCTGTTAATATTAAACATAACCTTGTGTAGGTGAAAAAATTATTCAAATTTTTCCGAAGAATTTATTTAATCTTTTTTGTGAGTATAACCTGCACTTGAAATTGTACTTTTAGTTTGGTTTCGTGTCATTTATTTTTTAAACACCAAACTATTTTATTCTTTAACTATTACTGTATACTTAGTATTTATATCTAAACAAGGACGAAGTCACATATTCCTGGCTTCGACAGAGCGTTGCCCAATAAAGAGTTGATTCGTGAAAGGTCGGTCGTCATGGGGACTGGGCTCGTTTCCGGACTACCCGGACACGGATAAAAGAAATATCCGTGGAACTATTTTTTAATTATAAAAGCAAACTGAGACATGGGAAATGAAAGCGTTACTAACCCTGTTTCTAAGAACATTGATATTCTAAAAGCAAATTTTAACATCAATCATTACGAGGCAATTAGCGTTCT
>JBAIZL010000004.1:72692892-72725392 GCA_036971475.1 Prosapia bicincta
ACTCCCGCGGCCTGGGTTCCGAATCCTATAGGCCTTGTTAAGACGTCCCTACCGAAGAACCTAAATTTGGAAAGCACAAATGAGTAACCAACTTTAAGGAAGATTCTTGAATTGTTTTCCCCATGTGTCAAGTTAGTAGTTCACATATAATATTATGGCGACATGAAACCAAACTTTAGTGAGTGAAACGGATGGAATGAAAAATACAAGAAAAAACACAGGCTACAGATAATGCAGAGGTTATGATTGCAGAACTCCTGGTTTATGAGTCTTAATAGGCAACAGTGATTAAAGTGCACACATAAGTCCTAGGACTTATGGGTCTAGCCATCCTACATCCGAGGCTGACAGCTATAGTAAGGTAACCTACTCCGAGAAGGCAGCTATAGTAAGGTAATCTACATCCGAGGTGGCAGCTATAGTAAGGTAACCTACATCCAAGGTGGCAGCTATAGTAAGGTAACCTACATCCGAGAAGGCAGCTATAGGAAGGTAAACTACATCCGAGGTGGCAGCTATAGTAAGGTAATCTACATCTAAGGTGGCAGCTATAGTAAGGTAACCTACATCCGAGGTAGCAGCTATAGTAAGGTAACCTACATCCGAGAAGGCAGCTATAGTAAGGTAAACTACAGCCGAGGTGGCAGCTATAGTAAGGTAATCTACATCCGAGGTGGCAGCTATAGTAAGGTAATCTACATCCAAGGTGGCAGCTATAATGAGGTGATTTACATCCGAGGTGGCAGCTATAGTAGGGTAATCTACATCTAAGGTGGCAGTTATAGTAAGGTAATCTACATCTAAGGTGGCAGTTATAGTAAGGTGGCCTACATAACAGGTAGCAGCTATAGTAAGGTGACCTACATCCGAGGCTGGCAGCTATAGTAAGATGATCTACATAAGAGGTGACAGCTTACCTCCTCATTGCGACCGAAGCAGTATGAGTTGAGCACAACCCATAGTCTAAAAGGGCCACCACCAAACATCTGCGATACGACAGAATTTTAGCATGGTTTGTCTTGTTCAACGTAACGCTTAATTTGAGTACAATCTTCTTAGCCAGAGCTCAACAAAACCTAAAGTTAAAAAAATGCATTAAACTTTATGTATTCAAAGGCATCCATACAATTCTAAATGTTTATACATTATTGCTATAAGTGTTAATATAGAAAGAGGTTGAACCACAACTCGAACCTCACCAATCAACCAAGGAGAGGATGACTCATAAGCGTATGGTGTGTGACTGGATGGTGAAGCCTTACTCGTGCTTCGGGTATACATCCTTGCATGTATTTACGTTATTACTGAAGAAGGTCTGTGTTATAGTTTGGATCGCTAAAGGTTAGAGATAGTTTATAGAGTTAGTTAAAGCCATATGACATTAAATGTTCATAGATATGGAATAGCTGGCGGATCTATTAAGAAGTTACCGAATGTGATGTTTTTTTACTTCCGCGCTCTGAGGAGGTTTATTGTTGGAGTGAGAGGTCTTTGAGCAGTATGTAATGGTGGCATTTATAACGAGTCATGGAGAGTTGAGATATGCTTCATTGCTTTCCTCCGAATAGCAACATTTCGAAGATCTGACGTTTTACTATGCTACAGCCCTTTTATTTTCTTCACGTCTGGAAAGGCGTGTTTCCAAGTGAACCAAAAGGCTTTTGTTTTTTCTTGTGTACACTGCTACCCTCCACTTCCGAATTCATGGCTGCACAATGTTCAGCTGTTTTTTTTATATAATTGATGTCAAACTTTACGTTCAGAATTTTGTATTAGACCATAGAATCGCCAACGAAAAGTTGCAATGGCCCGTGGGTGGAGAAAGTTAGTCCCCAGAAGGTACTTTATCGGCGTCAGAGGGGATTCTCGGTTGAGAAAGATTTATAAGGTAAGGCAGATTCCCATAATGGCATAAACGAAACGGAAGCCTACCGTGCTGGAAGGTGAACTAATTTGTACGGGAAAATAATTACTAGGAAGGACAAAGATTTTACTTTCTATTTATTTCCCTTTCCCTCTCGTTACCACTGTACTATCTACTCTAGAAATATTGACCTGTTATATTTAGTGTTCACAGGTGCTGTCACTAGAGAGGATTTGCACGGGTTGGGAGACATTTATATTCGATTTCAGTTTTGTGCCAAAGAGAAAGGATTTGCTTTTTTTGGAACAATTTTGACTCCGCTATACAAGTTTGCTTTACATCTTATCGCATGATTCTATTGGACAAACTTGTGAATGTGTTTTCCATGGAATGAGTAAATATTTCTAAACTATGTTTTCCAGACCAGAAGCTTTGCCTAGTCAGTAGGTTTTGAATAATTCGCACCACTTTCTCAGAAAAGGAGGAAACCAGAAAATATCAGTGAAAGAAGAAGCAAACGCAGTATAGAAAATAATTGAGTTAAAACATCAGGAAACCAGACACACTTTGAACAATTTTCAGTATTAACTTTATTGCACCCATATAACAAAGCAGGTTGCTGTTTTGTGCGTACGTCGTTTTGTGCGTGTGTGTGTTGGCTGGTGGTTGCGAAATCCATTTAACCTAAACTTTAGCGTCTCTTTTGATGTTGAAGTGGTTCTCTGCATATAATGTAGAAGACTTTTTAAGAGATAAAATAATTCGGCAGAAAAAGAATAAGCAAGCGAGGTTAAAGGACAACGGCTATAAAAAATCAGTTGCCATATCATATAAGTTTTACAGGGGCAATCCACAAACAAGTGGGCATTAAAAGACGTTTACGATGTCAGTGCCCTTCCAGGACGTGTCTCTAGCAAAACAGATAAGCCATTGCTGTTGAGTGAATGTGAAATCTCTATCCTCTGAGTTCAATGAAACAGAATTTATTAAATAAGTCTTAGAATTTTAAGTTTGTAAACTCTAAATTTAAATGTAACGGAACAATTGACAAGATTTATAATGACTGTTCAATGAAGTATATGTATTAACCTTTTCAAAAACTAAAATGCGGTACAGTGACAGAAGTATTTTATGAGTTTTGTAAAAGCGATCATTCAAATAGTTTGCCCGAAAAGCAGGTAGTTTCTCATCAACTTGCCCGTAAGGTACGCTGAAGTAGACCAATTTCCCCTACTCCCTCTACTTGTCCTTACTTTAATCCTACCTATTCATCTTTTCTAATGAATTCATATGTTACTAAAATTTTCTCTTGCTTAACCATATGCTAAAGTAATAATATAAAACTAAGAACATTATTTATGAGGCAGGATATTATTGTGACGTGTAAACGTAATCACAAGTTGCCATTGTCTGAGTGCTCCTTCTTAGGACAATGTGCTCCTTGCACTGACTAGTTTATTATCCCTCAACAAAGGTTACGTTTATAAACCAATCCTCATCTTATTGCAAAAAAATTCCTGTAAAGTTCTCCAAGAATCAATTTACGTTTATGGGTTTGTTCTGGGCTTACATATGTAAGGATGGAGGGGAGGTAAACTGGCTGCACTTTCTGGTAGCGAATTTGTTTCTCTTAAGATACGATAGCCAAACAAGTACGGCACATTTATTTCTGCATACGCCCTTCACACCAGCCCTGCATACGTCCTTCACACTAGCCCTGCATACGACCTTCACACTAGCCCTGCATACGCCCTTCACACTAGCCCTGCATACGTCCTTCCGCCCTTCACACTAGCCCTGCATACGTCCTTCACGCTAGCCCTGCATACGCCCTTCACACTAGCCCTGCATACGTCCTTCACACTAGCCCTGCATACGCCCTTCACACTAGCCCTGGATACGTCCTTCACACTAGCCCTGCATACGACCTTCACACTAGCCCTGCATACGCCCTTCACACTAGCCCTGCATACGTCCTTTACACTAGCCCTGTATACGCCCTTCACACTAGCCCTGGATACGTCCTTCACACTAGCCCTGCATACGACCTTCACACTAGCCCTGCATACGACCTTCACACTAGCCCTGCATACGACCTTCACACTAGCCCTGCATACGTCCATCACACTAGCCTTATGTTACAGATATAAGTTAAACTCGATGCTAGTGAGTTGTTAAAAATGGAATAATTTTGTTTCATATAGGTTAAGTATGGTTTTTCTTTTAAATTAAACCCCATTCCTTCACAGAAATATAATTTCAAAAAAGTTACCAATAATTAACAATATTATCTTTGCTCAATATAAAACTGAAAATCTTTCATACCTTACCTAAGACTGCAATGTACCCAAAAACGTAAAATGAAATTAATTTTTTTTTGTAGGTGTTTAAAATTAAGAACAAACTCCAATGGAAATAAATTCAATTTTTTTCCTGATTTCATATAAATAAAGTTCCTAAGTAATTAAAGATAAAATAAATTTGTTAAATTTTTTAAATTTAATTATTTTAAAAATTTTGAAAGTTTTGCTTATTTTTGTTTGTATCTGCTATCAGAAAGTTTTAATATGGTTTGAGTTTATATGAATTGATATGACCTACTTAGAGTGAACAGGTGTTAATTTGTGAATTCCGTACTTGTTTCTGCTAGTTAGATTCGGCAACTGACATTGCATTGTTACTGAATCGCGGCCACGCCAACTCAGGGTAAATTTGGGGTGGGAGTTTAAATAGACTGGCCCACTCCTCAACTTTAACACTTCTTGAGCTTTCACATGCTATGAAAACTTTTGATCGAATAATGTTTTTGAAATTATTTTTTATTAACTGCACTTCTTTCATTAAATGAGAAGAGACTGAAAATTATATACGATGCAGTTCTTAACGTTTTGCAGTTGGCCTTTTGACAACTGTTTTCTTGAGTCTAAAAAATTATTTTACACAATTTATTTCAAACTTTTAAGCGGGTACTCTATTTCAAGAGAAAATAATTGGCAAATAGGTAATTATAGATATGTTAGCCAGTTTATTGTTTTATAATCTGAGATACTTGATATTGTTAAGTCAGCGGGACGTGAAGGCTCTTAATGTGTTTAAATTAGGGAGACGTTAAAGGCTTAGTTGTAAATCTGAGATGCTTGAAAGTGCTTAATATTTGCAGGTCATGATTGGAAGGAATGCTTGGAAATTTTAATAGAATAGACCTACCATTCAGAAACAAATCTCGATGTAGATGAAGAAATACATTCTAACCTAAGCTTGAAACGTGATCCAGATGAAACCAAATGGAAATATTCTAGATAGGATTGAACTTGAGAATTCTATAAAAACAGTAGTTTTACCAGTGTCAGACAATTGGCAATTTTAACAATACAATCCGCTACATACAATAGAGTTATTAAAATTGGAAATAGCTTTAACAAACATTCATTTTTGTTGACCATTTATATTGGAATTCACATTGAATATTTTACTACATAATTTAATGAGTGTCGTGTTAGATATAAATAAAATTAATTTTTATAAATTTATAAATTGAATGAATTTTTAAAATTTTGGTCCATTTGATAATAGCACTTCTTATTATTTGACTATCTTAATTGGAAAGCCAGGTTTAGAAAATTATTTTCCAAAGTATTCATTCCGTTATAATGAGACCTTGAACGAAAGCTTTGCAAACTTCATTTTAGTTCCAGATGTGTACAGAGCAGCTAACCCGGAACGTTGGGCTACTCAGCACGTAGGCTAGGCACGGTGTGAAACGTTATTGCCATCCGAGCTTCACAGCGCACTCATCAATACAAGTTACAAACCAAGGAATTGTCTACCGGAACTTTAACAAGGCTAAATGTACAAAACAAGAATTTCATTTATTATCAGAACTTTTGGAATTCTTATCAAGGAATTTTGTTTAAAAAAGTAAAAACCAGTAAAGCTTGTTTTTTTTTTCAGTAATAGATTTGTGGTGGTAATTTGGTCGGGTGATGAGGAACACGTAATCGTGTGGTAGCGTTGTGGAAAAATCCTTTCTTCAATTTAACTATTTTTTTAAGTGTAAACATATCTAGGTACCCCAAGCGATTCGCCCATATAATAAAATTTATTTGCCCTAATAAAACACACACACACACGTGAATTGCAGATGACATTTTTCTTGTTGAATAGTCATTTATTAATGTACATTTCATAACAAGAAAAATTAAATTCGCCAATGTTTAAAACAAGACTCAGTTATTAAAACATTTGTCTTGGTGACGTGAGAAGAGGGTGTTGTAATAACAATGATAAATTCATAAACCTTGAACAATTGTGTTTTCTTTTTAATTCTTGTTATGGTGTGTGTGTGTGTGAGAGAGAGAGAGAGAGTGCGTGTGTCATGTATATTAAATAAGTGATTTTATATTTAAAAAATAGTTGTTAATAAATTGTCTTTAACTAATTAAAGTTGTCACATTATTTTGGGGCTATTTATTTTTCACTTGATTTGCTTACACATTAAAATTTTTAATGAGCTATTTAAATTTAATATCATGAAATTTATTTAAATATTTAATTTTTAATGTTTTTTAATATAAAACAAATAAAAGACAAACACAAGACTCGCAAAAAATAATCTTTTATTTACTCATACGCGGTTCAATGACAAAGTCATTATCATCAGTGAGTGTTGCTAGTACAAACTCTAACTTACAACTGAGTTGTAGTAGCAACACTCACTGATGATAATGATGACTTTCTAATTGAAACGCGCATGAGTAAATGATTAATTTGTGGGTCTTGTGTTTGTCTTTTATTGG
Source organism: Prosapia bicincta (assembly GCA_036971475.1). Lineage (NCBI taxonomy): Eukaryota > Metazoa > Arthropoda > Insecta > Hemiptera > Cercopidae > Prosapia > Prosapia bicincta. Next base: position 72,699,553 of record JBAIZL010000004.1, read on the forward strand.
TTTTAACATAACCTCACAAGCCAAGCTCAAAGAATAGTTGCATTCTTTTAGTATAATATAAATAATTTTACAAATATAATTTATTCAAGCTTACTGACAGCTTTTATGCTAGTTAATGCTCTATTAATTAATTAGTTAAAGAACTATTTATGTTTCTGTTATAGGTAAGTTGTACGAAATGGAATTCGGACAGACGACTTGCAAATATATTTGTTATATTTGCCTTTTACAATAAGGTAAGACATACAGTTGCTTTTGTTATACAATGTTTGAAGACAAATATTTATCACAATATTTTGAAAACCAATTTTATAAGTATCAAAAAGTACAAATTACTAAGTGTATTTTATCAACTACACGGAATAAGCGGAAAGCGTTGCTGCAATACAGAACCACTTTCGGTTAAATTATAAAACTTTTAACATTGGAAACTCAAACTTTAACCGGAGTAAATTGTAGCCTACAAAAAAGTTCACGGTGGAAGCATAAGCCTAGTTTGAGGATCCCCTACGTCACGTTCAGTTTCACTCGTACCTATTTACTACAAATTTATTTCTTTTACTGAAATTGCTGTTATTTTAGTAATTCATTTATCCCAAGAGTGTTGTATAAAAATGTTGACATTATGAGAGAAAATGTTGAAAGCAAAAAAATACGCAGTGTCAAACGTCTTTTGTTCGACAATGACAAATTGTAAGTTTTTCTTTCCTTGCAAAAAGGTGGAGAGAGTTTACTTCAAAACACGTCGCTTAGTGAAGTGAAACAGAAAGTTGCATGTAATAAGCGAATCAACAGTGCACATTATAGCCAACAAGCGCGTCTAAAAATGTGTTAAAAGATATTATACATGTAAACTCTTATACATTCGAATTATCTGCGCTTGTTTTAATTTGTGTGTTTACGAATACAAAAACGTATCAAGTCTTACTGTAAAATTCTGAATTGAATGTTTGCGAAATAAGATTTTCTAGTTTTACATCCTCAAGTACTTCTTGATCTAACGTATTTAGATTCATGTCTCCGTGATTTCTCTTATAGTTATAGTTACACAACAATAAGTTAGAGCACACATTAATTTTTATTTCTAAAATTTTAAAATCCCATAAGTTGTTTAAAATTATTGAAAACCGTGTCTTAGAGTTTGCATAATTGTCCTAAGAAATACATAATTTATATGAAATTTAAAACTAAGTATGAAATAATTTCGATCAAATGCTGTTTAAGCCCCGATTTTTGTCGTATTTACCCGCATTACTTAAAAACACATTCTTTCCAAGGAACAAGGAATATGTATACGTACATACAAATAGCTTTAAAGTGCCCAGTTAGAATTGGTCGGAAAAAACTATTTTCCTAACGTAAAGAATTCTAAATTGAATTCGTTCTTTCACCGAAGTATTAAGATTTGCAGGGTTAGCTTAATTTATTAAACTTAATTTTTAACAATAAAATCATTCAACCGGAACTTTATAGCTATTTAGTAATGTAGCTATATTCGTGCAGCATCTAGCAGTGGCGGCTGGTGCCTAAAACCTATGGGTGTTGCAGATCGTAGAGGCAAAGAAATGGTAAAAACTTAAAGTGTTGCTATAGGGAGAATACATAGATACTGTTTAATACTTTGTGATTTATTCTATTGTAGGAAATATATTGGGATTTTTTTATTTCATTTCTTTTTATTTAAGATAGCGAATCTCAAGTCTTGGGTTTATTTACTAACAAACCAATCTCAATTAATTCTTAACTGTGCATGTCAACAAATCCGGAGCGGAGCGGAGATGCTTCTCTTCGGCCGGAACACTCGCGAGGTTGCAGCCCGTCTGCAACATAAGGAGCCTCGTTGTTTTAGTCTATCTGGACTTTGCAATGATTTTTCTCCACTAGGAGTGACGTCACTAGGTGTTGCAGGTTTCCCTGCAACTAGGCCGAACGAGGCTGTCTGCAAGGTCGCTGCGGTTCTGATGTTTTTATTTAAATTTATAATGATTGATCATAGTATATGATTAATAATCGCTCGTAACAATGTACATAATAAATATATTGTTGCTTGCTATTGGTCTCTGGCTTTGGAGTTGCGCAGCCGTGCAATCTGTCCACGAGCCGCTACTGTTATCTAGTATAATATAGTGTTGTGCTTAATAAAACTTAATATAGGTCTAGGCTTATGAAGTCAAATTATTTTTTATTATTTTTAGGTTGGTTAAAAAATCTGTTATTGTTTTTAAAAATACTTTTGAATTACTTGATAAAACCGTTCTGCGTTTGATTCAAGGATTTACTTTGAACTTGTTAAATTTCACTTACTTAAGATTACTCGTGTTACATAATTAAATATATTACAACTTTTGAAAGGTATATTGCCAAAAAATCCTAATAAATTCTACTGTAATTACGTTTTTAATTTTGTCATGAGAATGAAATATTACACTTCGATCGTAATTTACACCTTTGATTGAAAATATAATTTTAATTATTCTCACTGTCTCCACGCAAACTATTTCTCTCTCTCTCTCCCTCTCCCAATCTGTCTTTTTTGTGATTTATTATTATTATTATTATTTGAATAAGACGCCTTTTTTGAATTTTTTATTTATTATTACAAATATTTTTATTTTATCAAACTACAAATAACTCTACCAACAACAATCTAACGAAAACAATTAACACGTGATCGCGTATTCACGATCACACACACACACACACACACACACACACACACACACACACACATACACACACACACACACACACACACACACACACACACACACACACACACACACACACACACTTGTTTTTCTTGATACATTATGACAGGTTTAAATTATTTCTATTTAAAGAAACGAAAGCATAATATTATAAAACGTGGCTTCTTTCTGTGAGTAGGCCTGTACATAAACACATTTCCTAAACTACCTAAACATCTGACAAACATTTCCTTGACAGTTTTTAGTTACTTATTGTTACGTGTGTAACATGGCGCAATACAATGACAACGACTAGCGTAAGTTTAGCATTTGATTTCTTGTTTTCGTAAGTGAATATAAACAGGCAAGTTTTATTGCACGGCGATCAGTAACATTCTACGAGTGTGTAAATAAAGGACCGATGTCTATGGGACTGTGATTGTTTGTAGGTGAATGGGGTTTTTTGTTGCATCACCTGTTTGTCATGTCACAGTTTGTTTAGCTTTAACTAATTAAAGTAACAAGCTATGAATACGTGATTTTTCAGTCGCTTTTTAATCTGTTATAGAGACCTCTCCAAACACTATTACGTCAATTAGAAGAGTGTTTATAGCTTCATTGTTTGGTAAAACAAGCGCTAAAATTTCGTGCAGTGAAAAGTTCAATTTCAAAAATGAAGTACTGCTAAAATTTGGGATTGAATTTTAATTTATATTATTAATGCAGGTGTAATATAATAGTGCTTGTAATACAATATTTAATACAAGTAAATATTCCATTTAACTAAAATTGATACTGAGTGCGTAGTACCTATTGTAAATAACGTTTAAGATAAGTGATATTTTAAACAATTACGAGCGATTTTTACCCAAATTTCTAGAAATTACATCGATATTTGTTTGTTATTAATATGTCCGGTTTCCTAATGTATAATATCAAATTATTTAAATTCAACTTACAGTACAGTCTCGCTAATCCGGTCTCCGATGATCCGGACCTCCGGCTAATCCGGACGGCCCAAAAGTTTTGTTTAGTTATAGTATTTTACAGTGCACAATCAGTCTGCTGTCCACAAAAATATTTATTTTTATACGTCTATATTTGTTATTTTTCAAAGGGGTTTTCCTACTTTAATACGCAAATAATATAATTTATTCATTAAAATATGAAATAGGTGTACCACTTGTTTGTTTCTTTTGCCTACTAAAGTAGAAAAAACTTCTTTGAAAAAATATATACAAATTAGATCACCCAACACTACAACGTACGTGACATCAGAGACATCTTGCGATAAACAAAAGATAAAGGACCGCTGACTAAACGGATAAACAGTCTATCCGTCTGGCGTCAGGTCAGTTGTTTTGTCGGACAGATGCCACTTTTCCTGCTTCTCGCAAGATATCTGCTCAGTTGTCATTTAATTCTAGTGCGATATTGATCTGTGTTTTTTATTTACGTCTCGTTCAGTGTTCAGTGAAAATGGCGACTAAACGTAAGTCAGTGACAGTGACAATGGAACAAAAACTCCAAGCTTTGTTTCGTATTGATGGAGGTGAATCGCTTATTAAAATTGCAAAAGAGTTAGGTGTGGGAAAACAAACTGTTTCCGATTGGAAAAAAAAGCGACAGGAAATTGAAGATTTTTGTGCAAAAATGGTTAGTAAAGACAGTTTAGGCGGCAGAAGCACTTTAAAAAAACCAAAAAATGAAACCCTAGATGATGCTTTGTATGTTTGGTTTTGCCAACAACGGGAACAGGGTGTTCCTTTATCGGGTGTAAATTTGCAAACGATCGCGCTGAAACTGAATGAAAAGTTAAAAGGAGACCCTAATTTTACTGCCAGTGTGGGATGGCTGTCACGGTGGAAGGAACGACACGGCATCCGTCAACTCGGAATAAGTGGTGAAATTTTGTCAGGTGACAGTGATGCAAGTGAAAAATTCAAAGACAAATTTGGCAAGTTTCTCAGAGATGAAAACTTACAACCTTGTCAGGTGTTCAACGCTGACGAAACTGGATTAAATTATAAAATGTTCCCAAAAAAAACTTTAGCTTCCAAATTAGATTCAGTAGCAAAAGGCCATAAAGTTAAGAAAGAACGTATGACTTTGCTGCCCTGCAGTAATGCTTCTGGCGATCTAAAATTTCCACTTTTGGTGATAGGGAAATCCGCAAAGCCTAGGGTTTTTAAAAATGTAAATTTAAGTGTTCTACCGGCCCAATACAAGTTCCAAAAATCAGCGTGGATGAACAGTCAAATTTTTAAGGACTGGTTTTTTGAAAACTTTGTTCGAACAACAGAAAAGTTTTTAAAAGAGAAAAAACTCTCTCGAAAAGCGGTTTTACTAATTGATAATGCCCCATGCCACCCAAATGAAGAAGAATTGCGTCATGGTGACATTTTTGTTAAATTTCTTCCTCCTAACGTAACGGCTCTCATTCAGCCGATGGATCAGGGCGTGATCGAAGCGATAAAACGGCGATATAGGAAAAAGTTAATTTTATCGCTTTTGGAACAACAAGAAGCAGATCCAGCTACAAAATTTATTGAAAATCTTAAAAAAGTGACTATAAAGGATGTCATTTATATGGCTGCAGAATCGTGGGAGGAAATTCAACCGTCTACACTACAAAAAAGCTGGAAAAAATTGTGGCCTGAAATGCCACAGGAAAGTGGAAAATCTGACAGTCAACCTACTAATGACGACAATGAATTTGTTCAGATTTTTCAACAATTGGAGGGTTGTGCCGAGGTGAAAGACACTGATATTTCCGAGTGGATTATCAGTGATAATGACATTGGTCATCAAGTGCTCAACGAGGACGAAATCGTCGCGGTGTGCACTGCAAACGCAGAAAATGACAGCTCGGAAGAGGAAGACTACACAGACGAACCTGTCAGCCTAACTCATGATGAGGCGGCTGCAATGCTGGAGGGGTTGATGACTTACTTTGAGAAACAAAGTGATACGTCAACTGCGGAGCTACTGACCTTGAAACGCCTACGAGATCGTACTGTGAAACGACGTCATTCATCGTTAAAACAAAAGAACATTACGGACTTTTTTCACTAAGTTTTTTAAAGTTTGTTTTTGTTTCAGTTTCATTTTTGTTTGAGTTTTTTGTGCGTTTATACAGTATAGTGTAAATAACTTTATGTGAATACTTTTATTCAACGAGAAAGGTGCTTAGATATTTATTTATGTCATGACTTTTCTGTTATAATTATAGGATTTTTTGCTACATAAGCTATGAAATACTGTACTGTAAGCTATATTTAGGCCTCAATTTCACTAAAACTACAATTTCAATATGTTTTCCCACCTAAAACACATATTGTATGCATTTGTTTGACTTTTTCCGTCTAATCCGGACTTTCGTTGATCCGGACTGGGTCCGGTCCCATCAAGTCCGGATTAGTGAGACTGTACTGTATTTGAAATAGTATTTTCTGCATATTAACTCCAAATTCTTATTTTTATATAAAGATAAAGTGCATGCAAATATGTAGGCCTACTAGTATTATATAAATACTTTATATATAGATCAACTATAAAATAAATTTAAATATTTTATGTAAAATTTAAAGATTAATATTTCATTACTTGTATAATACGACTTTTGTAAATATTACTTAAATTGCTTTTAAAATACTGTGTATTTTTTTCTGCTGAAAATTGTAGGTTGTGTACTTTTTGAAATTTCTCTAAAACTATTTTTGTACGAGTAAATTAATTTAACGAAAGTTAGTATACGAAAATTCTCAAACATACTAGAAGATAAAATAAAAACATAGTAAACACAAGTCACATAGTGTGACCAGATTATAGAGAACGTGCATTTAGAACCGGCAGCACTCTACTACAACGCATTCTTGTGGCCAAACGAATGCATTACTTGTAATTACAGAGGAACGCATTTTATCTCAGTAGGTTTGAAAAAATCTACCTGAATTTTAAGTTCGCGCAGGTCGTAGCTGCCTATATATAAGACTCTTCGAACTTTGTGACAACAAAATCAAGAAGAAGTTAACTTCATTTACATTTAGGCTACTAATTATAATTAATTTTTAATCATGTAAACTTAATTTAAATTATAATTCTTCACACCTGCTTTAACCTTTGATAGCTTTTGAGGGTTGCTTTAAATAAAGTTTTTAAATGAGCGAAATTCCTGGCATATTTAATTACTTCAGATATTCCACAAGATTCCGTACGAAACAAAGGATTATTGCACTAAACATTAGTACTGCACGTTACTGTCCTTTTTTAGTTTCGATTATTAAAAAGTTGAAACCTTTTTCCAAATTAGGTAACGAAAGGTATTATGCACATGTATGTGAGTGCTTATACACAAGTTCTTTGAATTGTCGGTTGCGTACACTGAGGAGGATGGAATATAAACTGAGGTGGATGACACGAAATTGAGGAATATGAAATGTAACTGAGGTTTGTAATATCAATAAGAGAATATAGAATGTAAACCGAGAAATATAAAATTTATATTATGGAATATAAAACTGAATTCCCCTTATATTATATAAAAATATATATGGATGTATATAAATATTTCTATTAATAATACAAATAATAAAATATACTTTTAAATTATAATTAAATAATAATTAATAATTTAAATTATAAATTTTTAAAATTGTTTTTAATGTCCGTGTGCATGAGGTGTACAGAAACCTTTGGTAACGCAAAGAAAGTGTAAAAACTAACAAATCTTAACTTCTGTTACGTTTAGATTAACTTTACAGCCCCCAAAAAATAATTGAACACAATTTGAAGTAATTATTTGGACCAAATATTACCACCGCTGTAGGCAACTGCTATCGGATATAATTCTTTGTTAGCAAAATAATAATTAGTTATTTTACTATACCAATTAAATAATATTTAAACAATTTAAAGGAGAGTGCATATCTAATAGAAGGAATTTTAATAATTCATAATCTCGGTAAATCTAATGTAGAATAAGATTAATTAATTTTGCTTGAAAAATACGTCTATTCCATAAAAACTTGTTTCTGTAAACTTTAGTTTTTAAACGTAATTTTTTAAATTACTAAAAAAAGTTTATAAATGAATTTGTAATTATCGACTTTTCAGGCGTAACTGATATTGGCAAAAATAAATATACTTGCTATAATAACCAACGCTTTCGTAAATACAAATACAAAATTGTCTACTCCTCACACAACAGCTTAACAAACAATTTACCTCCACAATTATACTAGCTTGCAGTTAGTGCTCTAGTTTCGAAATAGCTAAACAGGAAGGTCCTTTTATACAGGCTACCAAGAGCATATATAAGCACTTACAAACCAAAATACTCAGTAGAACTTTGCTGAACTGAACTTGTCCATGAACTACACAAACATAACCTCAAATCTACAAACTGAATAAAAACAATTGCCTCCACACAACCGAACAGTACGAAATATACAAACATGTCAAGCTACACCCAACACCCATTTTCACCCTCATAACCCCCCCCCCCAATTGCTTTTTTAAAAACTGTCTAAAAAATAACGTAATATCCTTATTATGAAGACGTTTCACATCACGTGCCAGACTGCTGGCAGTTTTCTGAAGTTCGAAAATGAGAGCACTGTAATTACGAATCTCTCGAAAGTTGACTCGCAAATATACCAAGTAAGATTCTTCTTTAAGTACATTAAAATGTAAGTGGTGAGTGAATAAAAGAAAACAGTGTTCTTAAATTATATATATATATATATATATATATAAAGATAACTAATACGACAAGTTCAGAACTTTTCAATAATTATTAAATTTATATACTCAAGAGGGTACGCAAGTAACGCACACTGTCAAAAGCTAGAACAATTACAGTTTGTCAGCTTCGATCATATAGTTTTATAAATATGGTTGTTCATGAAACCTATGCAAATTATTAAAGGAATATATATATATATATATATATATATATATATATATATATATATATATATATATATATAATTCAATGTTTATTTCTGAATTGTAAATTCAATTATAATTCTTGTATTTGTATTTTGACTTATGTTCTATATATATATATATATATATATATATATATATATATATATATATATATATATATACACATATATATACACATATATATACACACAAACATTGTAAACCTTAGATTAATTTTTTTTTCTTGTTTTATATGTACAAAATCAAATAACACCTTCATAAACAAAACTTTGTCCAGATGTAGTCATAGAACTATAAGGTACTTAGAAAATTAACTGAGTGTGTGTGTGTGTGTGTGTGTATTTAAACAAATAAGTATAAGTTAGAGAAATGGTTTATTTTCCACATGAGATTGACTGCTCGCAAAGGTTTGATACAATACAGGTTAATGGCGCAGTGAATTACCTCACACTGCTCCGCACTGGCCGTGCCATCATAAAATATCTGTTATAATATAACATTTGGTTTCGTGGGCTCAATGCTTTATCTTAATAACAATGCATTCATCTCGGCCTACCTTAGACCTTTCTGTGTCTAGCCGATATTAATGGTCCTTTGTAGCGATTCGTCACGGCTGGTTTGTCTTTCTCATTAACACGATATTTTTATAATAATACCAGAAACAAATTCAAGAATAATAAGTCTTTATATTAAAACAAAGAAAATCTTTTAGTTAGATATTATATTTTTATCTATGAAAGAACCTAAAACAAAATACGACCGATATTATTTTTCTACAATTTTAAAATTAACTGTTTCTGCAGTGTGAAAACAGTTAACGTTAATTAATTTTACTGTAAAATCAGAATTTATAATATGTAAATGTATTTTTAATAATTTTTTAATAAAACTTCATTATTTGGAGCGTTTTTAATAGCCTATTAATAAACCACGAGTAGTAATAATATTTTATGTAATTCTGCTGTATAAAAAATGCGTTAACTGGAAGAAGTACTTTTGATGCATTAACTATTGTTAGTAAATTTAAATTGCTTGATGTAAAGAAACATTTGGCTTCTTTTTTCATTTCCTCTTATTAGTTCTCACTCTCCTTATTTGTGTCTGTTCAAATTTTCAATCATTAATAAAATAGTTTGTATGCATTCACTCAAGTTCGAATTCATCTTTTTAAAACTTGTAGGGCATGACACTAGATGTTAATTCGGTTTTTTTCAAATAATAATTCAATAATTCAATTTAATGTAGTTTTATGTGGTAAGAAAAACTTTTCACAAAAGGTGCAAGGTATGCAAATAGTTATTGGTCTCATTTGTCTTGAAATACGCGATAATATATAATTTCATAAAACAGTTGATTTTATATTATAGGTTATGCGGTAGAATAGGTTTTACCGCATAGTGTATGTTACTTTATTTATATTCACTATAATTATTTAATAAAAAGTAACTAAAATAATTTGTTTTTTTTTAGCCAAGTGGGAATTGACTTTAAACATTTTTTGAGTTACTTTTTTTAATTTATGCTTATTGGTAACATATTTTCTAAGCAGATAATTGAATGGTTTTTTAGCTTTCTATTATCTTGTAACGGATAAATACTTTAGAATAAATTGCAAAGTTTGAAAGATTTGCATTACTTAGAGCAGACTATAAATATTTTTTACAGTAAATCCATTTTCTGAGTTTAAAAATTTTAAAGTAAAGTATATTTTTAAAAAGTTGACAATATTTTACTTAAAAAACTTAACAAAACACATTATGTACAGACATATGTAAAAACTGTAAGTCGTCATGAACTGTGGCTCGACATTTTACATAGATACAAACACTGTCTTTTGAAAATGATTGGGCGCCAGTTTTTTTCTTTTATTTTAATAAAAACCACTATGTTTATTATGGAGTAAATTATTGGAGTAAATATATTATGCTTCTTACATATTTGTACTAATTATTTAAAATATTAATTACTGTATTTACTCATGACAATATGTTCAGCAGTAAATGTATTAAACTTGAGTAATTATCATTGCTCAGGTTTTTTATTACTTTGAAGCAATAAAATAATTGTCTTCTGAGAGATTGTTAACAAATAACGTATTACAATTAGCTAAAAGTGTTATTTTAAATCTAAATTATTGTCCATATATCCTTTAAAAGCATCGTCTTTTATATAAACAACAATGTTGAATAAATCAAGTTCAGTTCATAAAAAACTAAATAATCTATTTTTAAAATACACAAAATGTGTTGACATTTTAAAGTAATTCTTTATCCTTCCGTTCCGTCCCTGGATATCCCACACATACGATGCTTCACTTCCTCTAATCTCTTGTAACCGCGAAATTTACTTTTAATGAATTAGTTCTGAGTGAGCGAATTAAAAACACATTCCCATTTCTACAGTCACCTTGTCGGCTCTGCTAATTTATTATTCCGTGAATGGACGTTTAAAAATAGATAAAGTCGCTGAGATTAAAGTTTTCCTTTGCTATCTCGACATTTTTTCTGCGTAAATAGGTTTTAGATTTTCAAGAGATATTTGTATGAGTCGATTTATCTCGCTCTATTAAGTTATATTCAGACAAAACATTATTGTAAAGTTGATTTCAGGAGTCATTTTTTTATTGTATCGTGTAATTTTTTATTGAGAGTTTGAGTAATTTTTTGGGTGTATTTTAAATAAGGTTCAACTTCAAATAAATGCTTCTACAGTGGAAAACAAACTTGAAAACTAAATTATAAAATAAAATTGATGTTTCCTATATGAAATCCTGTTCTTGTACACACTTGTTTGTGTCAAAAAATTCCATTTAGAATTTTAAAATTCATTAGGTATTACTAAACGTGGATAAAGTATCCAATACTCACACATTCTTAGAAGTCTGGCTTTATGACGAAATCTAAATTTTCAAACGCGAATTAAAATGAGCTGATACTTCAAAACTAATTATTCGCTGCGCAACTAGTTTAACAATTTACGAAGGGTATCCAAGTAGATCTATGGAACCTGGTCGCATCCAGTTAACCATGAGACATAAAGAGCTGCCTAAAGTGCTGCTATTATTACCTCCGGGCAGCAAGTCGATCAGAAGACATTGAGGGTTTTGGCAGCGGTATTCCCTCGGCAAACTTTTGAGAAATTCCACTTACGTCATTCTAATGCTTCTAATTAAACACAAAGTAAGAGAATTAAATTTCTGCCTAATTTAAATACATTAAAATATTTAAGAGTAGCCTAATCTTAAATTAGGAGTAGTGAATTAAGATTACGTACGTGTAAAGGTTTGTATTTATTTAGAAAATCTGGTCAAAGCTTGCAAGAATTAACAACTTTTTAAACTTAAATTTTTCATTTTCATGAATTGCAATATGGGTATAAGCCATAGCTAGTCCATTTAATCGCTCTAACGAAGTTTTATTTCTCAAGCATGGAGCTTCGTCAAACAACTTTTTTGGTATGGTACATTGATGGCTGTCAACGATATTTTTTTACACGTATTTATGTAAGTTTTTAAGTTTACTGTCAGAGCGTGTTATATGAAAACTATCTTTAAATTATAAAGCTTGTATTTTCGTTTGAGGTTTTAAAATTAATATAAATTTTAAAGACAATTTATGTTTCAGAGTTGCGTTATCCCTCGAGCCGGTCCTCTCTTACATTTTGGTACCAAACCGAGTGGAATGGCCTCCTATACCTACTGCCAGACTATCCCTCGAGGCCGGTTTGTTTGTCCTCGCTGCTCTCTTACCTCTTGGTAACCAACCGAGTGAAATGGCCTCCTATACTTACTGCCAGACTATCCCTCGAGGCCGGTTTGTTTGTCCTCGCTGCTCTATTACCTCTTGGTAACCAACCGAGTGGAATGGCCTCCTATACCAACTGTTAGACTTGTGGACCATCCAAAGATTAGAACAAATCTATCCGATTCCATTCTTACAGAAGTCTACTTATATGATACTAGTAATTTCTGTTCCGTAGACATTCTCAGAGTACCTATAGCTTATTCTGTTTTCAGATTTAATAAATATTATGTTTTCGTAACCCAATCTCTGTTTTTTGTATCATGCATTATTCGTAAATTCTATATTCTCATGATTTTTGCTTTGGATTTTTACCTCTATAGTTGTGGAAATGCATTTCTTTTTATTTCCGCATAGCGATGCATCCGTCTGAATCTGTCGCGCTTGAATAGAGATGGTAGTGAGTTAAACACGACACTTGCACATGCATTTGTAAGAGGTTCAGACATTTAATGCAATACAAAATCAGAAACTAGTATGTACTAATTACCTGTTCAACCCAAGCCGTACATATTGTGTGCGTGCGCGCGCGGGTGTGTGTGTTTATGACTCTTTGTGTATAAACAGATTCTCCAAAACACTGTAAGGCAGCCTGAAACTACATTAATTAAGATTGGCTATAATTCAGGAGCGTATAATAAAATATCATTTTCGAGATTTCGTTATTCATGACGATAGGTGAAACTTTTACTTTTAAAGTAACAAATGGATGACGTAACTACTCATAATTTACGAAAAACCTAAAAACAAAAACTTCAACAGACACTGACTAAAATGTCTTACACTGACAGAAAACGTTCTATCTCGGTAAATTTATCATATACCTCCTTCAGTTAAAAGTTTTTTAAGTTATTAATTTGTTACGTTTAGACGTATTATTTTATTACTTGAACCAATATGAAAACCCCGAACTAACCTAGTACCAATAGCTTAACAATGGTTATATTCTGAATAATAAAACATACAAAACATACATGGTAAAACTTTAAAATAAATTCATAAAACCGTCAAAATTGCATGGATTTATATTAAGGACATGTCTTTCCCCAAAACCGCATTCATTAAATGCTTGGATGAAAGTAAATAATTCGTAAATTGAGAATGCATGATGATCATGTCGCATGCAACGAATTGCGTGTTTGCTTTGCATTTAATACACGAATTGTTTTGAAAGGAGAGCTTATGCATCGTAGTTAGTTAACTTCCCCTTTAAAAGCCGTTTGCTACCCCTTTCTTTCCACTACCCTTACCATATTCCGCTTCACTGCATTACCCGCTTACTGTTTTTGTTCCCTTAGACTCGGTTTAAGCACTCGATTAATTTTTAAAAAATTAATTGTCACGTAAGGATGTTGAAAGTGAATGATAGAAAAATGCTTTTTGAATATAACGTTTTATAATAAGTCAATTATAAAAACAAACATTACGAATTTTCGTTTACTAAATAACAGTAGGCCTACACGAACTTATATACACGAACAGTAGGCCTACACGAACTTATATACACGAACAGTAGGCCTACACGAACTTATATACACGAACAGTAGGCCTACACGAACTTATATACACGAACAGTAGGTCTACACGAACCTATATACACGAACAGTAGGCCTACACGAACTTATATACACGAACAGTAGGCCTACACGAACAGTAGGCCTACACGAACTTATATACACGAACAGTAGGCCTACACGAACTTATATACACGAACAGTAGGCCTACACGAACTTATATACACGAACAGTAGGTCTACACGAACCTATATACACGAACAGTAGGCCTACACGAACCTATATACACGAACAGTAGGCCTACACGAACTTATATACACGAACAGTAGGCCTACACGAACTTATATACACGAACAGTAGGCCTACACGAACTTATATACACCAACAGTAGGCCTACACGAACTTATATACACGAACAGTAGGCCTACACGAACTTATATACACCAACAGTAGGCCTACACGAACTTATATACACGAACAGTAGGCCTACACGAACTTATATACACGAACAGTAGGCCTACACGAACTTATATTAACAAGCATTTTATTTGCATACGCATCATTGCATCAGGGCATGTTTTATTATTTTATTCAAGATTTAATTTCCGTACCGGATGTACTTTTCTTTCAAACTATTTTGTATCCATTTAAACCTTGTTGTGTATTGTTCCAACATTAGAGAAGAAAAGCTTAACTTTTTCCCACTTTCTTCACACCTTCAGATTTATGTTAGAAGCTTTATTTCCCTCACTAAAGCTTCGTAAAGAAAGCCCCATCCAGGAGACTCATCTCCAATCGCAAACTAAAATCTAATCTAATTTTACTAAAGATCTTCTGAAGTATAATATATTCATACATTACTCTAAAGGTTCTATATTTAATGAAATAGTTTAGTCAACATCTCATTAAAGTCATAGATAAATTGGTAAAAATCTACAACATTCTCATTTATCTGACACCTAAGCAGCTACTATTGAATGTTCAAATAGACGGTTTGTACAAACGTAATTTAATATAATTACATTTTTAAAACATGGATTATCTTTTATTGTGATAATTACAATAATCACAATAAAACATTTGAAAGTACATATTTTAAACTTGTAAAATTTCAACGTCTCCCAATTCAGATGTAAAAGATTGAAGTGTTTCAAATTTTCGCGATTTACTTGTATTTATAAAGTAACTAGCTTATCCGCGGTGCGTTGTGCTCTTTTAAGAGAGGAATGTCAAGCGTGAGTTTATGACTTCAATTTAAAGTGTGTAATATTGAAAAAAGATTTAACATTGGGAAAATATTTTAAAGTGTTGTTTTAATTCTATTTATTTATTCGAATGCTATCGGTTAATTACATCTCATAATTCTCTCTAAACTTTCAGAAAGAAAAGAGTTTATGAATTCTAACCACGTAGGTTACTTAAAACATCTCTAACCACTGCCTAATGTATATGAAATCAATCGTTGTCATAGATTACAAAATAAATTTCAATCTCACTTTCTAGGATTAAGCAAATAATGACCTGGCTTGTATATTTTTTAGAAACAAAATAATTTAATAAAGTTTGATTTATAAGGTTTGTGGGTGTCTTAATATCGTTTTCGAAATACTTTATTTATATTTCTGTTTTATCTTTATATTCTTACTGATATTAAAAAGTTACAAGTTTGTCAAAGTGCATCTTTGTTCTATATATCATTTATTTGGTAGGTATTACTGCTCATTGCTTTTGTCGTATAGCGTATGGTTAGACTGTTTTATAATTTTATTTTTGAAATAGCAACTTGTGTGTTTAGGATCAATTGTAGCTTATTTTGTAATTTTAAAAGCGAGAATTTAATCTTAGGGCTTTCGAGTTTGTTTTTCCTATGGTAGTATTGTTTATAAATTACTAAACATGTATTGGCTCAGACGTTTTTATGTACGAAAATGCTTAATTTTAAAACAAGAAGGATCTGACTGAAAAACTAGAGATTGGGAAAAGAAAATCAAAAGAAGGTTGCAGACCTGATTAAAGAAGAGAGGGGTAAAGTACAGTCATCAGTTATACGAATGTATGGAAAGTAAGATAATGGACACAATTCCTCTGTAGTAGCTTCCTGATAGATTGTGATTATTTTGAATTATGAAAATTCTATTACATTATATTTTTTTAATATTTTCCCCCGTCGATCTATATTTATAACATATTCTTCACATTGTCTCAAAGAAGATAAATTTCAATTAGGGATAGCCTAATTTTATTTCTGAGTATATAATATTGTTGGCAGTTGCATGTGTGTTAATGTAAACTTGCTTAACAGAGAATACCTCTTCAAATGATTGATGCCGCGCAAAAACTGGCTTTATTGTTGTACATAGAATAATAGCTAGTGTTGGACAGAGTTGTGTGTATTGCTTACTAATAAACAAAACTATAAGCCAATCACATGTCTCACTCTATTTTATAAACAATACGGTGAATTAGCTTATAGAAGGCCACTATTGCAATCTAATGCTCTGGGAATATATAACTTGACTCATACTTACTGGTACAATTCTTACATACTTACTCATACACTTTATCTTATTCAAAATCGGAAGCGAACCAGAGGATTAAGTGACCACACACTCACACGCGCTAATAGTTTTCCATGGTTTTCCGATTGTTTCCACCTACTACCCCTTGGTATACAAAACTAAATTTTTTGAACTGTTAATTTAGGTAATTTTCACTAATATTTTTGAAGTAATGATATCACTTAGAAATTGAGGCCAAACAGGACGTAAATATGTCGATATTGAATGAATATTTTACGGAACTTAATAAATATTGGAAATCGATATTTAATGATTGCTGTATAGCTGATTATCTATAGGAGTGACATAATTACGTCGTGTTTGTCCTCAATTTTCAAAGAATTGTATGTAAAATCCGTAACATTAGTAAAAGTTGATTAAATATTACAATTTTGTACACCAAGATCTAATAGGTCTTGGTAACTAATGGTCTCCTCTACACTCATTGGCAACAGGTAGACAGGAGTGCGCCGCGCTAGGTTAGCACGTATCCGTGTGTCAGGGTTGCATAATCCTTTGGGGCGCTTCCGAATCAGGACAAAGTACGTATATAGTGACACATTTGTAGACGTGAACATTTTTTCTAGAAATAGTAAGTGGCTAAAATTTTGTTCACTAATATATAAAACATTTATATATGAGCAATATGGAAAAATAAATCTTAAATCAATTCCTACTGAGGTTGAGAAAAAATTATTTTAGTTCTTTTTTATACTACTATTTTATAATTACAACTAATATAAATATGTACATATGGCAGAATCGTAATATTAGTAGCAAAATAGAAAGCGAATTTCCTTGCAATTTTCAATTTCCCTCTTTATACAATAAATGGTAGTATTTTTGTTTGTTTGTTACTATTTATTCGCTTTCATTTTTGTCGTTTGTAATTTATAAAGCTGATGGTGACCTATAACTTCTTATGCTATCCACCTCTTGTAATGCTTCACTATTGCGAGGATGTTTTCTCTTATAATTCCACACACACATATATATATAAGTAATTGATTTCTATCTTTGGGAAATTTGGCTCATTGCGAAAAGTGCTAGATTTGAAACATGTAGTTTATTACTCCGAATTCGACCCGGCATCAAGTATTTTAAATTTAAATTAATAGATAATTATTTGAAATACAACTATATTAACATCTATTCTCATACACTATAGGTTACAAAAAATGTATTTGAACTTGTTTGGGTGAATAAGAACTTATTGTATTAACGATTGAAAATGTATACAAGATATATACATCAAGAGATTGTGAGCTGATAGAAGGAATTGATGAACTATAATCAGTAAAATTAAGATGACTACAACAGCTAGTTTAAGAAAAGAGTTGTCCAATTTTCAAGCATCGCTTTTACTGCCTTTATTATTCCTATCGCAATCCAGGCTTAAACATTTTAAAACAATAATGTAAAAGGATTTGAACATTTCACATTTTGACTACACTTACTGATGTATTTACGACCTTCCGGCACCAAGGTTCGGTGCTTGATATCAAGATTTGTCTCCAGTAATAAAATTTTATTGCCTCAAATAAAGGTCAATTTATGTTTCTTTTAGAGATATTGCGATTTTTCAAGAAATGATTTTAATACATTTACTACATATATTTCAAAACTAATATTAAATATGTGTAAATTAAAAGATTTGTTTAAAAGTATTTACCTTCAGATTCCATTAAATTAGTGTTTGTTTAAAGATAGGTTGCAAACGTGTGTGGGGAGAGATGGTAAACTGCAACTCTGATTAAGCCAAGTCATGAGTCTGTACCTAACTGTTTGGGCTCTGACCCAAATAATAGCTTATACAGGTTGTGACTCAAAGAGGAATCTTCTTCACTCTGAGGTAATGAATACAGGCTACGTCCTATAGGCTCTCCTTCCTAACACTACAAGATATCATTGGATCATATTTAGCATAGTGAACAAGTGGAGAAGTAGTTGGACAGGTGTGTTTACGTGTTTACGGGCTTATTGGTTGCTTTATTGAGTTCAACCTATAACCTTTTTGAAATGACTACTTCTTATGGCAAGCCTGTCTGTGTATATTTTGCACGGAGAAAAACCAGCGTATCGTTAAACATATGTGACATTTTAAAACAGAATTCAAAGTAAATTAAATGATAACACATGATTTCATATAACAGCTGATTTTATGTAATAGGGTATGTCGTAGAACATGCAGGTTATACTACTCTATTTATTGTGCATTATCATGTTAAAATATGTTATTAAATATTTTCATCAGGTAATTAATATATAAGTTTATCAATATTTCGATAATTCTTATTATAGTTAATTCAATTAATTTTAATAATGATAATTATTGGGCTATATATTTTTATTTTAATTTTCGAAAGGAAAACATTCTTAGGTTCGTCTGCCACTTTTTAGGAATAGATTTCAAATAAATAATATGCAATTTTTAATCAATAAATTTTTCAACATCTATTAAATAACGGTTTTCTAATAACTCGCTTCTTTTATTAATACAGACATAAAACCTTTATTTTGTAGATTCATCATACGAAGTATTCACTTCTGTAGGCCAGTACCACTTAATATTTATTTTTATTCGATAAGGTTTGTTGGCCGTAACGTTTAACGAAATTTTCATGTTGACGGTAATAAACTTGAATAATAAACTTATACTTAGGCCTACTTATTAAAAGTAATTTTTTAAACTTTATATATATATATATATATATATATATATATATATATATAAGATTCTTGTTTAAGTACATATAGTGAAAGTGGTAAGTGAATACAAGAAAACAGTGTTGCAAAGCTACAAATATATATATATATACATACACATAATTTGAAATTGAATAAATACTCTGTTTTATAATGAATCGTTCAGTTTGAGTTTATAAACTTTCACGCTCATTCGTAAGTTTAGAATCTTCTACGTATCTATATTTTGAAATTTTTACCACTATTTCCGATTTGAAGCAATTATAAGCGCCGTTGTCTTGCGTAAAATATATTTCGAAAAGAAGAATAGAGTTGAGGGAACTGATATAGAGCACAAAGGTTACACATAAGGCGTGACAGACGCAGTATCAAATTGCCAATTAATTTATTGTCCATAGCATCAATTTAATTAACTTAAAAGCGTGGCTTGCTGGTGTTGTGGGAAATTTAAAAAAACATTTTCCTGATTGCTGTAACTTTAGTTAAGATTTTACAATGTAGGCCTAGTTTTAAAATGCAGCCCTTCTAGGACCAAGTCCATAGTCTAAGGGATCGACCCTTAGGTAAGGCCAACCGGGAGTAAATAAAGATCCGATTGCACTACCTGAACCGAATAAATCAGATGGGGGATTGAAGGTCCGGAAAACCTGGCCGTTTGGAAAGTTCTATGACTGGAAAGAGGCCGAACCCGTAGTATCTGGTTCGATTTACGGGGTTCGAACGCTACCTGGCGCTAGCCACCCGTGCGGGAGTCACGCGTTTAAGGTTGGATTCATGGTGTGTGGTCTCATATGGGGGACTGGGTTTTCGTTATTTACTAAATATATTTTGTTTCTTTGAGAAGGGAGTGAATTCGAAAGACAGGTACTCTTGAGTTACCATTCTTCTTTTTCACTATCTTTCTCTCTTATTCAAGCATTTCACATAGCACACTTGTGTGCTATTCACACCTGTGAATTTCACAAATTCACACTTGTGAATTTCGATTTTAATTAATTTCAAAGAATATTGTATTTATAAACTATTTAGTGAAAAAAGTACTTGAGAGGTCAAAATTTAAATTAAATTTTAGTATCAGTGTTAATAGTAAAATATATTTACAGAATTTTCCAAACTTGTTAAACACGATCGCATAAAAGTGTACATTGTGGTGAGAGAGGCGCGAGTATTACGAGCTAATTATTTGGAGCTCAATAAATCATTATGGCATTTATAAAATACAAATATTAAGACTTAGGCCTACTTGTATACCTGTTCTACTACTTTCGTTAGAGTTGCACATTTTACAAAACTAACACCGAGATTCGCCAAAAAGGGCAACAAACAGAAAAGTAAATTTTTAATATTTTATTTATAAATTTCATTTGATATTCTGCAATAATAATAAGTTTGTTAGTAGTCAAATTGAGTCAAAATTGTTTCGGTGGCTAAACATTTTTTTTAATAATGGTTTTAAATTCTCTTATCAAATTAAAAACTAATTAATCATTAATACGAATTATATTTTTAATAAAAATAATAATAGCTAAACAAAAAATAAAACCGAATGACCGCAATTAAATTTATTTATTTGTTAAATCACTTGATGTACATTTCGGCTACAAGATATCCATCTTCAGAACACGTTAACTTTTGAAGATCCTGCCTGTAATTGAAATGTGCATCAAGTAATTTAGTAAGTAAATTAATTTTATTGGGGCTATTGGGTTTTATTTTTGTGTGTTTAGTTTAACTATTTCCAGTTCCTCAAGAAAATAAGTAAATAATAAAATATTTCTTTAAATATTAAATTAAAACCAGCAGATTATGAATACAATTGTCCTTCTTGGAACTATGTATATGTTTGTTAAAATTGCAAAAAGGAAAAACGTTTGTGTTCTAAGCACCAAATATAGCGCGGCCATGCTTCAAATATAGATTAATTCTTTTCGTAAGAAATGCATGGACATAACATTTGTATATCTTTGACATTAGAATTTATGGCTCTAATTTTGACTCGACTTTGATGACGGTCGGCGAAACTCTAACGTTTATAATAAACTAATAACGACTAAGCTGAAGATTCAAGTACGAGTATATTTATGGGAAAGATTTACTAAGATAGCTCTAAATGTCCAGATAGGGCACTGACTTAGTGTGTCGAAACATTTTTTCTCAGCACGTTTTTCAAAAGTTACCTAAATCATAAGATCAGCAGGCCGCTAGTTAATTTAATACAAATGTTATGATAAATTTAAGAATTTGTTTTGGGCCTCTCTACATCAGGGCTTGTTTTTAATTTTACCAACCTTATTTCTTCTTTGCCATAAATAAACAAGATATGGTTTAAGCAGCCAGCATTTACATTTGTTTTGATTGAATTAGAGGTTGTAAAGCTCGGAATATAAGCGTATAGTATAACCGAGAGCTTGGCAGAATGCAGGAGCTTTTTGCAGCTGGTCACTAATGGGGTTCTAAAGAACGGCGAAAGCACTTCAGACTTTGATGATACTTTCCAAGGCGAAAACATTTCCTTTCTAAATAAATTTAAGTATGCTGCTCTTGTCATGTATTCATGTAATTCTTTTCTTAATATTTTTCGTCTGGATTATTTGGTCTTTCTGATGTTGGTAGGCCTACTTTAGGTCAAGTTTGGCGGTGTTAGTTTAGTATAGAATGAGTACTAACAAGATTACTATTATCACAAAACCTCGTCGCCTGAAGTAAATAATTTAGATATACACCAAAGTTTCTTCGTTTGGAAGTCAAAAGTTACCACTGCATCTAAACAAATCAAGATTTTAATTTTAGTTGAAATTAAATTCGGACGATATAGAAGTTCTCGAAGTAAATTCAATTATTATTTGTGGAACTAGAATGTTGCGATAGTATTATTGCGATAATATTACTTAGCTGTTGCGGCGTGGAAATTTGTATTGCAACCGATAAACAAAAACACTTAATAGACCTCTTCTGGCGTGATAAAAATTTAAGTGCAGACATTTTCTTCTAGTAAGTGGCAATGGTAATCATTAGTGTATTATAATGGGGCGTATTATAAACCAAAGCTAGGTATGTTATATCCACCCCCTTCCTCTAAATTGTAACCGAGTTTGCAATATTAACGAAGGCCGTTTTCTACACGCTACCAAGAACACATAAAAGGACTCACAAACAATCAATCAAACTTTGCTGAGCACCTTCTACCCACAAACCACAACTACACAAACATTAGCGTATTATAATGGGGGTCCCAAAGCTAAGTATGTTCCATTCACTCCCCCCTTCCTCTAAATTGTAACCGAGTTTGCAATATTAACGAAGGCCGTTTTATACACGCTACCAAGAACACATAAAAGGACCCACAAACAATCAATCAAACTTTGCTGAGCACCTTCTACCCACAAACCACAACTACACAAACATTAGCGTATTATAATGGGGGTCCCAAAGCTAAGTATGTTATATCCACCCCCTTCCTCTAAATTGTAACCGAGTTTGCAATATTAACGAAGGCCGTTTTCTACACGCTACCAAGAACACATAAAAGGACTCACAAACAATCAATCAAACTTTGCTGAGCACCTTCTACCCACAAACCACAACTACACAAACATTAGCGTATTATAATGGGGGTCCCAAAGCTAAGTATGTTATATCCACCCCCTTCCTCTAAATTGTAACCGAGTTTGCAATATTAACGAAGGCCGTTTTCTACACGCTACCAAGAACACATAAAAGGACTCACAAACAATCAATCAAACTTTGCTGAGCACCTTCTACCCACAAACCACAACTACACAAACATTAGCGTATTATAATGGGGGTCCCAAAGCTAAGTATGTTCCATTCACTCCCCCCTTCCTCTAAATTGTAACCGAGTTTGCAATATTAACGAAGGCCGTTTTCTACACGCTACCAAGAACACATAAAAGGACTCACAAACAATCAATCAAACTTTGCTGAGCACCTTCTACCCACAAACCACAACTACACAAACATTAGCGTATTATAATAGGGGTCCCAAAGCTAAGTATGTTATATCCACCCCCTTCCTCTAAATTGTAACCGAGTTTGCAATATTAACGAAGGCCGTTTTCTACACGCTACCAAAAACACATAAAAGGACTCACAAACAATCAATCAAACTTTGCTGAGCACCTTCTACCCACAAACCACAACTACACAAACATTAGCGTATTATAATGGGGGTCCCAAAGCTAAGTATGTTCCATTCACTCCCCCCTTCCTCTAAATTGTAACCGAGTTTGCAATATTAACGAAGGCCGTTTTCTACACGCTACCAAAAACACATAAAAGGACTCACAAACAATCAATCAAACTTTGCTGAGCACCTTCTACCCACAAACCACAACTACACAAACATTAGTGTATTATAATGGGGCGTATTATAAACCAAAGCTAGGTATGTTATATCCACCCCCTTCCTCTAAATTGTAACCGAGTTTGCAATATTAACGAAGGCCGTTTTCTACACGCTACCAAAAACACATAAAAGGACTCACAAACAATCAATCAAACTTTGCTGAGCACCTTCTACCCACAAACCACAACTACACAAACATTAGCGTATTATAATGGGGGTCCCAAAGCTAAGTATGTTTCATTCACTCCCCCCTTCCTCTAAATTGTAACCGAGTTTGCAATATTAACGAAGGCCGTTTTCTACACGCTACCAAAAACACATAAAAGGACTCACAAACAATCAATCAAACTTTGCTGAGCACCTTCTACCCACAAACCACAACTACACAAACATTAGCGTATTATAATGGGGGTCCCAAAGCTAAGTATGTTTCATTCACTCCCCCCTTCCTCTAAATTGTAACCGAGTTTGCAATATTAACGAAGGCCGTTTTCTACACGCTACCAAAAACACATAAAAGGACTCACAAACAATCAATCAAACTTTGCTGAGCACCTTCTACCCACAAACCACAACTACACAAACATTAGCGTATTATAATGGGGGTCCCAAAGCTAAGTATGTTTCATTCACTCCCCCCTTCCTCTAAATTGTAACCGAGTTTGCAATATTAACGAAGGCCGTTTTCTACACGCTACCAAAAACACATAAAAGGACTCACAAACAATCAATCAAACTTTGCTGAGCACCTTCTACCCACAAACCACAACTACACAAACATTAGCGTATTATAATGGGGGTCCCAAAGCTAAGTATGTTTCATTCACTCCCCCCTTCCTCTAAATTGTAACCGAGTTTGCAATATTAACGAAGGCCGTTTTCTACACGCTACCAAAAACACATAAAAGGACTCACAAACAATCAATCAAACTTTGCTGAGCACCTTCTACCCACAAACCACAACTACACAAACATTAGCGTATTATAATGGGGGTCCCAAAGCTAAGTATGTTTCATTCACTCCCCCCTTCCTCTAAATTGTAACCGAGTTTGCAATATTAACGAAGGCCGTTTTCTACACGCTACCAAAAACACATAAAAGGACTCACAAACAATCAATCAAACTTTGCTGAGCACCTTCTACCCACAAACCACAACTACACAAACATTAGCGTATTATAATGGGGGTCCCAAAGCTAAGTATGTTTCATTCACTCCCCCCTTCCTCTAAATTGTAACCGAGTTTGCAATATTAACGAAGGCCGTTTTCTACACGCTACCAAAAACACATAAAAGGACTCACAAACAATCAATCAAACTTTGCTGAGCACCTTCTACCCACAAACCACAACTACACAAACATTAGCGTATTATAATGGGGGTCCCAAAGCTAAGTATGTTTCATTCACTCCCCCCTTCCTCTAAATTGTAACCGAGTTTGCAATATTAACGAAGGCCGTTTTCTACACGCTACCAAAAACACATAAAAGGACTCACAAACAATCAATCAAACTTTGCTGAGCACCTTCTACCCACAAACCACAACTACACAAACATTAGCGTATTATAATGGGGGTCCCAAAGCTAAGTATGTTTCATTCACTCCCCCCTTCCTCTAAATTGTAACCGAGTTTGCAATATTAACGAAGGCCGTTTTCTACACGCTACCAAAAACACATAAAAGGACTCACAAACAATCAATCAAACTTTGCTGAGCACCTTCTACCCACAAACCACAACTACACAAACATTAGCGTATTATAATGGGGGTCCCAAAGCTAAGTATGTTTCATTCACTCCCCCCTTCCTCTAAATTGTAACCGAGTTTGCAATATTAACGAAGGCCGTTTTCTACACGCTACCAAAAACACATAAAAGGACTCACAAACAATCAATCAAACTTTGCTGAGCACCTTCTACCCACAAACCACAACTACACAAACATTAGCGTATTATAATGGGGGTCCCAAAGCTAAGTATGTTTCATTCACTCCCCCCTTCCTCTAAATTGTAACCGAGTTTGCTATATTAACGAAGGCCGTTTTCTACACGCTACCAAGAACACATAAAAGGACCCACAAACAATCAATCAAACTTTGCTGAGCACCTTCTACCCACAAACCACAACTACACAAACATTAGTGTATTATAATGGGGCGTATTATAAACCAAAGCTAGGTATGTTATATCCACCCCCTTCCTCTAAATTGTAACCGAGTTTGCAATATTAACGAAGGCCGTTTTCTACACGCTACCA